>CM067358.1:44662042-44671849 GCA_034190875.2 Urechis unicinctus | reverse complement strand
TACATTTTGGTCGACGATCTCATCTCATAGGCTTACACAACTGCGCTTCCCCACCAAATTGTACTTTTGGTTTGCTACTGCTCCGCCTAAGGTTGGAATCTTATTATTCGGGGTAACTATCCACTTTTTCTTGGCGTTAAAATGCCTTTGCCTGAATTCACATTTAGTCCTCAACGACCATTTTGGCCATGTTGAATAATCGGTCATTATTTGGCTTTGTTCGATGTATATTTGCTTCCAACTTAGATTCATGATTTGTGTGACTTTTAACTTTAATGAACAATTCGTTGTTTTAAATTATCGCTTGAAATGAAGAACATACAAATTTTGAATGAATATATAAATCAGCAGTTTAACGAATAACGGGCGGCACACACTCAAATATCTTTACGGACGGATATAAAAAAAATGGCGATTTTACTGGGAAATCCGGGGTTGTAAGTCTTTGTCAACTCATTTTTGGTGTTTTTTTCTCAATATATATCCGTCTGATAGTGTTTTATTTAGGTAAATAAGAACAAATGTTGCACTTAAGCTGGGATTTCGAGACGCAGATCAGCATTCAAAACGTTTGGAGAATCGCACAGAATTGAGATACCGGTTTTCTCGATCTATGATGTGTAAAGTTTCAAGTAATAAATGAAAACATCGTATCAACGGACTGTTTTTAACAAGGGAATAATTAGCCAGATTGTTTTGTGTTATCAGTTTGCTCATGTCGTAAAATCCAACTATCCCCACGAACGCATCCGCGGGCTCAAGCTGAAGGTTTATTTTGGGATTGTAACAATTCTAGCTTGCCATACCGCGTGGAATTTCCGGTACACGAGCGAATATAAACAAAGCCTTTCAAAGGCGATCGGTCAGCCATGACCATTTTACACGCTCTGTTTCCATGTGATTCTCGCTCGGTCAGTATGATTCCAACGTTTATAGATTGAATATCATTCATGTGACAATGAACGTTACTGTTGCGGGAAGAAATTTCATGTACGACAAATTATGAAATACCCGTAGTTTACAGTGGTTAGCGAGCTTCACCGGGCTGTTCCGCACATGGGCTCTACCGTTCACACTAGCCCAAAAGACCAACGTCAGGTTCTATTTATCACCTTGTCGGTCCAACAGTTTAAGCAAAAATATTTGGTCGATGCATTCGATCAACCCAGAACTCACCACTTTTTTCACGAAACATGCATGTTCTGACGAGTTTCGGGCGATCAGTGTCGAAAGTTATTATCTAATTCGGTTCGATATTTTCTTCCGAAATACAAGCGCGGAGGACGATATCCCAGACAGCCCCAGAAACTTCCGATGTAAATAAGGCGGTGAGAACATAGGCAAAAACTATAGCTAATAATTCCTGTCGCCTTTTCCCCAGGTTTTCGTTGCTTTCTTCGTGATTCGGTGTGATATTTGTGCGACAGTGAATGTTAGTGGCCTTTTCTACATGTTAAACAAGGTCATTTTAGCTTTTAGCTTCGTGCCACAAATAGTCCCTGTGAACCCGCGACTTGTGAGTAGTCTCGCCTAAGTTCCAATTGGTGTATCCTCCCACTGGTCAGTTTCTGCCGCGACGCCGCCATGTTGCCAAGTCGGTCTCGGATATTACGGTTTGGTGTGTTTTAGGCCAAAATACTTATTCACAGGATACTGTTGTTGCTGAAATTCAGCTTCTCGTCCTATAAATGTCTGGTGAGTTGATTTTATTAGCTAAAACTAGGTAAAGCAGCGGAACTCTTGAGGATTCCGTTGACTTATGCCGGGAATATGCGTTGGACGCCAGAACTAAGAGGGAGTGCATGCATCACTCCCGTACTTAGTTCGAAAGAGATAGTTCACACTCACACTTACCGATCACTAACACTATTCCAACGGCGAACAATACCCAGATACAACGTTAATGTTACTAGATGCCTGCAGCTTGGTTAGACAGATCTACCGATTTCCATTGATTTAAAAAAAAAATGTATTTCCAAACGTTCATTTAACCGTATTGACTATTGCCATTGGCCATTTTAGCGAACGGCTTTTGCGCCATCTGTCAGATGAAACATTGCCTGATCTTGACAGCGGACATGCGCTCCGGTATCACAATAACCCAAACGCTCCAATTCGGTTGTTGAGTAAGGTAGGGGATTCTGATTCCAGGATCATCGATCCCACTCGTCTTCAGACTTTATGCCCTGTAACTCACAATGTTGTATGGTGGACTATGACACTAGCCACCACTAGCCACTAGGATGGCTAGTGTCATAGTACACTATATAACAACTCTGGTGGTACTGCGTTAGCAGTGCAACCAATAAATCATTGATGACGACTCTAGTTAGCACATTATGGCAAATGCCCCTCCGAGGCCAATCTCACTAAACTAACTACATGCTCGGGGCTCATTATCCCTCACATCAACCAGATACGCCATTTCCCTGAGTTGTTGAAAGCGACGTCACCCCCAACTGTTTCATTTGATCTGATTCTTGAAGTTAGTTACACAAAATACCATTCTGCCCCAAAGTGACGTGGTAGCAAAATTACCCTTTCCGTAACCATTAAGTCTTGTATATTGCGATATCTATAGAATGTTGATATGATTACATAGTTTAAAAATACTTCAACCCCATATTTGTAACGAGGTTGCTAAGCAAGCTGCTTGGCAACCGCAGCTTGGAAACCAAAGGTTTTAAGTTTTCAGACATACAGTCGCTACGCGGCGCTGCGGTCGCTGAAAGTAGATCCTTACTCTGGCTGTCGCCATGTATGCTGTCGGAAATACCCTTCCTGCTTGTCGGTCTAATTTATATATATCAATGCATGCCAAGGCAACTTTTAGAGGAACGCCTTAATACTGTCAATACATTAATGATAATATGGTAAATTTAATCTGTGCAACCAATGATGCTTGATGTAATGGTGTATATTGCAGTGGCATTGCCATGTAATGCATGCTGGGCGACAACCTTAATTGGTTGTCACCATAACCACCCACGGCTCGTGATTGGGATCACTATCGATTGTGTATGCTATCCAGAACAACGTAAATGAGGCCCGCTATCAGCCAAGCATGGATGTCCTTGAGCATCTATGACCGCACAATAATGTACTGTCAATCCCACAAGAAGTGGGAAATTAACGACATGGCTAAGCTGTTGATTAATGATAACGGAAGACACCGTGTGTGCCAATTGTGACGAATGATATTTTAGGTGGTTGTCGACACCGCATTATCATCTTCATCCATCACACTCGCAATGCCCGAGATGTACAACTTGAATCGCTCCCTAAGCAGTATTGCTGTAGACAGCTGCACGAACATATGGTATATTGAAATTTATCAATATTGACTCTAAAGCTGTCGCTGGTCGCGCCTCATCCTCTGCCGAACAACGATACATGCAATGTTTTATTAATGAGTTATTTATAATGAGCCATATCAGGTAAATACCAACCGTAGGATAATTTCAAAGTAGTGATAACCATGCTTTGAGTGTACCAAGTATTTCTTTTGTAATGCAGCAACATCCAAGGGATTGTCTGTATTCCTGCCATAACATATGATTCAATTGAACCGTGTGTGGCTGTTGTACTCCATTTCTGGGCCCAAATGTTGCACATATCTAACGACTGCATCTGCCACTTACATATCAAGAAGTGCCAATACCATTTATCTGGCATAGCAGATAAGCTGTAAGCAAAATATAACAACCGCTTAGGTACTACCGATCATCATTGGTAAGACGTGCGCGTATAACGGTTGCGTTATTGGCGGTGCATAATGAGTTGTCCTGGCGACAGCGTCTAGATATTTACATGATTCACCACCAACACTCGGTACTTTGGTGTCATGGTACATCAAGATAGACATGTGGCTATATTTGCTGACGTGAGTATGACAACAAAAATGTATGCAAACTTAGCATGACCTTTGGCAAACTAATCGTAAATGAAAACAATTAAAATTAACCATCATGAGTCACAAGTGAAAGTATCGTCGTATCTTGGACAAACAAAGCGATTTGTGGCCATTACTCACGAATAACATTTCGATTTGGTGGAAGAGACAACAAATTCACTGCTACTTTTATCGCTCATGCCTGATAGCTTCAACTCGTCCTTTATCCAAGACAATAGGGTATATCCTTTGTAATCCATACTTGTCCGACGTAAGCCAGCCGATTTGCATTGTCCTTCGAGCAATTATCTCCTAGGTACATTACGAATTATTGTAACCCACGACCTCACTATGATCTCGCAGTATTATATTACATACCCAAATGCGCTCATTTATCACAATGGAGTTACCCAAGACACTGCCTAGAAATGATGCTATAATCTCTCATCGACAACCAATAATTTGCAAGCATCGCGACTGAAGATGTGTATAAATGCGTCCTTGGAAGCTTGATGGTGATTGCTACAATTTGCTGCCTATATGTAGTTTAGTAGTGCTCAGGGATTTTACGCAACATTACACATCCAAGGGCTGGATACATTTAGCGCTGATAGAGCATCAATAATGTGGACGGCGCCGGAAGTGAGCTACTGCTAGGATATCTAGGTATCATGAACAAATGTTTTCGTATAAGCCAGGTTAAATCTATTTACAATTCATGTCCACGACTAATCCAATCTATGGCGGAACATGTTTACGAAATGGTCGCTCATATATCAAATACAATTTCTTAAAATTGTGATGTTTAATATGATTATCAATTATGGTAATTATGTAGTAAGTGGCATTATTATTCCTCTTCTATCATGTGTCAGTGGTATTCGTTATGCATTCATCCGGTTAGATGTCGCAATAGGGTCATATGAATATGTGATTATATTCAATTGATATTAGTTTGTGCTGTGTCTGTAACTTTTTCATCACCAACTTGACAACTGATTTGTAACTAGTCCCTTAGGTCGCTTATCAAAACTGCAGCGGTCGTGAACTATGTAGCAAATACAGCTTAATCCACGCATCTTGTCAAAAGACTATGAATAGATATACAGTGAAGTTCCAATCAGACTTGACAAGAGAAACACGAAGGCTGTATACAATGTTGTAAGGTCACTGTTAATCCGATGCAGCGTCTACATGAGACTCATAAGGACTCTCATAAATATTATACAAATCAGAATATTTATTATCACTATTGTTAGCCATAGATTTGTTTTTTGCAGCATGTTTTATGTTGCTCCGTTGGGCGTGGCGAGCATATCTAGATTTGACTTCATTTATCATATTATATCAGCTTGTCAGTCCAGATAAGGACTGGTTATAGGCAAGTTTGAGTTTTATTGAATTATGCATGGCGGGACTAATTCAATAGTTTTCTGTCTGTGCACCATGATTTTGTCCAAGCTAACGCAAAAGACGGATAAACATTGGTCACAACAGTTGATGAAATAAGTGGTAAATCGCGTTATCATGAAGCAGCAACTTGCGGGCGGTGGGCGTAGACTCATCAGTATTCAGCAGCAGCTTGCCAATCGATGGTGCGGGCAACAAGCGAGATGTTGCTTGCACCACACATAGCCAAAGACTGATTTTCGTACCCAATGCACCATGGCGTAATCCTGTGAATTTTGCATTTTTCCCTTGAGCAATTTTTCACCAACTGCACTGCGAGTAATTGAACCCATTAAGTCGGTGTTGGTTGCTGCATCGTTTCACTACACTAAATTATGTTTATTTTTATATTCTACTTGTTGTACAAACTATACATCTGTAGAAGCAAACAATATGAGTCTGTGTCCTTATCATTCCGTAATAAAACGGTAATTATCATAGCCGGGCAATGAATGAATCTATACCGGAGGAATTTCACATCATACGCGGCATGTCTGATATGATAGTCGATATCGACAACAATGTAGCAAATAACAATACTTGCAGCCGTCAACACCTATTGAAAGTAGCCATACTTAAAGCCATCAACACACACACAAACACACGCGCGTGCGTGCAAATATACATATAGCTAGTAGCCATCGAGCTGAGCCTTATCAATATATGTCCATATTATCTCTACGAGAATTCAAATAATACTCGTTATCTATACATAATTTCAGCTGTCGAGATGGTGACGCGGAATTACAGGTAGTATATGCCGTAAATTTTTGATGGTGGGTTTACATGCAGTGTCCAGTGCTTTTTGTTATCAGTCTTTCATTTATCTCTGATGCCTTTCAGTATCCACAACGCGACACAGCTCCAAGGAGATCACGAAATAATGTTTACTGTTGATTTTAAAGTAGAGCGAGAAAATGCTTGCCTCACCAGAGGCACACGTAGCAAACCCGAATGAAGGCTGTGCAAACGTATGTGTTTGCGAGTGGTAGTATCTCTTGATCTAAAATGGTACTTAGTTTAGCAGCTATCATGTTGTGGATGCTATTACAAATCTGTGTCCAAATTATCTGTGACTTAACGACGGATAAATAAGATTTTGCGAATCACAAAACTTAGCAACAATGGTCTCAAATATATTCAGTAGTCATTGCAGATGTTTTTGCTGCATACATGAAATGCAGGTGTGCCAATGCGGTACGAACCGGACACCAAGAGAGGAGAACGTTGTGTAGAAATGGTAGCAACACGGTTGATAGGGAGAATGGTTTTGCTAAGCTGCGCTGCAAGTGACAAATTGTATCCGCGGTAATGAGGTTTTACATAACCTCATCAAGACATTACCGCCAACCAGAGCAAGTGAGACTCCTGCATCTTGCAGGTATATGTGATCGATCAGCGGTCTTTGTTTAGATGTAATCAACTAACATCATGACGAGATTATTTCTGCATCTTATATTTCACAAGATTAGCTGGATATATCAGATTGTGGCTGTTTCTCATACGGTACTATATCACAAAGAACATGGCGCAGCAAAGTAATTCATCTTCTGTCTGTGTACCATGATGTTGTCTATACACCCGCAAAAGTTGGCCACAATTGGCCTGTGCAGAAAGATGATGATGATGATGATAATGATGAAGAGAAAATCCTGAAGCATCGACGTGCAGCAAGGTGTGTAAACACATCATTAGTCAAGAACTAGTTTGCATATTGACTATAAGAGTAACAAGCACGGAGCAAACATCTAGTATCAACGCATATTTTATCCAGCGTAATGGGATATTTTCTTTCCCAAATCTGCCTGGCGTAAACGCACCAATTATGCATTGTCCCAATAGCAATTGTTGCTAAAGTTGCATCACGAATTATCGCAAGTTCAGTTTTTTTATGGATTTCTGCATTGCATTTTTACACCCAAAGTGCCAAAGACACAGCGATGCAATTATGCTATTACCTCCGATGTCGTCGTTTTTATTTCTCCACAAGTCTTACGGTAATAGCTACGCTTCCGCCATCATGGATAATGAGCGTCTTTTTACGTCTGAAAGTGATTACATCAGATTGCCGTGATGACCTGGATTACTCTTGGTCAAGGATTGGACACCAACTGCATGGTATATTTGTGAGTAGGTACTAGTGAAACATTGGTTAAAAAGCCCGGTGTATATTTCTATTTGTCAGAAATTTACCGCCGACCAGGCAAGATGATAATAGGCATGTATCTTCACCCCTGTGCGTTTTTTTCTTTCTCGATGCTCGAGGTACCAATCGGCGTCCAATGTCATCTTGCATCATGTAAACAACTCCTGAGCGCCCCCGCTGCATAGTTTAACACTGTACGCGGCACCATCCGAAGCTGCATGGATAGAAGCTTGGATTTGTTTTATGGTTGACGACTCCACATACTATTCAGAACGAGGCTTTTCGAATGCGCGGTTATCATAGCGCATATTGAGGACGTGTCGGGTGTAATCATTTAAATTCAACATGACAAAAATTGTTGGAAGTAGTATTGTTTCCACTGAGTTTAATTTTATGAGCCAGTTGCGGAATATGTTTGAAATAATTAAAATTGCAACACAAGTGCGGTCGCTATTGAAGACACTCGGTTCGCCCATTTTTCGTGTCTACTTAATAAACTATCGGTGTGCTGTCAATATATACCGAACATACTGATTTAACTGATAGTTTTGGAAATGAGCCCAACATCCGTAGTTTGTGTCCTAATGCAGGTAACAGCTGATCTACCAATCGCCAAAAAGGTCTCCGTGAAAACGAGCAGTTAATGCTAGCCTTATAATAGAAAGACTACACGGAAAGTTCATTACTTACGTTGTCGATGGAAGGATTTGTACGGCTGAGATAAGGACCAATAAGTGAGTACATTCTGACAGGGGTATGTGTGTTGTTTCCTGACAAATCCATTCCGTGTTTCCCATCTTCTAAATTGTTCTATCCATTTGTATCTTTTCGAGAAACGGTTTGTAATGGGTCCTTCAATCAAGTTTTGAGCGCAGATAGGTAAGCATAAGGATTTGTTTACCACTGCAACAAGCTTGGAATTACTCGACTGAAGTCGCAACAATATTGAAAAAAAGTAGCGGAGGGACATTATGCAGTCCATTACTCGACACACAGAGCCACATCATCTTGCTTACGATTATGCCATAAATGATGAAGGTGGCAATGTTAAGATCCATTTAGACCGCGTCGGCAAGGTAGCGCTAGTGAAGAATAATGCTATTCATAAGCTGAACATCGGAAGTGCCAGTGCACTTGGGTTAAGCTCATATAAATACACCAAGGCCGATGCCTTTTCACCATGGAGTGGATGCTTCCGAAACCCGATGTGCTCCCTCGTAAACAGAGCCATAGTGCACGTCTACAAGCCCGGCTGGTTATGTTTGATGAGTTATCAGTGAACATCAAGGCATGTAGAGGCGGGTTGCCGAAGCTGAACAATCACGGCCGTTCTATAGAACTTCTCACTGAGAGAGGCTTTGTATCATAGCGATGTTAAATCTCATGACACAGAATAATATAATACAAAGAGCTGCATTAGCCAACATACACAAGTCAACGGTAAACGTGTCAGATTTTTTGTCCTAATATGGACTAACGAGAGGATAATAAATACGAATGAAGATTACGGCAATACCTGCCAACTGCAAACCTACTTTGTTTGTTAAGAACCTCGTCAATATCAGTTTTGAAAAGTACTTCATATTTCAGGTATTATATGTGTCAATACATAGTTAGGATGGCATAATTAACTATTAGCAAGTTCCTATTTTGCAATGGATTTCTATTGCCGGAAATAATTCCGTTAATTCTGACCTTTGCCAGTATATTTATGTACTATGTATTAAATTTACTGGCAGGCATTCGGCGTCACTTCATCTTACCCTTGTTATCAACATACTATCACACTGATAATCAATGCTTTCGAAGTCCTGCCCACTACTTAGAGTTTGTAATGTAATCATAGGCTGTTTGGCGGCATGAAGCCCTTGATGAATTGTACTGCCACCTTTTTAGCCTATGCAATCATTCACTCAGTATGATCAGCAAGCATGGCAGCCAGTCCACTTTTATAACAACGGTTGTCTACAAACTGGCCATCCTGAACCTCATCCATATGCCAATGGCCTGGGTTATTTCCAGCTCAATGCAGTTGACTTGGGAGACCGGTATTTAATTTCAGAAAGCAAATACAGAATATGAGAACTCTGAAAAATGCTTGTCCAGTTTGGCAAGTCCTGCTAATGTTTACTTGCCCGATTGATATACCTACTTGCCCGGTCATGGTCATTTACCGGGAATCGCCGATCACGCGCTAAGTTGATGAGTGTCGCAACGCTGTTAGTTTAGACGTTGAGCTCGCATACAGACGATTGGTTGTTTTTTCTCGGTAAACTGAGCGCACGTTCCCATGAATCGCCGATCGATCTTAATATGCTTT
>CM067358.1:44592042-44657042 GCA_034190875.2 Urechis unicinctus | reverse complement strand
GGATATTTAAGCAAGTTCGAATCTCCGTTCCTTGTAATATACATTTTACCAAAGTTTACTGCTATGCCAATTTATACAGTTCCAACTTTATTGAAATGTTTTGCTTTCTTATAACTAAGCGGTTGATTAGAACACTCGACACTTGAGTGATTGTTAATCATATCAGTTCTTACTTATAACAGGTGTCATGGAAGTAGTTGCTTCGGTCTCCAGTGCTTTCGTGAGTACTGCAAGAGACTCTGGATCGTCGCTCAATATTGTGTTGTTGTCGATAATTTGCTCCAGGAAAGGTTTGCCAATCTGCTTCCGAGGCAAACTTCTTAACACAGCAGAGAAGTTCTTAACAACGTTTTTGCGTATTTTATTTCAGCCAAAATATCGCGGCTGACAAACGATCTTCTGTGTTGGCGGCAGCAAGGGCACTATGACTGAGATACCACTTCACGGATACAAGCTTCATCTGAGTGAGGCTTGGGTGCCTTCTTAGACGGGGAAAGTTTTCCAATGCGTACTCCTGATATTTGGCTACTTTTGAAGAATCACCATGGCTTAAAGCTATCTTCAAAGTCGATAGGCAGTTCTCAATGTTAAGTGTTGATTTGGAAAGCATAACACGGCTACATTGTCCTTCCACCTGTGTTACTCCCATCACTTTAGCTGCCTCTGCAAGGTTCCCCGCCCAATACTCGGCCACCCCCAAGAGATGACCTCTGTAGATGCACTCCAACAGCTGGGACAATATTTTAGGATCAAGGTAATACGCAATGCTCTTTGCTTGATTGCCTTTGGTGAGATATTTATTGAGGCAGGTTGACTGCGCTACGACGATTACTTTGTGAACTTTGAGCTGCACTCCGCGACAGACTAAATTTAAGTCCGTGTATTCGTTCACTTTATACAGCTCCCAATATCGATCTAGCTTGGGATTCAAGGCAATGGTTAATGTCGGAGAAGGTCTTGAGAAATGCAGCTCGGGGTCCTCGCAATCTTCTGATGCTATGTTCCCTGAACGTTTCCTGCATGCCAATCATTATATAATTCAATACACGTATCGTAATGGTATTTTGCACTGTAAGCACACGAGGATCCTTCCGACGTCGGTTTCATCGGAGATAAATATTACATTTGTGTTCAACCATCGTTCACCGCAAACAACAGAACAATATGTACCACTACCTACCGAGACTTGGTATAGACTGAAAATCTCTTTTAGCAGTGACCCTACTATCCATACAGCTAAGGTCATACAAAGTTTCATGATCCAGATGCAGAACGTGGACGATACAGACGGTTGTTACATGCGGTACTGCATCCTGAAGAGGTACTGGGTTGGCGTTTATAAGCACGTGTTCATATTTCTTAGCTATATAAATATAACGGAATGCACATCACATAATAGAGTAAAAATATGCAGAAGAAAACGCAGCTTGAGACAAGGCAAAACTGACCACCATCGATCAAACCTTCGGACGGAAAACCAAAAATAGTCATCGTTCACACCTTCAGGTGGAAAACTGATAAAAGCCATCGTTCATTCCTTTCGGGTGAAAAAAAGACAACAGCCATCGTTCACACCTTCAAATTGAAAATCGATGAACATATATTGACCATTTGCACATACCTGCGGTTCATTGCAGTGCAGGCTATTAAGGAACGGCACAGATGCTTATAACGGGGTCATAGTTACAAAAGTAAATAATATCATGCCTCAAGGACATACCAAACACTGTCTAGCTTCGATCGGTCACAAAGAGCGCTCACTCAAGCCTCATCCCGATCGAAAAGTCAAGAAGCCACTTGTTAGGCCGCGTGCGTCCCTTTAAACCGCGTGAAATTCTCCAATCGATTCGGAGCTGTTGGATCCTTGACTAGTCACATGACTCCATGGCTTTAACAGACGCCGACTCTGAGGCGTCGGATCAACATTCCTATGTGCTTCAGTTAATTTCATTGTATCGTCGCCTGATGACGGCGTTGTATTTTATGCAGCCTCATAACACCCACACAGCTTAGCAAAGCTATAATCTCTACGCTCGAGATCGTTACATGTCCTTTCCAATGGTTGTGCTATGAAATCAAAGACGATTTGTTTCATTATCGATTAATTGTTAATTAAGATGTAAGTCTTATTAATCCCGTGTTAAATCAAACATTCATTGCCAGCAGGGATAAGAAGGAATTACAGCCCGGTATATGCACAGCGATAGAATGAATAAATGAGAAAAAGGTGTTTATATTTATTTATTATTGATTTATTTGCGTGGTTTTTCATCTGCAAATCGTTACACATACTAGTGAATGAAACCTTGGATCATAAGAAAGTTGTTTTTAATAAATATCGTTGACAGAATAGATTGACTATCAAAGTAATTTCAGGGTAGATTGCTTTGCTTTACTTAGTATTATATCCTGGATTACTTGTGATTTATGGGGTTAGCATTCTGATTAATGATAATTATTATGATGCTTATGGTTATATAGAAAAGACGCAAGTTGTATAGGCATTAACGTTCTGCTTATTTTGAGATTGCTTAAATGATTCATTTGCAATCCTCTCATATAATTGGGAACACCAAATCATAGAAGGTTATTGTTTGCAAAACAGATAATTGGTAAATAGCTTCACTATACATCACGGTACATTCATTGAGCAGTTGGTTTTCTCGTTAGCAAATACTGCCTTTGAGGCGTCGCCATAGCGCTTGCCACCATTCGCTCTATTATACAGCGCTTGAATGATAACGTACCTTGTTGCACTGGCTCTGTCGGATGAACGTAGGAGGTCTGAAACCATACGAAACACGATTGCTCAAGCATACCTGTTCCTAATTTGACGCATACAACAATCAACTTTGTTAATGAAAGGCAAAAGTCACCGTCAGTCTCAGTAGAGGAAATCCTTCCAAGTGGGGACATTAATAATTTATGGGGTACTGGTTCGTAACGGATATATGTTTGGCATCTTGAAAAGCTTGGTCGGCCGTCAGCACTTTATCTAGCAAATGAAATTTCCCACTTGACATACATGTGTATTTGTATATTTAAAAGTATTATCATAGCAGCTTATCTGACTGTACGGTCTTCGATATGTACAGCAAAGTCATCACATGCACATATATATGTATAAACATTTACAACACATAAACGAAAGTCATTCACCAATAAGCGATTAGTATTTTTTATTTTATATTAACTGTGAATATGATCCCTGGACCTTTTGTAGCAAGATAACATTAATCGTGAGTAATTTTGCATTGTATATGGTGTACACATCGATTTTATTATTGCGTAATTCAAAGGATACTCGCAGAAATTCTATGAACGTTTTCTCATGATTTTTAGTCAAAAAGGTTCAAAAAGGTTCAAAATATTGACCAAATGAAAATCTTAGAAATGCTAATCGTAGTCTAGGGATGTGTTAATGCTGTTTAACACCAAGTTCGATAGTGATAATGCCGCGCTTTTCAATACAATACGGTATAAATTCCGATTTAAGTGTATCGAGGGTCTACTTAAGGATTATCATATTGTGCAAGGACATGGTATAACATCCCCAGTAGCCACACCAAACACTGTCAAACCCAGAATATTGTTCTAGGCATTTCTCAGTACACATATGTTTTCATGCTGGTACAATTGGGATGTACAAGTTGCAAATGAGACTGCGGTTGTTGATATCTCACAAGTGCGTCCTTAAAATATATATAAATTTTAATTGTACCTGGAGGGGGCGGCACTAATAACCATTGAGAGATCAATGTGACTGATTAGAGGAGACAGCTGACGCAATTTATGGCACCGTAGAACAAAAGTGTTGTGAGCAACTAGTCTGCCGATATCAACCCTCCATTTCAGTAGACAACAAGGGTTACCCCCTCTGAAAAAGGCCCCATTATCTCCCTATCGTGAATCTACTTTTCAGAATTAAACAGCAGTAACATCTATCATTAGATGGTTTAAATGAAGGGCATGGTTTTGTCCCAATGGTGATATTTAACGCCAAACAATTTTTAGGAAACAATGTTAACAATATGCGACTGATCTGCTCAAGTTGAATCTGAATAGGAATAATAAGATTGTAAAATAATGTTTACTATATCTAGAGAGTATTTGATGATGGATTTATTCTGCGATCGTTTTGCTCGCATATTTGTTCACTTGATAAAGGTAACTCATATACATCTGCTTGTATGATATACGAATACATGATACTGACAGCATCTATAATACTCTACCAAGGCAAAGGCTATTTATGGGAAGGGCTGGGTTACAAATATTGTGCTATGTTAAAGATGTCTGAATCCGGCTCGATCATGGGTCTATACTATTTTACTACGGTCAAGGAATGCATATTCCCAATATTTGGCAGTATTAACAAAAAAAGCCAAAAAACCTTTAATTAGTCACCGTCCGAGGATTTACAAGGTGGACGTTTGAGCAGAAGTTCATATATTAGACCATAACATATTAGGTGCATACCAAGATATATAACTGTTAAACACCAGGTGAAGCTGTGTTGGTGTGCCCTTCAACCCTATACTAGCCATATAACTGCAGTAATAAGGATATACCTGACCTAAACAATAGTAGCGAGTAAGGTTTTGAAACCCGCGGTTGTTTAGATTATGCTTCAAAATTAAAATTCGACATTTACGAAAGAGTTAGTACCATTTCAGCGATGTACAACACTTCCATGAATGTAGCATTTAATAACGTTTTCACCATCAGCATATAGCAACTGGAAAGATAAATAGCTTCAAATATGAATTGTATGGCTATTTTGTCTAAAGGTAATGACATAAATGGAATTTCGTGTATTTTATGTATTTCATGTATTGTAAGCAGGCAAAACATTCAACAATGTTTTAGTGGCCAAACGCAAAGTCCAACGGTGTTTAAGATTGATCCTGAATATCATGTTTAGGGGTAGACCAAGTACACCATGCGATATCCTCAGTTGATATGGCCTCCTTATTAGCAAAAGAAACAGTAAGAGCAAGAACCTGGCGCTATTGGCCTTCTCTGGGGTCAAGGATGGATGGCTGGGTATCGGGTCAGGTTTGGTTCTACCCAGTATGGCCATATTTGATTATATTAAACGCCACGACTCAAATCGATTTTGAGGAAAGGAGAAAAATGTAAATAAGTTTTTGGGTATTAAAAATTAAAAATGATTGCCTGCAATCATCAACGGAAATGAATACTACGGCGAGGAGTGATTATGCAAAAATCACCGAAAATGCCGTCCGTTTTATCTTGTTTTTAAAGTTATTCATCGTTGCATAAATTCGTGTAACGAGGTAGAAAATTGGAACAGGAACTGTGCCTGATGGACCACAACCATGTGCTTTCCATACCATAAATTTTAGCGCATAGAATGATCTTGGTCGTATAAGACCATATGATGCTATTCATAAATGAGACTAAATATTCAAAATAATCATTGGTAGTACATCATGGCAAGCTCGTGCAGCTTTGATGGTCACAGCCGAGCTTAAATCAGCTCAAATGGAGGTCTTTCGCTGAAATGACACATATTCTATACTGGGTATCCTCTCATAAAGCGATGATGACATATCAGGAAGATAGTGGTGAATGAGTGAACGCACTCATATTATGTCTAGACGGCCGATTGCGGGATGGCGATGCGGGTGTTTTAGATCTCTTAGAGATCATTGGACCCAGTAGCCTATTCAGTGAGACCTCTGGGAACCATTTGAGCACCATGGAGCCCCTGTGTGACTTAGATTGTTGTTATGGATCACACTGGCTGTATGTCACAATATGCTAATGATTATAATAGGTACATATATGTATACAATAGAATATATAACGCGTCTGCAAACTCATTTTGCCCACAAACATAGCAATACACTTCCCCAAACGAATTATGTTCTTCATTTCACTATTCAAACAGTTGAAACTAAGCAAATGAGTAGATATTGCACATATTTTAGTAATTTGTTAATATCATTTTAGTATCAATGGATTCCACTGTCAAATAAAAGTAAGGACAAAGGAAGGTTTCTATTCCAAATTGACCCGAACTTTTATGATAGTGTGGGGTGATAAAGCTTTTTGTAAACCCTGCCAAATTTGTATGATATATAATTTGGATAATTCGAAATGAAACATCTGCTTATTTCAAACTACATTTATTTTCGCTGGCCTGTTTATGCTCAGCAACATCACAATGCACAAAATGATCGCGATGTGGGCAGAGATATTTCAATGCAAAGCAATTCAGTCATTTTAGATAAGCGATTCTCATGTGGTGTCAGAGTTACATGTTCTAAGTGATATTGAAAAGGAAGCGCAAATAGTCAAACTAGCTTCATATGATATACTCAAAGCCGAATGGAATGTGACGGAATTATCTTATTAACCAGACACGTTTCTGTTAAGCTTGTTTCCTAACAGCAAAAAGATTAATAGGTGGCGCTATACACCTGGTAATAATATTTTGTCAGTGAGGGCCCGATTATGCAACAATGACAACTTTATCTAACCTTTATGTTTTTCAAATGTTGCACTAGTGGTATTTCATCGGCGATAAGATTGACAACATGAAATAATCTGGTCAGGTACCATTCAGCAGCTGTATTTGCACCGATAAATAGCAAATATATACCTAATGTTTGAACCCAGAGGTTCGTGTGATATGTATCATTTAAGCAATGCAAGTATCTATGGTTCTCTTAAATGAGAGGATTCCGACCAAAACACCATTATATGTAATATGTATTCTCCCTGTTCGCCGATAATATCCCATTTGGTGGAGCCCATCACAATAAACAAGTTATCCTAGGGTCTGATAATCCTTTTCTGACGTGTCGCTTATACTGGGAAATCTATGGATGGATTATATATGATTGATATTCACACCCATCCACGTGTGGTAGGCACTAAGCGGTGTTCCAATCTGCCAACACACGCTGTAGACATGTTCAATAATAATTATGCTCTCGTCTGTGCCAAGAGCTACTTGGCTAAAATTAATAGGATCAATCACTCGAACATACTCTACTGGTACAACTATGCAAATAGCGGTGAACATAATTTATTGGTACACTAGTACCTCTGTTGCGGTACGTTCCGGTCTGATTATAAATTAAGTTTCGAGGTCCATATAATACATGCTTTCTATTGTGTTTTGTGTCTATTTTAAACTTGTGATTATCAAATACTGCATAGCTTTGTTTAATCGGAAGTCCGCGCAAACAGGCTGCCCCTATAAGTTGCGTCGTACGACATGCAGCAGGAAACAGTGGGCCCTCCTCCCACCCCCCAAACCACAAGGGCAGCTACAAAGGAAGATGCGAGCACATTCCTACCATTTTTATCTCCAAGTTATTCAGATACCAAAAAGCTGCAGCATCATTTCATATAGTGCAATGTGCAGGTACGGCTAGAGAAGTATCAACAGTGTGAGTCTGTAAATGGAAGTGAAAGCATTCGAGGGAGTTATAAATCGAAATAAGGAGTTTACATTGAAAAAGTAGAAACATAGACGATGCATTTTGTCATATTGAAATAGTCACACTAATAGTATAAATTACACAACGAATATTACGCTATGATTCATACAATAGCAATGCAGTAAAAACATTCGTTAGAGATTCTGTTATAGGGGATTTGTTGCAATTCTTATTTTGTCTCCCTTTTTGTGTAGCTGCTACAATTACTCGATATTAACTCTTGATTACACAGCAGCCAGCAAATTATCGATAAGTTAGCGATATTGTTGCCAAAAATAGTTCGCAATAGAGTATTGAATGGTTCGATTCACCAAGTTGGAGCAATTAAGTACAACGTCATAAATTGATATCTAATAGTAAACCATGCGCAATGGTCGAACCAGATTGCCATATCTCGAACACCCAAGGGTGTATGTTACTGATATTGTATGATTAAATGACACCACGGTCCCTTTGAGACAAAGATAACGTCAAGTCGTATCTCGAACCCTGCGCTCACTCTCAGATATCATAATATGTCATGCACCTTTGTCGAATAATCGTGTCCATTCTGCTAGTTTTACGCTCAGCATTCACACACACACACACACACACACACACACACACACACACACACACACACACACACACACACACACACACACACACACACACACACACACACACACACACACACACACACACACACACACACACACATACACACATTATACATATATATATATATATAGATACATATATATATATATATATATATATATATATATATATATATATATATATATATATATATATATATATATATATATATATATATATATATATATATATATATATATATATATATATATACATATTGTTCTTGTTTGACGTGTTTAGTGGTACATAAAGTACTCTATATATTTCTGGAGAGTGTAAGGAAGAACGCTAAGGATAAATTGCATTGTTGTGATTTGCCATCTGCTTCCTGCTTCAATCTGTGTCTACTGTGGCACGGCGGTATGTGCATCTGTTGAATGTGTTAGCGGGTTATTGGAGATATTCCCCACACCACGCCTTGTTGCACCCCAATGAAAGCAACAGCACTAGGGTACACATATTGAGTGTGTACCAGGTGCTAGTATACGTTCAATACATCCATAATTTCAGAAGATCAAACTCTGATGATTACCTTTTACATAAATGTTGTTCGTAGTTATGTTATTGGGGTTTTATTGTCAAGTAAGATATCCTTGCTAGCTGCACTGAGTCTTAGAACCTCAATTAAAGCATACTGTGATAAACTAGAAAACCATCTTCACTATCGTTAAACGCATCATTAGGGCTCTGGCTGCCGGCACATGCCATGGCAATGAAGCACTCGCCATTGTCTAGCACGGGGAAAATTTTAATTCAGATATATGGCTGTCCTCAAAACGAGCACATAAATACATCACTCGTTTTCTATGAACAGCACCCAGTACAAATAAAGCTACACGAATAACCTTAGCGAGGATACTTTTATCATCGCCAGTCCAAATGTCGTCAGTCTGGCGTTGGATTGTTAATGAACATAATAACCGTATGTTAGCGGGTCTAACGAGCAACTTATTGATAATTGGTATTCCCTAAACTAGTTTATTTTGGATAAGCACTCGATATACGAGAAATTGAAATAATCTACGCATGCGTCATTTGAACGGGAAACCATTTGTGATTGTAGGGAAATGCAGTCTTGGTCTTTACCGTTAGCTTGTGCAGTTGTTGATATAGTTACACCACGCACTGCATACAATGAAAGGGGGGTGAGGTGGGGCAGTAAATTGGTGTTATTGCAGCGCCTCGCATTTGGCGTCAGCTATTTGAGATACAATTAGCTCTGACTAACAATCACGCTGGCTGTTGAGGGAGCCTGTTCGTTTTGCTTATCATGTGGCTTGTAACCCCTGCTGAACAATAAATGCACCATGTCCAGTTCCTGATTTGAACACTAAGCGTTCTAAGTATTTGCACCAGTCTGAAGCGAGATAATCAAACTTACAACATGAATCGCGAATAAAATCGATTTGTTGATTATCATCTTTACAAAATATAATTTTACTTACGGTTACTGTTAAATATGTGAAGGGCAACATATTGCTTCGTCCCATAATATTATTTCTAAAATATTTTGTTAGCTTATTTAAGGCTAAATAGGATGCTAACCGTCTTACTTTAAAAGAGGAAGAAATGCGCAAGTGGTTGCCACGAGAAGAAGTATGATGCGACCAATGATGAAGGAAGAAATACATCTTCCATATCTGGTTTATGAAGGTATTCAAATGTGAATACGGCATGACGCCGATACCATCTGATGCCAAACATGAAAAATGTTGAATAACTCTCAATCTCTCTTTCTTCCGCTCTCTTTCTTCCGCTCTCTTTCTAACGCTCTCTTTTTTCCCCCGTCTCCTTTATATTATATGAATTATTTAACGACATTTATTGTTATCTTGTAAATTGCCTCGAGTCAATTTTTGCATCAGTTCCTCATCATTGTAAGGATAATGATGATAACAAAGAATGTATCAATGAGGTGTTGCATTGTTTTGTCAAACTTTTATGCTAAAACGACAACTTCAACTGTTGTTTCCTCAGCTGAATAAAAATCTCAGCCAGACACAGAACCTCATAAGATGCAATGCTATTTCACAAAACTAGTCTCGCGCGACACTTGGGGATGAGAATAAAATGGCTTGTCAGCTGATAAGCTGATATACTCATACCCTAAGCTTTTGTATCCAAATTCATTGCATAACACATTGATAAAGATAATTAAACATCGGTTTCGTTGCCATATCAGATTAAAACAGGCAATTCCTAGGCAGAACAATCACTCGCCCACTAATTAGCTGTATTATGTACCCTTGAGTAACATTGCGTGAGATCCGCTCGCTAATCAACATATACACTCTGTGACTGGAAAGGTGAGTAATTTCCGGGTGTACATAAATCGACGTCATTTTCTGATTCCGCAGTAAGTATATTATAACCTACCGGAACCATCAGATAATTTACTGAAGTTTTAATCCTGATGTCAAAGTTGATCATCCATCCCGGTATGATAATCTTTCTCTGTGGGAGAGACAAATGGAAAACGCTGCTGCTTCTGCTGCTGATGATGATGCTGCTGCTGCTGATGATGTTGCTGTTGTTGTTGTTGATGATGATGATGATGATGATGATGATGATGATGATGATGATGATGATGATGATGATGATGATGATGATGATGATGATGATGATGATGATGATGATGATGATGATGATGATTGCCGTTTCATGGATGGGTTCATGCTGCCTCATCTTACATTTGTTGCACGGCCAAAGCCATCGCATATCGCACTGTTATTACAAAAGTCAAAATAGTGTTTTTGTGGCAGAAAGCCCGTTCATGTTTTTGCAAAGAAAGCCATTGCTCTTTACCAAATGTACTGTCATTAATCTGGCTAAATGGCCGGCAGAGGAAAAAAGAGCTGCTTAGTTTTTCAGTGCTTTCATAATGCACCTACTATGATTTATGACGGCTTTCTGCACCACACAATGTTTACCCTGAACATTCCTTAACAGGAAATTGCACCGATGCACATAATACGCTGTTGAGCAAAGCAAGTATACCGAATGACTACCCGTACCCGCAGCATTGTAATCGTTGCTAAAACATTGTTATGGTTAATGCTCCAATTAAAGTAAGTAAATTATTTCAATTTTATGTTCTATTGTAAGCTTGTGTCTGCTATAACGACAGGCAAGGGTTGAATAATGAGTAATGGATAAGCAATATACAAAGCTACTCAAAAGTCATGATCGTTACATACCTGATGTTACCCTGAGAGAATGTAGTAGAGAATGCTACTGACTAGCATTGATGCTTTTCTTCACGTTGACGTGTCCGCGGTGTAGTAGATTTGGATTCTACCTCTGATGTGTGTAAAAAGGGTATATTAGGCTGCTCTTTGGACATGTTGTATGTTTTTCATCGACTGAAGGAAAATATTAAAACTACTATAAACGAAAGCAATTCCATAGAAGTTGCTTGCGCGTTCTCCAAATGCGTCATTTTCAAGCAACGTCGTAGCCGTATGACGTAAGTCTGCTATGTGACTGAGCGAGGAGCCCGCCTTTATTATCGGTGGTTGACATTTGAAAGAATGCAGACATTAAATTTTTAGATATTACGTGATATGCGTCAACATATACTTTCTCTTCAAGATTCAAATGTCTTGCATCGCTAAGTGTATTAAAGTACTGACTGGATCTTGTTCGTGAATAAATAAATGCTCAAGGCAACTGTCTTAATTTTCGTCCTAGCAACTTTTGTTCATTTCAATAATCCACTGATGCGAATTAGCTCATGGTGATTTTTTCTCGAGTCACTCTGGTGCAAACATATTTCCAAGCGCTTAAGTTGTTAATGGATATGTCATAGAGCATTGTGAATGAACAATAGCAGCTGGAGCAGACTCGCTAAGCAGTTAATTGGACTATTCGCTTGGTAAACTACGACTTAATAACCCAGCCATTAATTTGCTTGCGTAGATTTGGACAACATACTTTGTGAATAAATGACTCTGAAAGATAATATCTCATCGAGATCAATCAATAAGGGTGGATCGAATGTGCATTTTCCATTGAAATATCAGTCATGCCCCTTTACATCGCTGTGTAGTACAAGATAAATCATTTTGGTAACTGCTACATGTGACATGGTTTTAACTTCTGAGCTGATAAACACAATAGAACTCGGTTAGCAATACTCTATAACATTCAAGTATTATGTGTCGCAACAGAATATGGCAATTTAACTTGAAAGAACATTCTGGACCAGAAGATGTGACTTCATTGCACCTCCAGCATACACCTAACGGCATCACAAACAGACATTAAATACTGTTGCAATAAGTAGTCACAAATAGTGACTCACTGCTACCCAAGTTTCCTTCATAGCTCTTTTTCAGGCAGAATATCCGTTGCTCCGATAGATCATTGTGGCAATTCTAGTTAGACTTTAGCAGGAAAGACATGTTGAGACCCATCGTCTTCCGCTAACCATCCCTTTTATATGCGTCAAACTACATCATCTTCTTGAACGCATCCAACCATTAGCACTTACTGGTTGGAATGCTAACCACATGAATAATCGAAATTTCAGCGGAATGTTTTGCATTACCACATCACCCAAAAACATAACTTCAAGTGTACTTGTGGTGGATGAGGTCCAAAAGCATAGTTTATGATAATTGACATCCCTTTTACAAACGAATAATTTAAGGTAGGTCACATACCTGATGCGATTAGAGAGACTTTGTTACCTATTGGCAGTGTATGTGATCCACTGAAGTTAAGTTTTATTTCGTGCGGTTTTGAATATTTGAATTATGTTCACCAGAATATATCATGGCATCATTCAACGAACCCTTGTGGAAAACGTAGAGCATTAATGTCATTCCCCACAAGGGTCCTCATTGTCACCTGTTTTCGTCTTGGCAGCCCATGAAGCTTTATTTCTTGCATATCAGACAATGTTACATTTTAAGCGCACTCGTGTGAATGACATCCTCCTATCAAAGTGGAATGAAGCAATGCACTTTACACAAATGAGATATTAGCACGAAAGGCAGTCAAAACCGTGAATCAGGCCTTCTCGTATCCTCGAACGCCCACCTGTCTAGACTGGGGACTAAATGAGGCCCTAGCCTATAAATTACCTTCCAAGATAATATCGACAGCTTAATCAAACTGTCACATCGCCTTAAGTTTGCGTATCATCCTATGGTGACTGATACCATCTTCCGGGGAGTAATTCAATTAGATAATTCAATCGTTATTTAGTGCGCACGAACGATACATTAAACGACTCATTATTGTCATGAACATAGCGCCCATTTAAGCAGGCGGTATGTCGTTCATTATCGTAGACTTAGGGAAATAACTCCTGCTGATTTCCATAAGCTGCCATTTTTAAAGCTAAGTCAACCCCGCAGGGTATGAAATCGACTAATCTTAGTCTGAGTGGGTTTGATAAATGTGTTCTCCTACTACGCCGACTTCCGTTTTCTGTTAGCAATTAAGCCGAATTATGTGTGTTCGTTAAATAAGCCATTGTATTTGGATGGCGGTAGTACAAGCTGTGCTAAGGCAAAGAATGACAAGCTGGCGTAGAAAAACCATCTGCACTACTGCCGTCGACCTTTGTGTTTATACTATGTAGCCGTAATATAATGTGCATGCCACAGAGATGACATCATTTTTCAGATGAAATTTATTGGCCTCACGAGCATATTCTAAGTTATTCTCCGTTCCATTATAGTGCACTGACGTCGTAGGCGTGAGTGATCTATTAACTAGTCTAGAGTGCGCGGTATCATAATTCTTGGACACCTCACCCCTAAGCCCCTCTCCACCCGACACACCTGGAGCGGTTAGAATATAAACCCCACATTAACCGGCCGTAGATTCAAGAGAACGAGCGATTTGTCAGGTGAAGCATTATACCACCAAAAGATATCATGCTTATCGATGTGAGCTCAAGCCAATGGGATATCCGTGGAACATTAGACGAATACATATGGCAGATAATGTTGTTAAGGTTTGAGAATTTGTGTCACCCTTTCGCAATATAGAGTAGGTTATAAGGCAAACGTGTGTTGGTGCGATACGCCTTACAATGAATGTAATTTGCAACACAACGGATCTAGCAACGTAAAACTTATCTAATTATTGATTGATAACAAACCCATAAAGCCTGCATTTCCTGTATATTTATATTGGTGTTAAAATTATTTTGGGTAAAGGCTAAGAAAGGATGTATGTTATGTTCAGTGAATTTCATGTGGTAGTATATGCCATTCACCGTATCACAGTTTTTAGCAAAACAACTGCTAGTATGATGAATGAATGATTAAGCGTTGTATATTATAGGCTACAGCCTTCAGGCTAACCTGTTTTGCATGAACGCTGCCATTGCCATGCATGACATGCATAGCATTTGTAATTGCTCACAACTGCCATAAATGGGTGAATTTATTATCTCACGTTTACCACAAACCCCTTAAAGGAGGCCACTTACAGCTCAAAACATGCAATGATGTCGCTTGGTAAACAAACTTGTTGAAAAACAACCAGCGAGTTTTATAATGTTATATATGAATGCTTGGTTTCTCTTTCAAAGTGCGACACAAACAACACAGCTCGGTATGATATGAACGGTCATATGTGCGCATGTCTCAATCATAGGACGCTGCCAAATATAATAGAATAGGAAAGCCTACGGAGGCTATTAGTTAGGCTTGATATTGATTTATTGCTATAAACGCTCATTCTGTCAATCATATAGGGTAATATAGTTGGACAAGAAAGTGACAGTCGTATAATTTACATTAGCCCTAAATTATTACTCTCACGCCGTAATCCTTATAGCATGGATCGTATTCTAGGCTCGGTTTAAAAAGCATCGTTAATGTTGGGTGATGATTGGATGTTATTACCGTGCAAATGATGTTGTACATCGTAGGATGTCACAATTAAACTCGAGTGATTTGCCAGGAACCGTTTGTCAAATTCCCCACCTTATCGTACGGCCATAACGAATGCATTAATTTAATACGCTGCTGTGAATTTCAAGCATACTTTGTAACGCATTGCAAGTTTAACTAAGGCGCTGTGCTGTCACGTGTTAGCTAACCTGTATTGATTTATTAGCATACACATTGGGAACCATTTGATGAATTGACAAATATGTTCTATTGTATCAATTATTCAAGCAAATCAATATTCTCTGAAAATCACCTGGATGTACTTTCACTGCACCAAAATACTACATACAATATGAATTGCAACTTGATCTGCTAATAACTACATCGCATTAAGGAGAGGTGTATATAATGGGTGCAAGAAAAAACCCGAATCAGCTTGCAAAACGTTGAACATTTTGTCATCTCCATGGTTATTTTGATGTACCGAGTTCCGGTTTGTAACAGTCATGTAAAATAACCCCCTAGTTCCTTTGTTATACTTTTAATGATTACCTTAAGTACAGTAGGTTTTGGCAAGTGAAAACGACGCTGCTAAGCCATGGCCACGTAAGATATGCACAACAAGTTTTGTGGTGGTATACTTTTCTTTGAAGCTAAGCTCCTCCAACATGTGCCACGCAAGATAATATTCGTGTCTTTGGTCACTCGAAAATGCTACCAAAGAATTCCCAAAATTATGATATTGCAGGTCGAGTTGCATACAAGTTCTGAAGATACTTTGAGGAGATGGTATTATCACTAGCCACATATCTTATATTAGCGTATAACTAGCGTTCTCGCGTTGGGCACTATAGTTAATAAAGATGATTTTCATACACGGAAGGAGCATGAATCACAGGATTCAGTTTATAGGATGCATCTTCTTGTGATAGGCAAGCATCGTAACAATGCCAATAATGCATAATTGCGTCTCTAGTTAACTTCACTCAGTAAGCAGTTGCAAATGGTAATTGAGTCTGGCTACAAATCTATTCCATCTTCGCCACTGCATAATTCGGGGTATTTGTATGTGTGTCTTTCAAATTTGTTACGTGCAGCTTTTTTTGACAGCTGTTATACAAATAGTATCAGTCAGTTGACTTGATAAAACATTTATCATCTAACCATTACTCAAATTTTGCATTCACCTGCGTTCAGCTGTTAAACGTGTTTCCAATACATATACAGTACACTTTGAATGGAGTTATACAATTAAAGAAGTATGTGTGAAAGGTTTTGATTCAGCTGAATTTTATTGCATGAGCCGTCATAAACCATGGACTGCACTCGATCAAAACAAATAACTAAAACATGCAATTCGGCCTTTCAATGTATCAATGCGTGTGCAGAGCTCGTCGTTTGGCAATAACGACCCCTGTCGATGATAGCTAACGCGTTAAGCTGTTCCATACCGGCTCTCGATGGTATTATCTACTTCAGTGGAGTTTCATTTAAGGCTATGATGTATTATTAATGAATTTTAATTCTCCTCACTTATTACCGTGCAATGCAGGTTGACGTTACCTTTTAATGGGCGGTATCCGGTTAGGAGGTATCATTACTGAATGCTAATTCTCGTACCTGATTACCTGCAATTTAACGTTTGGGGATGAATAATAAAAACGATCACAGAAGTGCTGTAGCGGAGATTGTAAAAGACTATTTTGAAGTCATCGAGGGGCATGTCATCAAAATGACGTCTTCGATCAAATGAAATTATGCTGGTCTATCGGGGTCTCTGTACGAAAACAATTCTTTGGTGTTTTTGTCTCAGTATTTGGACCGAATGACCGATACAAATTTAGGGGGTCCCAGTTGAAATGTAGGACGTGAACATGAAACAACTTCTTTATTATCTCGATGGTGGCTATGGATTATTTCAGTTATACAGGAATCAGTTGAAGGCATGCATTAACAAATATGATACATAACTCTACAGCAATTCTGATTGCGACAAAAGGTAACAAAATACCATTTGCGATAGAAGCAACCCCCTGTAGACAAATTCGTAAGAAATTAAAATAATTGAACGAAATTGATGAATTAGACAATGTAAAAAGCAAATATATACGAAATTTTGTTATTGAATCTAATTTGATTAGCATGATAGTTACCAGGAAAAAACCCATGGTCCTGTTTTTAGCTCATGAAGCCATATCAGTTACAAACAAGACAACGAGAGATTACCGCATGCACTCGTGTAAATTACCTCGTTGAACGAAGCTACGTACTTCTATCAAATAATTTTGCTAACAAATGCAATGTGTGCATCTTGGTACTTCAAACGCACACTTGCCTAGACAAGTGATACCATAGATAAGATATATCTTCTGTGTGGTTTTCAGTCGAGCTGGTACAACCTAAGAAGAATCAATAAAAAACGAACATGGTGCAGTAGGGCTAGTTCATAATACCGCTTATTGGTTAAATATTGACGCCAGATTGGTTTTCTATAGTCGTGTCATATGTATGTTTATAGCATACTGGTATTCATTTATGTTACGTAATGCAGGAAGGTTGGTTCGAGAAAGGGTCGCTGAGGCATATGATTAATCAACAAAAGGGTTGGTAACAAAACGTGCGTTAGTTCAATAATGACACCGCATAACTTAATTGTAGCGCTATTATCATTGGATCAATTGGTTCCTTACCAGGTTCACCAACTGCCCTCAACAACCATAATCTTTAACTTGGTTAGATGTTGCAAAATGAGTTTTGATTAACACATTGATGTACATTCTTAACAACGCACCGCACTTATCTTATGGATCTTATCGGTGCGTCAATTCGGAAGGCAGGGGCTTCAGTCTGTCAATACAATGAAGCATTTTATCCTTTCCCACAGCGCAAATGCAATTCACGGGCGCTACCATACTCATATGTGTGCTTTTGCTACCCCAAAACGCGAGAATATTACCACATTAAAATCAAATAGGTGCACCTTTTCGTGTGACAATTCAGAGAGCGATTTGTTTAGCTTCCCCATGAGAGCCTATGGGTGTTTGTACGCCAGTGTATGTTTGAGTGTTTAGCTGAGTGGATGTGCATAACAGTTTGTGTACGTGTATGCGTTTGTAGAGCATTAAAGATGCTTTTTCGACGATTTCAAAACAGATTTTTTTATGATGCAAAACACGTAAACCCACACATCAAAATTGATTCTCGCCGCAGATTACCGGGCATCACAGGGTGACGTTTATTTTAAATGGGCGGTTTATATAAGGTTTTCATAACTGAATGCTGATCCTTGTCTCTGATTACCTGTGATTTAACGTTTATCAAAAAGGGGTATACAAGCGCAAAGGCGTAGATTGTAAAAGACTAATTGGAAGACATTGAGAGCCCTGGCAATTACCAACTACTAATTATACGTTTAATCGTAAAGAACTGCCTAGGCGCCCGGAGGAACATTTTCACATGATGTTAACCTATGAAACGAGAATGGCATTTGCTAAGGTAAGCACTGACAAGTTACTTAGAGCGCTGCATGGCGGGAAAGGATTTTGAAATAATGATGATAAGCTGTCGTAATGAAGATAAATACGACTGGGAGGTAAAGATATTCAAAGCTAATGTGCAGGTTACACTGCTCACTAACTTCTCACGGTAACTGATAATAAGATAATTATTATTTTGCTACTGTGAATATGTATAACAAACTTTATGCGAACTTTGAATGTCATTTAAAATAACTTATCAACCGTGTAACGAATATATATTTGTTGAGCCGATGTACAGGACTACAAGACAACGCATTATAACATGTGGCTGGAAACGCAGGTGTTTTTGGACAGTTGTGTATCGTGAACGAACATAATGCATAGGCTAAATCATTGGACAATCGGGTTGAACCAATCCCATGCATCGCGAGTGTGATGGATGAGGATGATTATGCTGAGTGAACAATCACCTTAGGTGTCATTTGTCACGCTTCTACTCCATGCGGGCTGTTTTTGAGGGATCAACTTGGATTAAGAAGATAGCAAGTGCTAACGCAAACTTTAACATCTTCAATCAAAGTAATAGCTATGAAGGTGCATGACCATAAAACGCAAAGCTGTTCGGAAAGTGCTGTCTAGAATTGTGTTGAACTTTCAGTATTGCAACTTATTGCAGCGGTTACACAACAAAAGGCGTCATTTTTTTCTAAATCAGCCATATCAATCGATAAATCAAGTATAAGTATAGTGAAGGAACATTTATTCGGTTAGCAAATGTCGAATTTGGTTATCACCATCGGACAGAAATATATTGCCAGTCAAAGAATAAAAACAGAGTTTAAAAGGGATGTTCTCAAACACAGGCAGTTATTGGGACGTAAAGAAGGTCCTGGCTCACATAAAATTGATGACTTAACGGTTTCATTAATTACGTTTTCCGTATTAGCTATTGTGCACATTTTTGTGTGTCTTTGTACCAACCGAGATCAATTCAACAGCACAAATCATCCAGACGGTCTGTTGCCATACACATCTTTGCCATGCGAGGGGGCGAATATGGTGTAGCATCATAAACACACAAGCATCTGACAAATTGAAATGGATGTATATATTTCGTTTGATCACGCTCTGACTGAATTACTACACATCCTGGTACCAAGAGCCACCTCGATCTAGCTGCCGACAATTAGGCTATTCAACCTGGGAGAGAAATGGCAGTAAGCGTCGCCCCTTTATCTAGTTATCCGACAAATATTGTTTCAAAGATTATGTTGCCGGCACTTGAAGAAATATCAAATAATTAGCAAAGGTTGGTGCCAATACGAGGTTTCTAGTCAATTTCCCCAGTAGGAGCTTGGTGATGACAGCCCAAACGCTTTGTGTAGGACAGAAAATACATTGTACGGTTATGAAAACGATTCATTGGTTCACAAAATTCGTTAACATTTGCCATTCTTGGAAGGTGTTTGACCGAAGTGCTTAAATTGCTGATGCGCAATGAAAGTATCAGACTTAGTACGCCAATAAAATGTGCCGTGAACAGTATCTATATAAAGCTTAATATCGGTATGCTGAACATTGTGACACGTACGGATTATAATGCTGTGAAATATGTTTGTTACATATTCGATGATCTCAGTCTCTCGGCTCGATTGAAAATGGAACATGTTCAGTGATCCTATTACCTTGTTATCATTATATTTACTAATTAAATTGCACAAACATAAAAGCAACAGCTCCACTGCGTCGTCAGTTTATTACCTTTATGTTAGATTAACAAACATAGACGTCGACAGCGCAATATTGTGCGGGCATTGATCAGGAGAGGCACTTGTCCTCAATGACTTTCACAGAGGCTCAAGGTCGAATATGATTGGATAAAAGTGGGCGTCGTTGTGGATATGATACACAGTAGTGAGTACCACTGGCCTTGGGTAGTCTACTGGCAATCAACTGAGGCGTCACTCAACATGCATAACAATTAGTAGCCATTTTGCCATGGACATAAAGAGAACAGAGTTGCAGAAATTCAGCACATGTGATAAACACATTGGCGTTGACTGCACACGGTGGTGCAGACATTGACGGGTATAAGCACTTATCATCACGAGCCCGACAGTACGATACCAATACTACTTCATACTTAAGGACGCAGATGATTGGCCGATGATGTGCGTCATTTAATTGCTGACCATGTGTCGACTATTCCTGCCGCAGGATCAACTGTTAAACACAGCTAAATGATCTCCAAGGTAGCGGTTCATTATTATTTAGAGGCAGCTTAGGATGAGGCTAAATTGTATATATACGTAATACTGTACTACAGAATAATACCCAAATCAATGGTAACACGAGGCTTCACTATGAGGATCTATCGTCCCTCATTCAAGCCCAGACAGCAGCATATCGACTGAAAGTTAGCATCCGATAGAGCCTAAGCACAGACAGACATTAAGTATACCTACAGTACAATGTTCTGCGGGTTTGTAATATATTATGGAAAATTTAAACGATAGTTAATGAGGTGATTCATTGAATATAACATTCGGAACTGCTAGCTATGTATTGACGCTGGATATAGAGTGACCTTTAAGTTATGACGACACTGTCAAAAGCCGATATTACCTTAGCTCTGCACGATATAGTGCACAAGTATACGGAAAAGTGAAAGTGATCGTTTCCCCTGCACCTGACGCAGACATAAGGTTTTTTTGGGTCTTCGCCGATTTATATGAGTTCGTGGATTATCATAAAAGAGGCTAGTGGTCATCATTACAGCAACCACATCAACCATAGTGGTAGCTCACTTCCGGCACCGGCAGCCTTAGCCATGCTCCCTCAGCGCTTAATGTATCATGCCATTTGATGTGTAATGTTGCATAAACAGGATGTCGGCGAGAGATAAGAACAAATTTGCAAATCGGTGTTATTGGAGACAGCAGTCTTATAAATAAGGGCATTCGGTGGTGAAGTATAATCCGTCGTGCATATAATAACGTAGTGGGTTGCAATTGTTAGTAGAGCAACTAATAATTGCTTGACGGACAATACGCTGGGTAATAAGAGCAGAAATGCAATGTTATTCCGTAAATTGACACAAACAGTACAGGTCGATTTTTGGTGGATAACTGAATTACTTCAATAATAATAATAATAACAGTATTAATAATACAAACTACAGTCATAACCGACAAATAACAATGTAAACGTTAAAGACAACGAGGGAAAACACGAGGTGTTGATGAAACTTACCAAGAGTTAAATATTTCTATCATATTGGTAGTCAAAATTTGTTTGCATCTCGAAGCATTAGCTTACAGCAAAATAGTCATATTGTAGACGATTGCAAGTAATTGTTCATGCGTTGCCTGTTAATGACAGCTAGATGATTATTTACCGAGCACTTACTTGACTTAATTAATTTAATATGAATCCTGCCTCAGTGAACCTTAAAACTTGCTATCACAAAATAGGATATAAAAGGTTCATTCCTCTAAGACATAGTGGGGTAGTAATGAACATCATCAGGAGAGGCGCTGTGTTTTACCTGCATACGATTGCACCATTATGTAGGCGTTTATGACTAAACAAGTATATTTTGTAACGCTCAATGGTGGATACTTTTACGTTACACGGTCCTAGATGGGAAATGCGGTCGTTTCCACCAAACTGAAGTGTGTGCCACGTTATGCAAAAAAAATATTCTTAAGCAATAGTTGCAACTGGTTGTTAATTTTTGTGAGCATGTTTCTGAATAATATGAATTTATACCGTCCAGTGATTTCAAAAGGCACGTAATGAAACCATGAGATGTGCCGAAACCTACAGCAGGCGACTCTTCAACAACCAGCAGTTGTGATGCAATTAAGGATTGGAAATAAACAATGCACCATCTTGGTAGCCATAGTAAATGGAATATTTAACCCAGGATTTAACTGAGACACGTGATTTATTCAATCGGGAGAGTGTTTATATCTTATTCTTATCAATTTTAATCATACATTGGTAAAATGTATTTAAATCCGCGAGTATATTTCCTTGCATGATTTCGTGCGTCAAACTTTATATGCATTTTGGGTAAGCCAATTAATGAACTCAGGTTGTAAAGCTATCAAAATACGCACACAGGCGCAAGTGGAAGACACTTTTATGAATTAATCAGCGCAGGCGTTTCATTAGAAACTGTCACTGATGATAACAGTGTACGAGATTATCGCCTTATGACAGTGCTCTTGAGTTATAACACATCATATTGTCACGACAAATGCTGAGTCGCCATATCAAATCAACTACGCCCAAGCAGGGACACGCCTGCAACACTGACCATGATGTAAGATCTCATTCTATGCCTCAAGAAATAAAACATTTGACAAGATGTGTAATTTTTCTGCAACGAAGGTATTCATCAGAGGCAGCTAGTTCATTAAACTTTGTGGACACTGATAGCAGGACTCTTGGGGTATCCGAGCACCCGGGTCAGGGACCTGCGAGATGCCGTCGGGGCTGCAGCCACCGACAGCATCTCGCAGGTGCCAACGCATTTGTCGTATGCAATAAAAAGCTGATAATGCACTAATCATATAGAACTGTATCATTCAAACGATAGCAGATGACATGGCCAACTCAAGACGCTGACAGCAACAAGTTGGAAGATCTTCGTATAAAATTGTATCTTCAACTCCATCTGGTATTCAGCACATCAATATAAGAGCAATCCAACTGAGCCAGCGGTTCTCTTAGAATATTGATGTTATAACACTATCAAATGAATGCTACTCGTTTGCCGATAATATTCCACTCGGTTGAGCCCATCATAATAAACAAGTTACACTTGGATGTTATAATCTCTCTTCTGACACGTCTTATGTTCTCTTGAATCTTGGATGAATTATCAGTGATATGAATTCAAATCATTAACTTGTTCGTTCTTTCTGTCTGTGACTCTCTGTTTGATACTGATCATCCTCTCGTCTGTGGCCATAGCTAACGTATTCATTCGATAGGTAAACTGATCACTGGACACTGTTCGTGCACATTTGCGTATATTGGTGAATATAGTTCACCGCTACATTCATGTTATATTTGTGGCTAGTTTCGATCAGACTTAACTTTGTCATTGCTCTCACATTATACAATTGACACAAAGTCATAAACTGACTTACATCAACACCAACTTTAAGAAGAACCCAGTATCCTCACCACATTGCAGTATATCGATAATAGATCGGGTCCGATAATGGTAATGGAACACTGTCATCTATAAACCGTGATAGATACGCATTGAAGCATCGATGCCCATACGAAACACGGTTGCAGTTGCTTCTGTATTCATATACGTTTTCTGAAATGGCAATTAGTATGTTGCTTTGTCTAACTGCACTTCATATAAAATAAGTTATCGGTAATTTTAAAATGATGTATTTCTCTACTAGAGCCTGCGATATTATTGTATTGCTGCCTGGTGTATAACTGATAAGGCTTAATGGGCAACATAGGCGGCTTCGAGCACCCTACCACCGTTATCATTAAATGTGAATGCTAAATCATTATTACTCTGAAAAGCCATGATTTCACACTGTGTAGTGTTTTGACAAGTATAAACACATACTTTTTTAAATACAAATTTCCATCTGTACACTGTGACAGCAAAGTTTGAGTATTGGAGTGTGTTAGTGGACGGGATATTGAGTAAATAATGATCGCGTGAGTTGCTAAACCAACGGAGAAAATGACATCATGAAAGTCACACGTACGGTATAAATAGCCCAAATAGCATTGTTATTATACGCTTTCCATTATTGAGTGAAAAAACCCAGATGATCACGTAATTGGATAACATCATTATAGCGCTTGACATCCATATATTACGTTTAGGTCAGTCTCATACTTTAGACGAACGAGGTTATCGGTTTTGCACATAACTACATGATTCAACGCATCATAGTTTTTAAATCATTTACATGATTTATTTAAGGCATTGGTCAAAAGGGTGAATTTCAATTTTCTATTACTACTATCGTCAAAAGTTTGCTCAATCAACTTGGGATTATCAGCACCCAGCCTCCGAAGTAGTAAAATACATTTGAGTATATAAAGACTTGTATACTTTGCATTTTGACAGACCAGCACCAGGTGCTGTTGTTGTAACTCCTGCAGGGTTGAAAAAGTTTTGTCGCACATACCCTAAACTACAATTCCATTCCAAATGACATATATTCTACACAACATTATTCTTGAGATGACACTGGAACGTTAAAGGGCAGCAAATCATTTGTGATTTGCCTGACAGAGGACTGAACCAGAAGTTAAACAATCATCCCAGTAGAGAGCTAAGTGGATATAAATGAATAGTCCGCTACATATGTTGCGATGATTGAATATCATTTTTGTCACTGTCTTCAGGGAGGCTGAACGAGGACCATGGTCTTACTGTAGCTAGATTGCTTTAGTGTCAAATTTCCATACTTAACACATTGCTTCCATGTGATACATTGTATTAGACAAACAATGCAAGTGCTACCACATCTTGATAAAATTGCCGTTCTTAATTCTATAGTTTACCATACCTGTGCTATGTAAGCCGCCGCGTATAAATGTCTCATTCGTGTAAATAGGATTTGATATAAAAATAAGAATCTCTAAATATCAAAGTTGCTACATTTAATTCTGCACACGCCTGCTTCGCAAAAGTTTTTAGATAATGTTGAAGATCCAAAGTAGTTTTTTTAGCAATAGCGATGTGCATAATGCCTTGATAATGGTTTCCTTCAAGGCTACAGATCTCGCATCGCGTGTGCTCATCTACCTCAAAGGGCTACTTTGCTACATGCTGTAAAAAGTTATCTACTCATCTTTCTTATCCAGTGCTTATGAGCGGTCGATAAACTTGCAAGGCTTTCGCGTGTTGTGTTATGGCTCATTTGGTAGACATTTCAACGATTTTGTGATACGCACCGTTCTTGTGAGTGGCGAAGAACCTCATAAGTGGCCATAATTCCATGTATTATTGGGCAAGAAAATTGTTATTAGTCATCACAATAGTGAAGCCAGATTTTACAGAAAGTAACATATAACATATTTCACTGCATGCACCTAAAATCGTGGAAAAAGATGGTGCGTTGGAAGAGTGTAATTAACAACCTATAGGCAAAGAGCCTATGACTTCGCTAAGAGGGCTCACTCGCACCTTTGCCCGAGAATGTATGTGACGACGCCACCTAGAATCAGCGTGGTGCGTTGTCCTTGCGTCTGTTAAAGCCACATGAAATGTTCTGATTAATTAGGAGCCTGGTCGCCTCGACTTATCCGCCGACTCTATATCTTCAAAAGACACCGAGCCACGAGACGTTGGATCAACAGTCCTATGCGCTTTTTGTTGTTTTCATGGGAACGTAGACTGATGACGGCTTGTGTTTTACTCATTTTCATACTCGACCACTATGCGTTAGGTTAATGAGCATAGGGAATAATAATAATTTTGTTCGTTCCTGAAATTACCAGTGCGTCTGAAGGCACGTTGGATTTAAAGATGAATGTCCATCGGCAGCCGAGTCGTTTGGCGTCTGCACCCTATTCAGCCTTAACACATGTCATTTCATTAGCTTCGTGTCGGATAAGAATGATGCAATTTATACAGCTATACACAGCCCAGACCAGTATTACGTAGACATCATTGATGTTTAGGTGCGTAACATCCCATCATTAGCCTGGCATAATTACAGCTGATTTCAACTCGTAAACATCCATCGCCAACTGCTCGGCCAAAAAAGAGAAAATCATATGGTTATTCTCAATATGGCTTTATTTACTGAACGTACTTGATTGTGCATATGTTTGCGCTGTATTGTCAGAGCGTTATTGGTTATCACTAATAGAGAGTGAAAAGAGAATTCATGATTCCACCTTATAATTTCGCCATGACCGGAGAGATTATCAAGCTCCTTACCCGGTACATATATCTGCCGTGCTAATAAAGCCACATTTGGAGGCAATACTAAAGTTATATGCTCACAAACAAACGATCCAATACACTGACGCTCGTTGTAGTTCTGCATGTTAGCTTGCAAAAAGTATCGTCACATATTGAAATATGACGTGGAAATTACATTGTTAATCAACTTTGGCGGGGCATTTTCCTGATATCTTATCTGCTTGTCTGTCTGTGATGATTCTAGCGCTGATTCCTCAGTGATCTAGACATCGAGTTACTGCTACGCAATCACGAATCACCATAAGCATATCTACATGCTGTAAATAAACGCATTTACGGCGCATAATTATTATATTTAAATTGCTCATAGTATATGCCATATCAATGTATTGATTTTGAGTAGAATATAACTTTGAATATGACAACATGTCAAGTTCAATAAGGAAGCCGGTAATTCGTAAAAAATCCCAATATGCATGTGCAGAATGTGATGCAATTATGCTCAGGCCACAGGTCAAAGTAAACGCAAACATTCAAAGATCCCGCATGATACCTTCATACAGATAATGGTCCCGGTATTTTTAATGACAGTTTAAGAAATCATGCTCTGCATAATAATAATGGATTCTGTTATTTAATCCCTGATTATTAACAGGATAGTTCCCAGAAAGGCACCTGTTGTCGTCTTGGCAACCCATGAAGATTTATTATTTAAATACCAGACATTATGACATTATTAGCGCACTCGTGTGAATTACATCCATCGTGTCGAAGTGGAAGGAAGCAATGTACCTAACACAAATGAGATGGTAGCACGAAATGCAATCCAAACCGTGAATCATGTTTCCTCGAACGCCAACATGTCTAGCCTGGGGACTAAATACGGCTCTAGTCTATAAATTACCTTCCAAGATAAAATCGACAGCTTAATAAAACTCTCACATCGCCTTAAGTTTGTGTATCATGTTATCGTGACTGATACCATATTCTGGGGAGTAATTCAATTAGCTAATTTAATTGTTATTAAGTGCGCACGGTATGCCGTTCATAGTCGTAGACTAAGGGAAATAACACCTGCTGAATTTAATAAATTGCTATTTGGAATGTTGAGTCAACCCCGCAGTAGATTCTATGTAATCGACTAATCCAAGTCTGAGTGGTTTGATAAATGTGTTCTCCCCCTATGCCGACTTCCGTTTTCTGTTTGCAATTAAGCCAAATTATATGTGGTGGTTAAGTAGGCAATTGTATTTGGATGGCGGTGGTATATGCTGCGCAAAGGCAAAGAATGACAAGCTGGCGCAGAAAAACCATCTGCTCTACTGACGTCGATCTTTGTGTTGATACTAAGTCGCCATAATATAATGTTCATGCCACAAAAATTACATCCTCATTTAATAAGTTATTGTCCGTTCCATTATAATGCACTGACGTCGATAAGTGATCTATTAACTAGTCTAGAGTGCGCGGTATCATAATTCTTGGACACCTTACCCCTAACCCCCTCTCAACCCGACACAGGTGGAGCGGTTTGAATATAAACCCCACATTATCCGGCCGTAGATTCAAGAGAACGAGCGATTTGTCAGGTGAAGCATTATACCACCAAAAGATATTATTATTATGATGTGAGCTCAAGCCAATGGGATATCCGTGGAACATCAGACGAATACATATGACAGATAATGTGGTTAAGGTTTGAGATTTGTGTCACCCTTTTGCAATATGGAGTTGGTTATAAGGCAAACGTGTGTTGGTGCAATACGCCTTACAATGAATGTAATATGCAACACAACGAATCTAGCAATGTTAAACTTTACCGTATCATATATTTTAGAAAAACAACTGCTAGTATGATGAATGAATGATTAAGCGTTGTATATTATGGCTACTGCCTTCAGACTATCCTGTTTTGTATGAACACGGCCATTGGCCATGCATGACATGCATAGCATTCGTAATTGCTCACAACTTCTATAAATGGGTGAATTTATTATCTCACTCTCTTGATTGAACTATAAATGTTTATGAGCAAACCGTTCCTGACGTAAACAGTACCTGGAAATGTTTAACAACAAACCTCTTAAAGGAGGCCATTTACAGCTTCCACGAAACATGCAATGATGTGGCTTGGTAAACAAACTTGTTGAAAAACAATCAGCCAGTGAAATTATGTAATATATGAATGCTTGGGTTCTCTTTCCAAATGCGACACAGACAACACAGCTCGGTATGATATGAACGGTGATATGTGCGCATGTATCAATCATAGGACGCTGCCAAATATAGTAGAATAGGAAAGACAACGGAGGCTATTAGTTAGGCTTGATATTGATTTATTGCTATAAACGCTCATTCTGTTAATCATATAGAGTAATATGATTCGACAAGGAAGTGGCAGTCGTATAGCTTACATAAGCCCTTAATTGATACACTCACGCCGTAATCCTTATAGCATGGATCGTATTCTAGGCTCGGTTTAAAAAGCATTGTCAATGTTGGGTGATGATTGGAAGTTGCTACGTGGATGTGATGTTGTACATCGTAGGATGTCACAATTAAACTCGAGTGATTTACCAGGAACCGTTTGTCAAATTCCCCTCCTTATCGTATGGCTATAACGACTGCATTGATTTAATACGCTCCTGCGAAATTCATGCATATTTTGCAATGCATTGCAAGTTTAACTTAGGTACTGTGCTGTCACGTGTAAGCTAACCTATATTGATTTATCAGCATAAACATTGGGAACCATTTGGTGAATTGACAAATATGTTCTATTGTATCAATTATTCAAGCAAATCAATATTCTCTGAAAATCACCTGGATGTACTTGCACTGCACCTAAATACTGCATGCAATATAAATTGCAATTTGATCTGCTAATAATTACATCCCAGTGGGCCCAACACGTGGAATCCACGTGGAAATCATGTGTATTTTTGTTGAAGTGGTGGATCTACGAACTTCCACGTGATATACACGTGGATTCAACGAGTATTTAATCACATGGAATAGATGTGTCAAAACACTTGGAAAAGACGGAGAATTTTAGGACCCATTTGTAAATTATTATTTATATAATTTTTTTTTTCAGTTTATACCAGAAATATGGGCATATGTTAACCTGACAGCCCCAGTTAGGCATGTGCTAGATATGACAAGATATTGTGGGTTTCACAATTTTTGGTGCTATCGATCGATGAGCTCCGGGGATGATGATGGTTTGTGGCTTTGAACTGCTTGGTTAGTATCGTGACTGGGGTCCCCTGGAATAATGAGTCGAAATTCAGGTGAGATACTCTCCAAACGTAGGCGAGGCTCAAACCCCTGACCTGCTGGTCCGTGGTGGAGGCCCGGCGGGGGTTGAGAGCGCTGTCATGGGCCTCATCGAGCTCTTGAGAAACCGCTTTCTTCGCTTCAGTTTCGTACCAATTTTTTGGGGATAATTATGATCAATATCGAAAAATACACGGTACACGGTATAAATTATTATTATTGAAATCGAGATTTTATGCGGCATACTGAACTAGAAAGATTTGATTTAGAGCAGTAAAGCAAATACGAAACTAATTTTAACATTGTTCGATTAGCGCGAGTAAGTGGTATTTAAATGTTATTCTTTTAATGAAAATAAATTTACTCAAGTGGTTGTGCAAAAACTGCTTGCCGTATATAATTTGTTCATGGTTTTTATAAGTTTATGCTCATTGGTGCTTGAAACCTCTATTATCGCTCTCAGCAAAGTGCCAGCCATTACAGCGGAATGGCTGTAGGCACGCCTCGTGCGTATTGGGAGGCTTGCTCCTTAATACACCACAACCATCTTATACACACGCCATCGTTCATTTGTCCCTCCATCTCACAGTCATCGTTCATCTGTCAATCCATCTCACACAGTCGTCATCGCTCTTCTGTCACTCAGTCCCCCGGTCATGGTTCATCTGTCACTCATTCTGGCGGTCGATGGTTGAGCAATGATGGTTTTCCTTTAACATAAGTGCAATTTTGTAAATATTTTACTCTTTAAATATTTACTCTATTTAATGCTGCTATTGAGAAAGGAAAAAAGAATCTTTTTGTATTATTTACAAGTTTGTAGTCAGCAGCATAGTTATTGAACACGGCATAATTTGTGTGTGCAAAGGTTTTCAGAAGCGCTGCCTACGTCTCCTCAAATCAGGGATATACTGAACAGGCAGGAGAGGAGAGAGCTGGCCGATAGTGGCAAACAGTTTCCTGAAGCTGTGCAGATGAACAGTACTGAGGAACTTCAACATTTCAATGAGCCTTTGATGGACAACCAGAGAAAGAATTTGTTGGTATGTAAAATTGCAGTTTTGTTAAGGAATAGTAGGCGCCAGATCTAATAAACAGCAATGAAATGTTTTCCACAAAATTGCCTCCATATTTTCATATACTGTATTGTCTGGAATGACCGTTACACCCAATTAAACTAACATGCTTTTGAATTATTCCTTGTGGTTTTGTGTTCATTTACTTTGCTATTACTGGGTGATTATGACTTGTTTATTTTTACATGAATAATCATTTATATATGTAAACGAATACTCTGAACCGACAATTTAAATTAGCCAGTTAATTCAAACACATTGGGTAAATGTCACATTTTTGTGCCAGTTTCAGAAGTGTATGAAAATTGGTAGTAGCAGTGTTTGTGATATGGTGAACAATTTGACAAACTGGTGAGATTCTCTCTCACTCTGTAGATGTATATGATGTGGACATCCATGATCCAAACAACTTTCACATATGCATTTCGTCCGCATTGGCAATGTTTAAGACATTTTCATGCACCAATTGTATTCATACAGACATATTGCTTGCATTGCAAGCTTAACATGAAAGGGTCCAGAGGTGACAAAGCCAGCTTTGAGAAAATTGCACTCTGCAAACTAATTGTTGGAAGGTTCACCATTGGCTAATTACTTGGAAATCCATGATAGTATTTGGATTTAATGATAAACGATAAGGAATGAGTCACTTGTACGATGTATGAAATTAAATAGCTTAAATTGTCCACTTAGTACTTTGCAGAAAGATAGATTTGACTAGATCATTTACTTAAAGGTCCACTGACATGCGAAATTCGAATTTGTGTTTTCATCTAATTTTGAAGATGATTTTGTGACATTTTGACGCTAGTATGACTGAGATGTCATAACTGGTTCCCGAGATATGACCGATCGAACTCGCAGACTTTCCTGTGTGACGTCATCGAACTCATTCACTCACTTTCGTTTAGTGGTTTACTGATGAAGCCATGTACCCAGACAAACTGGACTGCATTGTGCTAATTAGTTGCCGTCACACAGGAAAAGTTCGGTCATACTAGTGTCACTAAAAATTATCGTCAAAATTAAATAACCAAAAACTAAAAAAATTCTGTTTTGCATTTCAGCGGCCTTTTAAGTGCATGTTATAATTTGCATTTTATTAGGGTGAAAGTAAATCATGTTAAATCTGTGTAGATTCATGATGCTCATGCATGAAGTGGCAGGTTTAATGTGTTTATTTACAAACATGCCTTTTTTCACTAATTCTTTGCCTTAGTATGTTGACATTTACTCGTAATGTTTAAAAAAGATGTTTAATAGCGGTATTTGTGATCATGTAGCACTAATTGTTGGATATTTCTGAGCAATAAATGTACTTGCTTCAATGATCTTGTCGAATCTATTAAAAAACAAAATGATTGTGTTGTAGCATTACTATGTTGACCAAAGAGGAAGTAAAAACCACCTGAATACAGAGATTTGTATTGTTGAATTTAGGTGGAAGGGCACACGTCTTTTCCACGTGTCTATATCAACGTGGTTTCGACTTGCCTTTTACGCCAAGTTTCCACGTGTATTTCACCAGTTTGTCCACGTATTTTCCACGTGGATTCCAAGTGTTGTGCCCACTGGGATCGCATTAAGGAGAGGCGTATAGAATGGGTGCCAGGAGAAAACCCGAATCAGCTTGCAAAACGTTGAACATTTTGTCATCTCCATGGTCATTTGATGGACCGAGTTCCGGTTTAAAACAATCATGTAAAATAACCCCCAAGTTCCTTAGTTACACTTTTAATGATTACCTTCGGTACAGTAGATTTTGACAAAAGAAAATGACGCTGCTAAGCCATGGCCACATGAGATATGCACAACAAGTTTTGTGGTGGTATACTTTTCTTTAAAGCTAAGCTCCTCCAACATGTGCCACGCAAGATAATATTCGTGTCTTAAATATCACTTTGGTCTCTCAAAAATGCTACCAAGGAATTCCCAAAATTGTGATATTGCAGGTCGAAGACGCACAGGTTACAGGCTTGAATATCTTGTCAGCTAGAATGCAATATGTCATTCCATTCCGCAAACCCCTTGAATGAATACATTTTGACACGACATTCAAAGGGATGGGCCGCTCTCTTTAGCCGCCATTCAAATCAAATAAGCTGGGAGTTGATAGATCTAGCTAGAACGATAATACTTTTCGCAACCATCACCAGCCCTGAGCTTTCCCTAAAGCCCTGACACCTGAGGAGATCTATTTTAATAATCATGTAATCTATTTAGCGACTTAGGTGATGATGTGTAAACTGTGACCGAATGGACACATTTAAAAAGATTACCAGGTCAGAAATACTTCGATAATCTAAGGGTTAAAATAGAAACTGCCACATACCTGTTTCTACCCTTAATTTGTCTGTGGTGCACTTAACGAGGGCACGATTGACATGCAAAATCGTCGCCTTATGTGTCACGCAGTTTGATTTGTGAACCAATTATGAGAATACGTTTTATACTTAATAGTTTACTGACATGGACATATTTGTTATGATAAAGGACGCGTCAAGGACCGCGATAAGAGGATAAAAAAACCTACTTACTCATTGAACTCCGTTGTATTCAAACGAATTTTGAGGGGATATTTCTAATATCAATAGTATAGAAATGCATCATGCGATTCCCTTACGATTGTCATTTCTTGTACGTATGAATGAGACAAATAAATCTGGTTCATATTCACATGTGTATATCATTCAGTTTGTGGGCCACATTGTTGTTCTCAAGAGCGATACAGCTTATCGCATGTACCTTCTCTCCATGCGTTATGACAGGTCAACAATGATTGGACACATAGAATGTGCGCTTAATGCTAACACACTTCCTCCCTAAGGTCCGCATTGTTACTGCGACTTAAGTAATCCGAATAAGTCATCGACTTTACAAGTCACTGCTATATCAAACACATCCACTTTAGTATATCACGACAGACCAGCTTAACCCCTAAGCCACCATAACTAGAGGAGGAATTTGCCCGTTTTCACAGCCGCTCTATCATCATTGCCATCCGAACTCAGCTTTCTGAGACGAATGTATTCATAAAGTTAAGATTCCTTATAAATACGGCCCCTGATCGAAGTATTGGCGTGCTGAATGTCTTTATATTGTTTCAGGGTCCAAGAAAAATTAGATATAGCTTCACATGTCATAACGTGTCAACTTGTGATGTCGTTATCATAATGCGTCATAACACGTCATGGTATCTCAAATGCAGCTGACGTCATCATATATTGATCTTCCTTTATCCAACACAATGCTTACTATTACCTTGCACCATGGAACAAAAGTACAACATATGCTACTCTATACTAAGACACATGATGCAACTGCAAACATCCGAATGTATTTCTAGGTGAGGCGAGACATTATTCAGTCAATTGGCGCAGATGGGCTAACTTACATACTTGCATTTATGCGATTGCATTCAAGACTGCAGAATATTTTCGAATCACCATGGTGGCATATGTATGTTCACATTAACGCATTTATTGAGCAGAGAATATGATGCAAACCATTATAATATTTTGTATCATTTTTGCGAAGCGATCCCATTCAAAACTACCCTATGTTTTTATGCCATTTCAAGCCTGTAGTATGTTGTACATGCTAACCCAGCACAAGGTGACCGTTTCAATCCCATTCAAAACTGTAGTTGAACATGCTTAGCCATGTGATCATTTCTTTTTATTCATGTATTATCAATGAACGCCGATTCGTAATTTATAATGACAGAGTGTAATTGTGCAGTGGTGATGATTGTAAAGTACTAATCGGAAGTCACAGAGAGCCCTGCCGGTTTTATCCAGGACCAACTACTCATTATTCATTTAATTGTAAAAAAGCAAGGAAGCACCGAGGGAACGTGTGTACGTGATATCCATCAGAATAACCTATGAGAAAGAAGAGCTTATGCAAAAAGAACTAATGGTGCGTAGAGCAGTACATGATGGATAGGATTAAATGAAGACGTTTGTATGCGAAGCTGACCGGCGAGGTGAACATGAATAGCGACTGTTACTGATAATGAGATTGTAATTCAACACCGAACAAATCAGGAATAATATGTCTCTTCCATTGTATGTCTGTGTAAGGCACTACATAACGTCCGCTGACATGGCTTTTCACTGAGCCCCCAACTACCAGTGAGAGAGACTAACTCTAACAGTGACTGTCAATGGAGGCTGCTCGTTGACATATATTGTGCCATATTACACCAGTCTAGTACTATATGCACTTTACCATGTAACTGACTAGAGCAAGTAATATGCATCTGCACCAGCCTAAAGTGAGGAAATTACGCTCGGCACATGAATCGCAATCGCAAATTAATTCATCAAGTTGTGTTATCTGTATGTTTTGTAACGCTAGCACAAACATAATTCCTGTCTTATTTCGAAAATAAGGGATTTCAATGACGATAACCTGATAGAGCCCTGATTATTCTCGGCGATCACATTATTTTGAGCTTTTACATAATGTTTCCTTTACAACATTGGATGCTAATGGCAAGAACATGGTACTCACAAAGAATATGAAACCGGCTTCTATGAGGAGAAGTATGATAAGATCAATGGTAAAGGAAGAACTACATCTTGAATGTCAAAAAATACTGTTGGAAAAAGCAATCATGGTTTAAGCAAATATATATGATGCGATACCTTAATGCACTGTGTAATTGTGAAGTCCTACTTACCACTATACATAAGAATTATTCAGACCCTGTAAGCGGTCATTCAGATCCGATAAATCGGTCATATCGCATGTAAACGCGCAAGTAGGTTGTCATAAGTCATCACTCTGTCGAAGAAAGACAAATTTAAATTGATATAAAGATTGTCATAGTCGTATTGGGTAGGTCCGGTACAACTTATTACAGCGGCGTCTTTGTAATGGTTTCTCTATGTCGTACATCTGCCATAAAAGCCATTGATTTCGCCCAATGGTCGCCCAAAAGAGCTGTCAAGTCATCGGTGTAATCCATTGGGCATGAATCCGGGTCAATAAACTCGTGTGGCTTCCGTGTGTTGCGGGGCATTGTGAAGTCCTTCTTACGACTATGCATAAGCATTATTCAGACCCCGTAAGCGGTCATTCAGATACGATAATTCGATCATATCGCATGTAAGTGCGCAAGTTATAAGTCACCACTCTGGCGAAGAAAGAAAGCTATTACCGAACCAAGAGGCTCATCAAGTTTCGGACACTTCCAAGATCTTTCTTTAGACTCATCAAGTTTCTATTGGACAATCAGTAATAATTGATGTAATTGGAGGAAAGAGGACATGATTCTCGATGGTGTGTGACACATTATGGAAATACGTCCGTTTACAAAGTGTTGCTGTTGGTATTGCCGACTTTTGAGTAACGCAAATAATCATTTTATATTGATTAATTGATGTAATTGAAACCCTTTCTCATAAACATGGGACTACTCTTGATTATGAACACTATTATTTAATGTATTCGACCCTGCACAATACCGTGGTTTAACTTAAACATCCATGATCATTGGCGAGGTTTATCTTAAGACCCCCGTTTTTTTACATTTTCATATTATAGGTTTCATGTAGTGACTAAAAGAAGCTGTCCATAGACCATGAATCAATTGTATGCTACGCCGATTTTGGTAATTACGTCCATTTTTTTCTTGGGCATTTTGAGTAACATACTGACCCCCCAATAATGGTAGTTTATATTGATTGATACTTTAATCTACATATCAGAAGAATGGATACGCACGTGTAAAAACAAACACATTTTACAGAGGCAACAAGTCATGGGTCCAACTTTTGCTATAGTATACATTGTTTGGTGCTAGAACCCTCTTCATTGCATCATTGCGTCCAGTTAATAAAGATATTTTTCATACACGGAGGGAGCATGAATCACAGGATGCAGTTTATAGTATGCATCTTCTTGTGATAGGCAAGCATTGTAACAATGCAAATAATGCATCATTGCCTCCCTAGTTAACTTCACTCAGTAATGCAGCTGCAAATGGTGATCTGGCTACAAATCTATTCCATCTTTGCCACTGCATAATTCGGGTAATTGTATGTGTATCTTTCACTGCTACAAATCTATTCCAATTCGGGTAATTGTATGTGTATCTTTCAAATTTGTTACGTGCAGCATTTTCTAAATAGTATCAGTCAGTTGACTTCACTACACTGATTGATGTGGCCCACCGTGATCGCACTATCACGTTACTCTACCAGTTGTACGCACTATTCATGTTCTGAAGGAGGGTTTGCGTTTGTTACCGTATTTTGTGGTCACAATTTCTATATCTTAGATAAATGAAAACAGTTGCATATCTGTAACCAGATCGCTCGTAAGTCATATATCCAGATATCAGACATTGATATGGCGAGATAAATTACTAATGCCAATCATTGCAGTTGCGACTATTTGTCGTTTACCTTACCACAATAATATCAAGGGCTTAGTATATCTCTCAAGCGCATGTAAATGTACGTTTTCCAGCCAAAATAATCAGACATTGAGTTGACAATGAACATGAATAAATTCAGCTAGTTGCTATATGTTCATACGTTCACTACATACGCCTCCCTTCTCGGGAAATGAAACATAGGTATCGTGGCTACAGTGATACCGACGTACAGCGACGTCTTCTTATTGGGTCCTGTCCAGGCAGTATATTTCGCATTTTGTGTGGCCATCTGCCATAAAAAGTTATTTGTCGACCTATAGAGCAGTCTGCTCACATAGGGAGGGTTCCGCGTGTTTAGGCGCATTACGAAGGGGTGCTTTAGAACAAATATTTCCATAATATGGCGCTTTAGTGCGCAAGCGGTGTCAGTGCGGAAGGATATCGCTATAAGAGATCACCGAGGAGGGGAAGGGTGTTGATATTAGTATAAAGATAGTCATCACCGCATTGGTATTCCTATCATATATCTGAAGCAGCACCAAAGAGGTACTGTTGTCGTTTGGGTGCGCCCGGAACGAGCAATACAGCACCTAAAGGCACGTGCAGCTCTCATAACTGGGATTCGACGGCCTCAGCATCAATAATTACTCTCACTGTGTCGAAACTGTCACGTTTTTGTAATGATAGATATTATTGATATCAAACACCTCAATTATCACAAATCGCATTACCCACGCATAGAGATCAATATCACCAGACATGACGAAAACGTGCTATAGCGTTCATACATAGGAGCTGTTTATCGTGAAAACACCACTCTATCTAGAGCATGCAGCTCTTCGGTCTATCTGAGATGCAGCTTTGCAATGATTAGGAAGATCAAGCATTCACAGGTTAATAAAACGGATTATTGACTGCACACCGAGCAGCAGATTAACGTTAATGCAAAGGGGTCGCATAACAAGGGCCTCAAGTTAGTTTATTATTTTGGTAAAATTAAATTATGTAGATCAGTATGCCTCAAAACCTTGATGATCTGACACCTTTCCGAATTATGTATTCACCCTAAATCAAAAGACCCTCACTTGATTATATTCAGTAGAGAAAGAATCCTATTCTTATATTGTAAAAAGACTATTTGGAAGCCTGTCATCAAAAGGACGTCTTCGATCAAATGAAATTAGGCTGATCCATCGGGGTCTCTGTACTAACATTTCGTTGGTGTTTTTTGTCTCATTGGGTCCCAGTTGCAATGTAGGACATGAACATGAAGCAGCTACTATTTAACCTCGATTGTGGCTATGGATTATTTCAGTTATACAGGAATCAGTAGAAGACATGCACATAAAGTGTGATATATAACTCTTCTGCAATTCTGATTGAAAATAAATGAATCAAAATACACTTGGCTGTAGAAGCAATCCACCCTGAAGACATGTTCTTAGGAAATTTAAATTATTAATAGAAATCTATGAATTAGACCATGCAAAAAGTAGATATATACGGATTTTGACATTGAATCCAAGATGACTAGCATGATAGTTACCATGAAAACGCCCGTGGCTCATGAAGCCATATCAGTTACAAACAAGACAACAAGAGATTAACGCATGCACTCGTGTAAATTACCTAATTGAACGAAGCTACGTACTTCTATCAAATAATTTAGCCCAAAAATGCAATGAAATCTTCGTTCGTGTGCATCTTGGTACTTCAAACGCACACTTGTCTAGACAAGAGACTTTGAGGCCATATATAAGATATATCAACTGTCAGTAGGATGTAACTGCATCACGATATTCGTGAACGATCGTTTCTATTCGCATACACGATGTGAATAATTATGGTAAACCATCAAATGTTTTAAGCTGGTATATCAGCCCATTTAGTGGCAAAATGATATTTAAAAAAAGACATGTATCTCATTATATGTACCTTTTGTCCAGAGATCAGCAAAGTAATCATTGGCCATAACTGGGCCATCCCATTATGGCATCATCGCTCTCTATGACTTGTCATGTTTAGGGGACGTAGTATAATGGTGTGGTTTTCAGTCGAGCTGGTACAACCTGAGAAGAATCAATCTAAAGCTCAACGAACATTGTGCAGTAGGGCTAGTTCATAATACCGCTCATTGGTTGAATATTGACACCATATTGCTTTTCTATAGTCGTGTCATATATGTATTTATAGCATACTGGTACTCATATATGTTACGTAATGCAGGAAGGTTGGTTCGGGAAATGGTCGCTGAGGCTTATGATTAATTAACAAAAGGGTTAGTAACAAATCGTGCGCTAATTCAATAATGACATCGCATAACTTAATTTTAGCGCTAATATCATTGGTTCAATGTTTTCAATTGGTTCCTTACCAGGTTCACCAACTCCCCTCAACAACCATAATCTTTAACTTGGTTAGATGTTGCAAAATGAGCTTTGATTAACACATTAATATATTCTTAACAACGCACCGCACATATCTTAATGGGGTGATTGTCCAAGTTCAGACCACAACAATCTGCAAATGTCATCAATTAAAATGTCAATAATTAACAAAATCTATTCATTAAAAAACGTCTATGTTGAACAAGTATCATTTATCGAGAATTCGTGAAAGGGAAACGTCAATCGTAAATTCGCCAGGCGTCAATATTCAACGAATATCAAGCTACCAACATCAAGAACTTAAAATTTATAAATAGGTAGAGAAATTTGGTCAAGAAGGTCCTATTAAACCCAAATCCATAATCAATAATATGTCAGCAATCAAGAGAGATTAACGGTTTGCCATAATCCACAACCAACTCGCGTCAACAAACATCGACTAGCGTTAATACATGACAAGCTCATTGATAACTAACACAAGTTATTTATTGCCGGTCTGTTAAATTAAATAATCAAGAAAGGTCAGTAATCAAGAGACGTCAACAGCTAACAAACTCCCACCACCATCACGTCACATCAGTAATCAAATGTAGTATGCAATCAGCTTAGGAAAACGATTTCCACAAACAGCAAATGTCGCAAATAGCAAAAACATCCCTGTGGTAATGCCATATTTGCATCCATGGATCAATGATATATCGGTGCGTCAATTCGGAAGGCTGGGGCTTCAGCCTGCCGATACTGTGAAGCATTTAACCTTTCCCACAGCGCAAATGCAATTCACGGGGTTACCAAACTCATATGTGTGCTTTTGCTACCCCACAACGCGAGAATATTACCACATTAAAATCAAATAGGCGCAATTTTTCGTGTGACAATTCAGAGGGCGATTTGTGTAGCTTGCCCAGGAGTGCCTGTGGGTGTTTGTATGCCAGCGTTTGTTTGAGTGTTTAGCTGAGTGGATGTGCATAACAGCTTGGGTACGTGTATGCGTATGTAGAGGTATGTTCGTGTTAAAGATGCTTTTTCGACGATTTGGTGCAATTTTAATTTGCTTCCATTTGCGTAAAGTTGCTAAAATGAATCCTTTCATGTTATTGGGAACACCAAATAATCGGTGGTTAAGTTCGTTTTCAAAACAGAATTTATGATGCAAAACACATATACTCACACATCAAAATTTATGTATTATTATTGAATTTTGATTCTCTCCACTGATTACCGGGCATCACAGGGCAACATTCACTTTCAATGGGTGGTTTATATAAGGTTAGGATGTATCATAACTGAATGCTGATCCTCGTCTCTGATTACCTGTGATTTAACGTTTAATAAAAACGGGTATAAAAGTGCAAAGGTGTAGATTGTAAAAGAAAATTTGGATGTCATCGAGAGCCCTGGCGGGTACCAACTACTAAGTATACGTTTAATCGTACAAACGTAGGAAATGAGAACTGCATAGGCGCCCGGAGGAACATTTCCATATCATATCAACCTTTGAAACGAGAATGGCATTCACTATGGAAAGCACTGACAAGTTACTTAGAGCGCTGCATGGCGGGAAAGGATTTTAAAATAATGATGATAAGCTGTCGTAATGAAGATAAATACGACTGGGAGGTAAAGATATTCAAAGCCAATGTGCAGCTTACACCGTTCACTAACGTCTCATGGTAACTGATAATTAGATAACTATTATTTTGCTAATGTGAATATGAAAAAAAAAATTATGCCAACTTTGAATGTCATTTTAAAAAAACTTATCAACCGTGAAACGAATAAATATTTGTTGAGCCGATGTACAGGACTACAAGACAACGCATTACAACATATGGCTGGAAACGCATGTGTTTTTGGACAGTTGTGTATCGTGAACGGACATAATGCATAGGTTAAATCATTTGACAATCGGGTTGAACCAATCCCATGCATCGCGAGTGTGATGGATGAGGATGATTAAGCTGAGTGAACAATCACCTTAGGTGTCATTTGTCACGCTTCTTCTCCATTCGGGCTGTCTTTGAGGGATCAACCTGGGTTAAGAAGATGGCAAGTGCTAACCAAAAACATCTTCTATCAAAGTAATAGCTTTGTAGGTGCATGACCAATAAAACGCAAAGCTTTTCAAAGGTGCTGTCCAGAATTGTGTTGCACTTTCAGTATTGCAACTTATTGCAGCGGTTACACAACAAAAGGCTGCTTTTGTTTCTAAATCAGCCATATCAATTGATAAACTTAAGTATACGTATAATGAAGCAACATTTTTTCGGTTGGCAAATGTCGAATATGGCAATCGCCATCGGACAGGAATATATGGCCTGTCATTTAAACAGTGATATTCTTAAACACAGGCAGTTATTTGGACCTAAAGAAGGTCTTGGCTCACATAAGATTGATGACCTAACGGTTTCATTAATTCCGGTTTCCATATTAGCTATTGTACACATTCTTGTGTGTGTTTGTACCAACCGAGATCAATTTAGCTGCACAAACCATTTAGTCTGTTACCAAGTCCACCTAGATTTAAATAGGCAGTTTCAACTTGAAAGAGAAATGGCAGTAAGCGTCGCCCCTTATCTAGTTATTCGACAAATACTATTTTAAATATTATGCTGCCCGCACTTGAAGTAATATCAAATAATTAGCAAAGGTTGGTTCCAATATATCGATGTTTCCAGTCAATTGCCCCAGTAGGAGCTTGGTGATGACAGCCCAAACGCTTGGAATAGGACCGAATAATAGATTGTACGGTTATGAAAACGATTCATTGGTTCACAATGTTTGTCTACATTAGCATTTCTTTTAAGGTGTTTGACCTAAATGCTTAAATTGCTGATGTGCAATGATATTATCAGTCTTGGTACGCCAATGAAATGAGCCGTGAACAGTATCTATGTATAGCTTAATGCTGAACATTGTGACACGTACGGATTACGATGCTGTGATATATGTTTATTACATATCCGATGAGCTTAGTCTCTCGGCTCGATTAACAAATAGAACATGTTCAGTGATCCTATTATCTTGTTATCATTATATTAACTTAAAATATTGCACAAACATAAAAGCAACAACCTAACTGCGTCGTCAGTAAGATTGACATATAGACGTTGACAGCGCAATATTGTGCGGGCATTGATCAGCAGAGGCACTTGCCCCAAATGACTTTCACAGAGGCTCAAGGACGAATATGATTGAATAACAGTGGGCGTCATTTACGTCGTTATGGATATGATGCACAGTAGTGAGTACCACGGGCCTTGGGTAGTCTAGTGGCAATCAACTGAGGCGTCACTCAACATACATAACAATAAATGGTCATTTTGCCCTGGACATAAAGAGAACAGAGTTGCAGAAATTCACCACGAATCAGCAAATGTGATCAACACATTTGCATTGACTACACACGGTGGTGCAGACATTGACAGGTATAGGCACTTATCATCACGAGGCTCGGCAGTACGATACCGATGCTACTTCATGCTCAAGGACGCAGATGCTTGGCAGACAGTGTGTGTCATTTATTTGTTGACCATCGACTATAACATAACTCCCTGCCGCAGGATCAATCGTTAAACACAGCTAGATGATCTCAAAGGTTGCGCTTCATTATTATTTAGAGGCAGGTTGGAATTAAGTCTTAACTGTATATATACACGTATACGTGTACTCCAGAAATATACCCAAGTCAATCGGAACACAAGGCTTCACTATGAGGATCTATCGTGCTATTTTTCGGTCCCTCATTCAAGCCCAGAAAGCAGCATATCGACTGACATTTAGCATCCGATAGAGCCTAAGCACAGATTTGACAGAGATTAAATGCCTCCTGTACAATGTTCTGCGGGTTTGTAAGTATTATGGAAAGTTTAAACGATAGTTAATGAGGTGATTCATTGAATACCCTGTGTATAACATGCAGAAATGCTAGCTATGTATTGACGCTGGATATAGAGTGACCTTTGAGTTATGACGACACTGTCAAAAGCCGATATTACCTTAGCTATGTACGATATAGTTCTCATGTATACGGAAACAATCTGAAACACATGAAAGTGATCGTTTCCCCTCTACCTGACGCAGCCATTAGGTTTTGTTGGGTCTTCGCCAATTTAAATGAGATCGTGGAAAAAACATCTTAGAGGCTAGTGGTCATCATTACAGCAACCACATCAATGTTATCTAAGAGGCTGTGACAAACCCTTACATAACATTGCTAGTGTGGAGTGGTCGTAATATTTGGTTTTATATTGCCACCATGCTTTCGATGCTTTAATCATGCCAAGGTTTATCTCTAAACTCACAGTTCAAGATCCGCAAAGTAGCCTGGCAAAAAATGATGCCGGAGTAGCAAGTGCAAAACTGGGTTACGGTGGCTGCATTTTTGTCAGGCGATAAATTCAGATACTGCTCTACTGCGTTCAAGGTAATGCTGCTGGTACTATAGGGACGAATTGAAAGGTCAAGTCTAGTAGTTTCCTCATCTAGTATTAGTAATAATAATGCACACATGTTACATATATTGCAGTACATATGCTAATTAAGTAAAAAGTAGATGATGCTTCTAATTTACGACGATCTTCCAACTATGTATAGATTTTGTTTGTCAAGCCTGGTGGGATCTTTACTGGACATCAACTGCCGGAAAACATACCCATAGTATGCATACTAAGATTGGCGTTATCGTTAAGCGTTTGTTGATGAGGCGAGCTACTTGGGCCATATTTGCGTTAACATTGACGTAGCGTTGTGTAGAAATGCAAGATATGAGGCTAGTAACAAATCCATGAAATATTTACAGCAACAGCGACTAAAATTAACAGAATACAGTTATTTATTAACGCGACATCTTTTCGTCATCTAACAAATTGAATGTTAAACGACCCGCTATTACAATTGATTCATAGTACCATTTGCTACATAATGATCATAGCTGATTATAATATCAAATATTCCAATTTGAAGAAACAATATTAGATATTTATGCAACCATATCCAAAACATTTTTAACTATGGAATAGTTTTGCCTATGACATCAATTTCACAAAACCTGTTGCTGACTTTAATTATTTACCAAAGCACAAAACCATAGTAGTAGCTAACTTCCGGCACCGGCAGCATTATTCATGCTCCGTCAGCGCAAAATGAATCCTGCCAATTAACGTGTAATGTTGCATAAAATCCCTACACAGGATGTCGTCGAAAGATAAGAACATATTTGCAAATCGGTGTTATGGGAGACAGCAGTGTTATAAATTAGCGCATTCGGTTGTGCAGTATAATCCGACGTTCATGTAATAACGTCGTGGGTTGCAATTGTTCGTAAATCAACTAATACTTGCTTCAGAGACAATACCATGCCAACGTGTTTAAGCATAAGTTGATGTTACCAGTCGTTTCCGTTGTGCCATAAAAACAGCATCGGGTTCGTGGACCCTACCACCAAATGCTATGTTATTCGGTTAATGGACGCAAACAGTTCAGGCAGTGTTTGGTGATTAACTGAATTACTTCAATAATAATAATGATTACACTACTAACAATACAAACTACAGACATAACCGACAAATAACGTTAACGTTAAAGACAACGAGGGAAAAATTGTAAGCTTTATATTGCCATTAACGCCTTATTTCATAGATGACAAGACGGTGACATAGTCAACAAATACTATTATATTTTACCGAAATACCAGTATATTTTAAACAGATAATATTATCAGTGAGTGTGAAATCAATGATTCAATAATATTTTCATATTTCTTTTTTTTTTATCAGATTTTAACATGCTTCCACATAAGACTAAATTAACCCAGAGAAATACTCCTGTAAAATGACAGCAGCACATCGCTCGCGCAACAAACGGGTTATGTGTGCGGATATGTCAAGTTGTAAGAGCCACATCGGGCGCTGTGGAGACTGTTGTCTATGCTATAAACTGATTGAATGATACAATCATCCTGATTTATTTGTAAACACCACGTTCATCATGGCAAAGCATGATCGCGTCACCTTACAAAAATGATAATAATAACAATATAATAAGTGATAAAAACTACAAAATGAACCGGTGTTTATGGCACATTTATGATGAAAGCATAGCGAAATTCCCTCAAACGGCCTCTGAAAACGCGCTCGATGTCTACTGTTGAGGTGTAGAGGGGGGGGGGGTGTTGGTTTCCGGAGCATTAGGTGTCCAATGTGTTATTTGCGGTCGAGCTTATTTCTTGGTCCATCATCGGTAAAACATTTGGCAGTGTGGAATTAGTAAGGCCGATCAGAGTGAATAGGTCGTATCTTATGCAGAAGAGCCATTCTGTGTTATTCTCCGAGAATCAATGTATTCGTTCGGTAATGGCCGATGGTTACCAAAATAGTACTTGCCCAATGATAGCGTTAGAAACCAAGCTAATACGATCAACGTAAGGTGGACGGTAGACGTGCATATTCCTCTTGAATATGCATTGTACACAATATTTATTGGTGCTTTGCATTTCCGTTTCGTATCTGACAGCTGTGCTGCACAATTGTGCACCCGTAACATTAACGACAGAGAGAGCTGACCAAATTCGAGGTCAGAATTGACAAAATTGTCGGCGGCGTTGAAACGGTAGGTAATGGGCTTCATTCACGAACTAACTAGGTTATTGACCATTCGCATCGAATATTCTAGCTCCTTCAATGGTAATTATGGGTGAAGCAGACTTTTGTTGGGAGACGGGATAAACGGACTGCACAATCTTCATTCATTCTGCAAAGAGGTCAAGCCCTGGCGAATTTGCACTAATTATTGAACATGTAATGCCCACTCATTGCTTAACGTGATCATCAATATAAAATGGGGCGTATATGGTACCGTCCTTATGTTCCATGGCGTTAATAACTCTATCCAGACAATTTAGGTCGTTAATGTTGCATCAGGCAGACATGAAGCCTTTTAGGTTTTGCTTATTTTCGTTTGTCGAATAGCATAGAATAAGTCATAGCATTAGCACCAACACTCCAAACCTAATCTACATTTTAAAAAAATATCATGCAAGACGCATGTAACATTTGGCCTTATAAAAAATGCAATAATGGCATGCGATTAATGGTACAAGCCCGGAGAACGGATGACTGCAATGATAACGTCCCTGGTCCTGGGCTACCGATGTTTTGTAGAAAGCCTATGACATTTGTAGAAATGTCAGAGGTGGCAGAGTGCTACAGATAGCGGCTAACATACTTCAGGGAATGCCTCCCTTACAAACAGCATGTTTCAACCTGCATTCAACACTATCATAGCAGCCAAAATATTGCTGCGATGTCTGCCGATTTTCATTATCTTTGGGGGCTTGCCTTTAACACAATACATTCGCTCGTTTAGTCTGCCTCTGAGTTAATTATCTTTCCAATTATAACTGCGATGAAATGGTGCCTGATATTATCGCGAATCGACAGATATACCATGTGATCAACGCAATAACGTGGCGTCTTTCAAGCCGGAACACATCGAATATATCTGGCATTAACGGGTTAATACGAGCATTTGCAATAAGACAGATAAATTAAAGAACTTGACCTATCGACGCAAAAATAGGTTTGCCCAAAACAATACAGGCACTTTCAGTGACACCTTGCCTTTATGATTAACGCTGTGTTTCATCTAGATGATATGGTTGATATCGTGTATGCTAATAACAGTACTGTTATATATCCCAAGTTGACCTTCCATAAGGTAAATTAGCTTCCGAACGTACACAAACGTGTTGTCGCGCGTAGTTTGGATCTGAGCGATTCTGTGTTAAAAATATGTTAACTTCTAATGGGAATACTGATCACAATCAGAAATAAAATTATTCATGCCATACGTTTTGCAGAACGCATAACGTAATAGTACGAACCCTTGATGTAATGCATGAAACAGCAGGCGGTACTTCCGATACCTGAAATACAAATCCGATATTATTCTGTTGTGTCCATGCATCTTAAAGAGACTGTTCAGCCCCATATTTGGAACGAGGTTGCCTAGCAAGCTGCTTTGCAACCGCACCTTGGAAACCAAAAATGTTAAGTTTTCAGACATTCAGTCGCTACGCGGCGCTGTGGTCTAAGAAAAAAGATCCTTACTTCGGCTGTCACCATTTACGTTGTCGGACATTATCCTTCCTGCTTGTCGGTCTAATGTGTGCACAATTATGCCCACAACTTGAATGGGTGAAGATTTTATGAAATCTACATTATGTAACTAAAGCGGAAGAATACACATCGTTAGCGAGGTAAATTCCGAGCGCGTTATGATTTACAGCTAACATTCGTGTGGTTCATGGTTTTAGGGAGGCACCGTTATCGATGGAACGACATTACTGAATAAAACAGATTTCCACAGTAGATCATGAATATTTCCAGTCAAATAATAATGTTAAAAACTTATCAACATAATTTCCATCATGTAAACTCTGCGGCACAAATTAGAAGATGTCATTACTTACGTCTGGGTTAATCGTAGTAATGTAATAACGAAATGATCCTTGATTGCCTTATATGCGGCTGAACAGTCTCTTTAAACACTATTGAAAGGGTGTTGAGGATAATGGATGATACCTGTTAGTTAATTCAAAGTTGGTTTCTTTACAATAATGTAAAAGCTTTTGCCTCACTTTGCAAATAAAATATTTGAATTGTGAGCAACCACTGCTCTATTTGAATATTGCGATAGCAAATGTTTAGACGCGTCCAATGGGTAATAATTGCAACTGTATATTGCAATGATAATGTTGTAAAGCTATATTACCATAAAGCAGTCGTAGCGTAATGTCTAGGAGTTTGTAACCAATCTGCAAACGGATTGCATCAGTTTGTAACAATATCAGCAATGTATTTTGTATACATTGTGTCTGCCGAGATCTTTGAAGTATGTGGTTTCAATAATAAATTATCAGTTTAATGGCAAGCGTAAAATGTACATGGCGTTACAAGTTACGTCAGTTTGATTTGTCCTAAGCTAGTTATAATTATGGGATGTTGTGCAATTAGATCGTGGTCTTACGGTCATATTTGCGCTGTTTCGAATATATTGGTATCTCTTCAACTCTCACGTTGATACGATGCTCTGATAGATTATTTTGAATTCGCGCGGATAAAAACCAAAACAAAACACAATACTGTTGTTTCAACATCTGGCAACGCAACGTTCGCTTAAGCGGAAAGATTAGCACAAATACAACCTGTAAAGCTTTCATAATTTTTGTGATAGCCTGACAATCTTGATTCAAAGTCTTCGGAACGATGTATGTAAATGTCTTGCATTGACGCTTAATCATGTAATACATTCTGAGCATTTGAAATTGTACTGAGTTTTTGCTGCATTATCTTTAAAAGTTAATTTGTCAATAATCAGAATGGCGACTGTATTCATAAAGCTAACTATAATTAAGTGCAGCATAGCAGTTTATATCGGCACAGACAGCATTCCATAGCCTGGATTACCAGCATGCTACTCTTTTCTATCGCACTAAAACCATCCACAAATATCACTAAAGATATGCAAAACATCTTTTAAATCGCCAGCGTGTGACATTGTGGCGACGCTTTACTATGAATTGCCAAAGGTAAGCGGACTATATGTGTTGTTTAAATCCACACACTCCGTCATATTGTCTCTGACAGGTTTTTCCAGTTTTCTAGTTACTGCGGGTTCATTCACATTCGGGCGTCGTTAAAATTGCTCTCATAGATCAAAATGCAAGTCATTGAAAGCATGACAAAGGAAAGGCAGAGGACCATACATCAGGGCAAAATACGCTGTCACTAACCTCTGGGACGGCCGCGTGCGATATGACCAATACTAAGCAGCGGTCTGAATAGAAAATGTGATGTACAAAATGACGAAGTAGAGCGTACAATTGTACCAACATAGTTGTTACGAACTAATGAGAATTACCGTCCCCACCCAATTTGACGAAGTCACATGTTTTATTTGCCATAAGATCTTGCAGTGCCTCCGCTAAGCAGTATGTGCCGATAGTATATACAAATCTTATTTATAACTAACTCAGTATAATAGATGAGGTCGAAATTAACCATTCATTGGCGAAAACATAACTTTGTGGTTCAAGCCATCGTAATACTTGGTTGGTTTTACATTGAGATTTTACTGTCACTGTATAGATTATGTATAAGTTAATCAGTGATTGATATAAAACACAAAACTATGCATATAATAAGCGCCGATGATGCAGGAACTGCAACTTTCGAGCTGATGCTTGAAAACGATCACAATGTACGAGTATTGGTAGCTCTAGGCGAATTGCCTTTTATATATGTCAACCAAATTCATTGTATTGCATAAGGAGTGTTGAGTTTTATCAGACCACATGATAGCTATAGTTCAATTACTGTCTGAAGTGCAACTCCAATACTCTTATTACAACCACTGGGGAATATCGCGCAAGAAATACAACACACATTGCATATATAATGACACATATATTCGTACGAAGCAGAAGTGTATTGAAAAACGACGACCTGTAACTTAGGCCGATATTGATTCAAGCTTCATTTTTATTTAACCCATGAATTTGCATGTATTCTTCAATAGGTATAACGGTGGTACATTGCGGGAGTAAACTTATTTCGGCACCATTTGCAACGTTATATTAAAGATGAAGACGTGTGTTTGATGCATTGCATCTTAAAATCAACAATATGCATCGATATACGAAGCCGCATATAGCTGCATGCATACAACAGTTATCTATTCACATAAGATGCTACTAAATCATTGACACTAAGCAGACTGCCAACTTTGGCAATAAATAATCTTTTCCGTTAACTAGTGGGCCCATTCATTTAAACATGTGTGCATTTGATTACGTTTTCTATAGCAACTATACATAACCCACTCTGTGTCGATCTGTATCTATAATGATGTCTGAACTCCAGTGTTATACCTAAACGTTATTCGGTACAAATGCGCGTTAATGCTCAACATGGTTCCTAGCATCTGGGATTGAAGTTGAATTGCACTATTGCGCCGATAATTATCTATTCTAATATCGTTACACATAAATATTGCTGACTTTTGACTGTTGGCTTATAGATTGCGTAAATAAATGGAAATCCATGTGACATTATCTCTAATGCATGTGCCACTTGATGGTGGTGATACCAATGATGAGGCTGATGATTAATTCAGTTCTAGCACGCACTTTTTTCAACCCTGTTAACGGCTTAACAGACGTGAAGTAGGGCAATATATGTAAACGCATGTTGTTTCCTATTGAATCCCAGGTATGGTATGAGTATTACAATTCAGATGGCATTATTATTGCATGTGCACATCAGTGTATGGTGGCAAACAATAACTGAACAACAACAATTTCCATTCTTGCAGCGCCGACATGACAAATATATTATACAACCATTACACTGCAACTTTAGATCAACGCAGGGAAGTCAGTTTAATCAAATGTTATGTTTTCGGTCTTGATAATAATCGACAGATATAATGTTACTAGAGCATATGCATGTTTACAAAATTCAATGCAACAAAATATGTGGGTAAAGATTAACCCGACGTGGGGAGAAAAAGACGTTTATTTGTTATTTTACATCTCAAAGCCAATTTGGTGACCTTGTTCTGCATCATATAGAACCAGCTTTACAAATTATCCCAGAATGATAGCAAAGTAACTGCGTGACAGTATGATCTGGCTACACCAAAGCAGATGTTTATCAGACGTGATCCAAGTGTTTTGCACTTTACTTTGTTATTATTCATATCTGAGCCACTAAGCGTGCAGTCGAGTTATATCTATAGTTTATATGCATAAGCTTGTTGGGAATGGTAGATTATGAGGCAATATGCGAAGATTATCAGAAACAATAATAGTAATTGTATCAATGGAGATCTCGCTTCAATTTGTATGCGTAAATTAGATGTAAGCGACTTTTGTCTCTCGATAAGATCACACTGTAAGCTTTCCAAGAGTAATAAGGTCACATCTTTAGATTGAAAAATTATATTCCAAATCCAATGGTCACTCATAATGCTCACGATTCAAAGATCCTTACTTAGCAGATATAATTATCCCGAGAAAACCTTAAATTATCGCACAGTATCAACATGATGTGATCGCTAATGGGTGATTGGTCGATGAACAAACAATCAAGATATATTTCTTTGATTCTTAAGTTTACTGATTTATCTGAATTAACACTCCTCGTGCATCCCACTCAATTTATAACTGACAAATAACATCATCCAGGTTACCCGCCAGTGTATGCCATATGTATCTGTGACGCTATACCTTCTGATATAGTTTCTGTGAACAGCACCCAGAGCAGGATGAGGCATAGTGCAGCCAAAAACTTTCTTTTAAGGACTTGTTCTGCGTTGTTGTTGGGAGGATATAATACATTTCGACTATACAGCCAATTTATGGATCTATATATGTTAATTCAGAAGATTGATTTAGCTGATGCATTCCACGAAGACAAGGAGTTGTTGTGGCTACTTTAACAATTGTTGGTTTGTTTTTTTTTTTGCATAAATGTATTCAAATAGCACTGATATAATCTGTTTCTTCATTGATTTACCGATTGTGGAAGCACCTATGGATAGCTATGACAACCATATGTCACGGCATGTTCAAGGGGCGCCTGTCTGATAGCTGAACCTCAACAAACTCCTGGTACTTATTACGATTCTGCGCATCCTTATGACTCAATGGATGAATGCATCCAATGGATGGAAGCCAATCCGTCACATTACCAATATATGACCCTGACAGCACAAGTGCTAGCACATGCTACGAAGAAATGGCCGGAATCAGGTTGACTTTTTGAGCATCATATTTCATTCATTATTATTACAGTACAGGCTGGTGAAGGAACGCGTATCTTCTGCCCAGATGTCCCTAGCACCATGGAACAAACTGTCTGTATGCTGTAAACCTGTAACATCTGAACAGTTTGTGTCGAAGAGCTTTTACACTAACATGGTACAACTTTGTAAACATGAATCCTTGCAGCTACTTGATCACACTTTTATCAATTATTTTGATATCTCATGTCTGCTGTCGGACATATGCTGCAAAGCTCTATTGTATATTATTTGCTTTTATGTTAATATGAGTTGAGATTTATTCAAACATTTATGTAACTTTGGTCAAAAGATAAACTTCTGTTGCTTTGGTGTTCACCAGACTCTGATCCAAAACTCCATAGTCAATATGCGTGATATGTTTAAATTAATCATTTCAAATTATTTACAACAGCTTCCTATTGTTTGCATAAAAACGTACTGTAGGAAAATATTTTCAGGAAAAGAGGGTATACAAATTTTGTTTTGTAAAATGTATGGATTAACTTCTAGCGTTATATACCATCACATATACGATAAACAAATTAGATAAGACATAGTTTACCAAGCTTTGTTCTGCAGCCGCACTATGTCCTTGGCAGGATGACCCGCGCTGCAGTGGTATCGCTGGCGTCTTTATTCGCTTCATCAGAGACGTCTGAATCGCTCATTTCGCGTTCGAATATATAAGAAAAAAATTGACCTGCCGAAGCAAGAATGGTCTGCAAAATATTATCTGTGACATCTTTTGTCTCTTCTTCAGCTATTTAGCGAGAATAGTAACGCAGATCGCCCCTCGCAAACAATAATTTGCCGTGTCTGACGTCACGTAAAGGCAATTAGTTATTAATGAGCTCGTCGTTTCGATATGCAGAACTTGACTTTAAAGTCTAATTTTGATCCGAAAGCGCACACTTTCTCGGCGGATATAAAAACAGAATAGATTCTTTTGGATTATATTTCTGTAATCTTGCGAATAAATTATATGACTTTTCGTGCGATAGGCACTTTTATGCCTATAACCTTTATCATCGTTTTGTTTTGTTCATCGCATAGAAACTGCGCCGCAACACCACCTGAAATCATCTGCAGATTAGTGCAAGGACAAATAATGGTTTTTATTACTTTAGCTATATCCGGTGTCATAGATTCTGTGATACCACGTTGAATGGGCACTGACACTAAACCGAGTATGGCATTGTGCAAATGTGACATTCAATGGTGTGTGCGTAGGCGGTCGATCTTGCCTTGGTTAGTCAACAATACCATGATGGACTGGAATATTTCGGAATTAATTTCAAATCTGAAGGACAATTTTGTCGAGTATGGCATTGTGCCAATGTGACACTCAATGTTGCGATTATTTAGCTGCTAGAGTATTGACCCGCAGTGACACAATAGATAAGTGTCACATGGCATGATGTATGTGTGTCATCTGAGATGTAATACTTCTTATGCTGAGAATGTTGATGGTTAGGAACTCTTACAGCAACAATATATCGCATATTCAGCAACAATGGCATAAAGGTATTGGTCACTCTTCTTACAGGTCGTTAAGACGCAGTCCACATCATAAATTACATTTTATATTCATGAAAGGCAATTAACCAGTCAGTATATTCACCCGTAATGATAACACTGCCTAGGCATCCCTGGGTGTTGTACTACCATAATTGCATAATTGGATACTCTCATTGCCATAATTGCATTTTTCGTTTCTCTCGTTGCCATTATTATTTTACTCTTTGATACACTCATTTCCTTAATTGCATTCTTGGATACTATCACCATTTATTACCTTTCACGCTAGTTATATATTTATAAGAGAAGCATCAATGTAATAATTTATATGACAAGTCAGAATTCAGTATCTTTTTTTTTGAGAATAATCAAGCAATTTCCGCCAGGTCTCAGCATTCAATGTCATGTGTGTGATGTCGATAACTCACTATGCCATCGGTAAATAGCGTCCATTTTACGGCTGGCATCTGTGCGCGGGCTCGTATGATACTCAACATACTAAAACACAGTTATTCGGAATTTAATGAGTTGCAAAACATCATTGTGTTTGTTAAGTTGATTCTATCTTAGTTAATATAAAAAACAATAACATAATAGTTAGGAAAATATATTCACCTAGATGTCAAATTAAACAGCTTTATGGTAAGCCTGCGCAATTCATGAGAAGCAGACAATGAGAAGCAGAAAACGTTCGAATCATCCATTAATCTTACTGCGCAGATGCATAATATTGAAATGTAGAGCGGACCTAACATCGATTCCGCTTTGTGCTTATATAGTATACCGACCAAGAACCTATCCATCAGACATCTATTTGCATGCTACGGGTAATCTTAGGTAATCAAACACCCAATCCAGGGTTCTGCGACGTAATACGTGGATCAGAATGGTGATGAAGATGAATATCGTCGGTAAGCCAACGAGCTACGCGCAGAAGTAGTGTGAGGTGCATTCTTGAAAAAAAAACTCTTGATTCGATTAATTGCTTTGAACAGTCTGAGGCTGCTACGGTTCTTGCATAATTAAGTCGAAAATGTATCAACATTATGCTATTTTTTGACAATCACAGTATAACTTTTCGGCTAAATAATCCAAGCAAATAATTAAAAGTTTGCTGCAAAGCGCAAATGTGCAAATTGTTTGCAAATCTTGATGGTTATTATAGTTCATCGGAATGTTCAGGCAGGGTTTGTAGATGTTTTAAGTAATAATTCGATATTTTTATTATATTAGAGAATGAGGTGTCAACGCTGGTCTGTAGGATATATTGCTTTCAGCAATATCCGATCAAGCAAGCTGACAGAGCAATAAATTACTAGCGATTATGTCGCGTATCGTATCACATTCTTTTGAGTCTAAATTGTCAAAAGCCTTGCTGAGCGCATCTCATTACAATCTATTAAACTGAGCGGGTAGTTAGCTATAAACTTATCTGCTGCCCATGTGAATTGTATGATGTCACTCAAAGGCTGCTATCAACTCTAATATGTTACCTGACGACAACGGCAGAAGAACACGTACCGTCTCTTTGCATCTAATGATGTGCGTGATTGTTAAGGCATTGATCAAGCATTACAATCTAAGCAAAATTGTAGGTTATTTTATCATAAATCCAATGACAAAATGGTATTATGGTTAGACAAATCTTTAAAAGCAATGCTGTGGCGCTTGCTTTACAAAGAAACAAAGAACTAAATTTGGGACAGGTTTGTGGATGACGATGATTGCGTTGCTTGGACAACAGCCTACAGTGTACGCAGTGCGGAATTGCGTAAACACCATTGACTTCTACTGTGTTGAGGGGTCAAAACTTGGCTACATGATGAATAGCAAATGGGACGGCAGAACCTGCCCCAATTTTTTACATGGAACTTGCATCCATGCGTCATGTTTTTGCAACCATTACGCATTCAAGGCGAGATACAATATGGGTTTCATTTCATGTTATCGGTAGATTCCATGGATATCGAAACCAAGAAACACGCAACATTGTGCTCGAGTTATAAAGTGAAGATATTGATTGCAGGTTAATCTCCTCATTTATTCTATTGTTGTAACAATAACACACAGTTTATATCCCGATTCCAACCGGATTTGCAATGGTGCTACTTCAGGCAAACGAAATGCGTGGGCTTCGAGTTGTGGGCGTGTATTTGTTGCCCCTACCACATTGATGCAGCAGCTTTTCCCATTGGGATTTGCTTGGTGTGACGCTTTATATACTGTTTACTGTACCGCAAATTGTTGTAGTAGCCCGATCGTTTTATCTTTAGCACCACTTTGAATGCACCTCAGGTTCATTTTGTAAAAGTTTGCGAAGATAGCAAAACATCCATTATAAATTCGTACAGCAAAACATTTATTATAAAAAGCTTTAACTATCCAGGGTAGGATAGATGGATCACCAGCAAGGTATATAACAGCCCTCGAGCTAATGTTATACAAAAAAGGTAGCACTTAGGTTTAACGAGCGTACGTCGTTTGCATGAGCTATAAGCCCCTGATCGAGCGGCAGCAACGTTGACTGCATCTGATTTACTCGCTGAAACAAGTTCTTTACTGTCGGAAATTGTCATCTTGCTTGCCTAGTCTGTGACGCATCTCGCGTGACTTATGAGTCTGCAAAACAGATAGTAAATCTATGTTGAGTAAATGACTGCGTCAGAACAGCGGAAATGAAATTTGATGTAATCGTAAAATTTATTGATCTATTGAGTTACAAACGCGGCAGTTTTTTCGCGCTCATCACTGCTCTCTGTAGAAGTTTGATAAAGTGCCTTTTACGAAACGATGAGTTTGTAATTTTGCTTATATAGCATGAACAAATTTGCATTTGCATCGTCGCACCAGTTCTGTGCATTGTATGCAGCCAGTGTTTGCTGAATATGCTCCTTATGGTGATGGTGGTTGCTCGGTTATTTGACCGGGATTTGCCTTACCGCATAATGAGTAGTGTAAAAGTGATTTGCAAGAGGGATTACGGAAAAAAGTATTATAGTGCTATTTCACTACTGCAAATAACCAAACTACTGGTTGTTAAACATGCTTTCAGAGAATGCAAACAATTCGTAAGTTCACTTGCCTAGTGAAAATGCTACAAGTTCCACTTTATGCTTCGTACTCTGATATATAGTGTATCCCAAGTTAGTAATTTTAGACGATAACATCCGTAGTCGGAAAAATCAGAAAGACGAATAGTACAAAATCTTGAATGGCCAATTTAATGGTGAAAGACACATATAAACGTGCGTGCGGTACATGTGATATGACACGTACTAGGCTTCAACCCCACCAGAAATGATGTTACTCCTCGATGCAGTAAAAAGCTATTACTAGGTGGTATTCTAGCGCTACGGCTAGTTCCACCTGGGTATCTGGAGCAACCACAACAGCATCCGTGCAATCTTAACCATAGCCCGGATCAATGCCTGACCAGATTATATTCGTCCTAATGGCGAGGGCGGTTTGTGTTGATTGCCCAAACGTTCTTAGAGCGACTGAATAATATGTCGGTTTGATAATTTCATGTGCCTACATACACAAACTATAATTGTTTCATAACATCAATTCACAATCGGAGCAAAAGGTTTTATAATTTTGCACAGTGAACATATCAAGAGTGTTTCTACAATCTCGTCAACCGGCTACGCTATATGACCCCTTACCCGATATAATATCACCCGGTAGTGGCTGGCAGCGCGTTCATGGACCCTTATACCTCGGTCAGTTCAACAAAAGTAATCAAATACTTCGAGTAGGCATAGCATACCATATTACCCTATATACGAATGATACGGATGGATGCCAATTCGTAATTGTCATCAAGTCATATCTACTTACCTACCTTGTCTCGTATCTATACATATGGTTATGTTATGTAAAAGCACAATTATTCCTGCATATTCGAATGCTACCCAGTGTTAGGTAACAAGTCAAACTTGTCACTGTGAAGTAATACACTCAAAATAATTGTCTTCTTACGAAGTTATCAGCCCAATATTGTTCATAGTGTATGATGAATAACTGTGGATTAAATGTTGGTATGAATGGCTTCGTCGAAATCCATGCTTATCTTTATACGCGTCAACGCAAAAAACTACTTGCAAGCAGCGCTTCGTTTATGCTGGTCCTAATTGGAATATAAAAATCAAATCCCGCGAGAGTTCTTTTTTGTACCAGAAAACCTAGATAACCTATGGAAATTAATATATTCATTAGAATGCGTTGGCTTCTGTTTGTGCGTATTTTGGACCGTACCATGTGTTGTGTGTGATGATATTAATGAAAATAAAAAGATAGTCGTTTCTAGCTGACATATCAGATATTTATCCTAGTATACAGTTGCGATACATGCACTAATTGGTCGGAATATAAATGACACATAATTGAGCTATTCATCAGAGCGAATGAGCTAGCGGTAAATCGGGGTTATAACAGCAAATGGAGAAAGGGGCTCGGGGCATAATCGGCCACAGGAAATATTTATTACATCATTCTACCGGATGTATGCCCGCCGTTGTAATTAGTCCACAATCCTGTCATAATAATAGGTAATGGCGATAACGCCGAGCAAAACACCATTATCAATCTCCTGCTCATGAACGCATAATTAATTAGTATCAACGCTGTCGGATAATTATCAGTAGTGACGTCAGCGCAGTATTCCTATGTGCTTTTGTCATGGTTGCGTCACCTAACGATGGATATGTATTATAATTAGGGAGGTGATCACCGCCACACGGAGTGAACCCTCTTAGCCAAGCTATAGACTATATGATAAAAACTTTTCGAGACCGCTCGCAAAATGTGCAGGTAGTAGTATTCACTGAACAAGGCCACGCTTTATAACGACAAAATCAAATCAACACGACGAGAATTATCACGAAGAGCGACTAATTTACTATGTAAAACAACCTTTGATACGCATGTATTGGATCTTTATTACAGCCGACAGAATGAATTTGAATGATTGTCGTTAAGCAGGCTTTCTAAAATCCAAAGCAAACAAGAACAGGGGGAGAATTTATTGACGGAAGTAAAGTGTTGATACAGGCATGCATAAATTCTAAACGAATGCGCACGTTGGGCATGATACATCAACATAATGTTAAGAGCAACATAAACTTTCTCTCCTTCGCAAAATGATCTATCGAGCTGTGTCGAAAAGACAACAATTCCATAGCATCTGGACCCTAAGTGAAATGCATATTTGCTGTTGAACAGGCATTAAACAGAACTGACGGTGTAAAAGTGCCATGACACAATATCAGTTACTTTCAAGGAACCCATACATTAAGTTCGCATGCACTCGGGTAGGTTTATGCAACTGAGAATAACAGATGATCGATTCCTTATGGAGCACCAAACATACGCTAATGGAGAAGAGTATAAAACCGATCTTACCTAGGTATAGATTGTAGAAAACAGAACACTTCTCCGAAGAAGCACTTTGGTGTTACTTGTTTATTGCGATTGGATTAACTCATATAAATATTGCATATGACAAGTCATGATGATGTCGCTGAAAGCTTTGATACCTATTCTTTTGATGCTAATGGGTGCAGCGGCAATGCGCTTTGTCAAATACCCATACGGTGGAACACGTATGCAAAAGACATAATATCACGTCCGAAATACAATGACAATTCTGCACCAAAGCTCAATTAAAAGAGACCGTTTGGGCTGCTCTGTTGCAAAAGTGGTGCCTTGCCTATGTGAATGATCTGCTTTTTCATATATCTGCATCGCATCAAATGATTCTGGCCACCATGCTCAAGGATGATTAATTGAATGACTATGCTTCTGGTGTAGCTTGCAAAGTGGTGTAGAATATATATATATATATATATATATATATATATATATATATATATATATATATATATATATATATATATATATATATATATATATATATATATATATATATATATATATATATATATATATATATATATATATATATATATATATATATATATATATATATATATATATATATATATATATATACATACATACATATATATCTATATATCGATAAATCCATATAGCGATGCAAAAACCGGCCGGTCCTATATGGTCCACTTCTGCAACAGCGCTAAGATATCGGCATCGCGTTAGGTACTCTCCGAGGGATACATCCGCCAATGCCAGGCCTTTTACAGCTATTGCTACATTGAGGTATTGTTTATTTGTTATATCAAAGGCCTTCTTTGCCTCATCCGCTTGCTGGTAGCCACGCATACTCTGGGTACAGAGTTGTGTAGGGATGCCCTTAATGGTCACCTCGAGGTTGTAGAATAACTCTGTCTTCCTACCTTATGATGCGTTGGCTGAGGTCTTCTCTGGCGGTGCACACGTTCATACCTGCCAACCTACTGCTGCGGGCGGAGTTGATACGGGCCAGCACTGGATGGGTGACCTTGTCATACTTAAGGGAGATGCCATCGATTTGTGTAGCTGGTGTCGGCGTCACCTGTTGCGTGAATCACACGGCAGCAGTCGTTGAATGTGAGCTCGTAATCCAGTCGGTCACCAAGCAAGCTCTGATAGAATGGCAGAGCTCTGAGGGGAGGCTCTTGGGAGTTGGTCTAGTGGGATATAAAATCGGTTACCATAGGCATTCCATTTGTGTCATCTACTCGGTCTGGTCTCCTGAGTTGTGTATATGCCCCCTAATGGTCACCTCGACCTGATACTGGGCGTTAGATCCTTCTGATGCAGTCGGGCTGGGTCTTCAAAGACCAGCAGCAGACCCTACATGCTGCGGGCAGGTTGATTTTCCACTGTATGTCATTCTTGTTGCATGCAAGCTTCCTCTGGCGGTGCATACGTTCATACCCAACCTGTGTACTAGACGGAGATCATACGGGCCAGCACTGGATGGGTGACCTTGTCATACTTAAGGGAGATGCCATCGATTTGTGTTACTGGTGTCGGCGTCACCTGTTGAGTGAATCACACGGCAGCAGTCGTTGAATGTGAGCTCGTAATCCAGTCGGTCACCAAGCAAGCTCTGATAGAATGGCATGAGGCTCTCGAGGAGTTGCAAGTCTAGTGGGATATAAAATCGGTTACCATAGGCATTAGCTATTGATTGTCATCTACCTCGGTCTCATCTTTATCTCCTGCCCCCACTCGTATCTTTGTCACCTAATGTGTCATTGTCCTGATACTGGGCGTTAGCTCTCTTCTGTGCAGTTTTCCAAAGCTCATCGTAGCCATCAGGTAACAGTGTAGCCCTACAAGACGTGTCTTACTTTCTCTTAAACCGACGCAATGTAAAAATTTTGAGATCGATTCGGACAGCTACCAAACACCAAACATACCCAAGTGATGGAGTTTTGGAATGCAATGATGTTCACGAACAAATTTATCCTTTTGCGGCGGGGGATTTCATCCATGGTAATTAGTTATAGTTCGTTCAATTTAAAAGGTCTGAAACACAGCACCATGTATGTTTTCAAGTTCAAGCCCACGTGCATCGCGCATTCTCAGAATGGTGTGACCCTTCAACGACTAATGGTGAGCCCGGGGGGTGGGCACTTAAATGTATAGAGGTAGTATACATGTGCCGCGCGACGGGGTATTTTTTTTCAGCCCCTCGACTTGTGCGACGGGTTATATACATTCGCATAATACCTTGTACGACGGCCTATACTTTTTTCCATTCTCAACTTGTACAACAGGTAAGGGTTTTCGAGGTCCCGCAGCACACCCCTATCCGAGTTAAGGCCAAGTTCCCCACGCCCACCCCCCAGATGCTAAGGCAAATCGGATGAGGCGGCGGGAAATCACGCGACGCAATATTTTTCAAAATGGGGTCATCGTATCGCGATTTTTCAGAGATGATATATCGATGGCATTTCTTGAAGAATAGCGTCGAGTGAGGGTAAGTTTTTAGGTGCGTGAGGACTTTTTTGTACAAGCTCTTGATATATGTTATTTTCTAGATGCGTGATAGAGCACTTTAGCCAAACGCGTTTTCTGCGACGCGCGGAAAATGATCGAAGCAGAACGGTATATATTCATATTACCGTTCGACCGGAGCCAGTAACAGTGGTACACATCACTGTCATCGATGGACATGACCTCGTTGCAAGAAATTTTGAATGTCCTTTTCTTAACCACGCATGCCCAAAGTTTTCTACAACGCTGCCGTCGGTAGTGGTTAGCGTGATTGTAAAGGTCACTCGGGATGTCCCCCGAACAATGACGTCTTCTTCACCCAGTTTGGGGAATAGTGCTTGGATTGATTGTAATAACCAAAGACTGCCGCCCGCTTTTTACCCCGAGGAGTAGTATAGGTAATAGCGGATCCAGCACACCCCGCAAATGGGGACCCCACAACAAGACTAATGGATCACCCACTTACACTAATGAATTTCCCCACTTCAACGTATTTTAGCCCAGTTCGACAGTTCATTTTCACCAAGAGGCTCAGATTTTACGGGTACAAAACCTCCACTTACACCAATGCAGGTGCCAGCCTCTTGCAGCCTACAGGCCAGTCAGCCGGCCACAGAGCCTTCCGACCCACGGCGTACCCCCTTTTAGAGCTTTGTGAGTATATAGTACACCTTGCCAAGATCCACCCTACCCCGAGAAGCCTATATCGAGATACGGTCTTGAGCCCTGTCTGTTCGCTCGGCAAAGGAGAAATACCACATCTCGTAAGCCCGGTACATAAAAATCCGCGGCACAGGCCAGCCATTGGCGACCCCACCCCCGCCCCCCAGTCGCAGGCGGCGAACCCCATGTCTCAAGTGGCGAACATACCACCCAAACAACCATCTTTCGAACAGCGAGCGAAGACCTGGGACTTGTTTCTGTCCGAAAGAGAGCTAGAGATTCTAGACGCTCTGGGGTTCGGCATCTACGAACGATACCAGATACCATAGGAGTTTCTAGAAATATACCCTTGCGGTCTTCCAAGAATCAATCCAGACAGGCTATATTCTCGACCTTGTGTACCTGTACACGCAGAACCCCAGCTTCGGCATACTTCGTGTTGTTCCTCTCGCCCCTCGGTTGCACGTCCAGGCAAACCACACAGCAAGTGCGACGGCAACTGTCTCCAAATAGGCGCAACCCCAGAGATCTTCGAAGACCACCGTAGCACCTGCAAATGCGGCAGCGCAACAGACCACTGTGTCGATAGCAAGAAATGCCTCCTGCAAACCCACCACAACATGGTCTGCGAACCCAGAAAACCCCCACTTCCCCTCTCCGTCCCAGACATGGGACGATAAGGGGGCTATGGGAGGGGGTGGGAGGAGGAGGAACTCCCGTCCCTCTCCAAAATCAGGGTGCTATAGGAGGGGACATTGAGATGGATCAGACTATACCGCAGGGATACCGGATCAACAATCATTACAATGAGTTAGCTAAAAATGGTCACACACTGATCCTCGGCCGCAATTATATACAGTTTGAGCTTTTTGGAGAAGATTTCTATTAGAAAGACTACCCTGAAGTAAGTAAAATAAATTGCATACCAGAAAACCGTTTTCGCGTACAACGATAGGTCGGCATGGTAGGGTGGGTGCTGTCCATGATGGTTTGGGTTTCGCTGAGTGGACCCGACAAGCGGTGTCGCAAAAATAGGTCGCAGCCCTAAAAGTTAGAAATGAGCATCATCGAAGCCGTGACAGAGCAAGGTGGTGTAGATGAAAAAAGCTTTACAGAGAGCTTTTATAACCCTATAGAAGAAATGAGTACACAGACAGATGGTCCGCCACTCCGAGAGCTTATACGGCTTGACAAGGCTATGCAAACCTAGAATGGAGAGCTGGTCAACATCCTAGCGCGGCTTAGTGAAATAGACATATAACAGTCGGGAGCTTTAGCTAGAGGAGCTGCCAGATGAGGCTGAAGAGGAGAGGAAACTTCAAGAGCATAAGCTCGCATAGCTGCGGGAAGAAAGACAAGTAAGACTGAAAGCTACTTCTGAAAACCAGCAACGGCTGCGGACCCAAATCAACCGCATCCGGGAAACGATCAACAGAGGACACAACACTAGTCGGGCGTATCCGCACCCTGTTCCAGGCACAGGGCATGACAGCCACCTCCATGCATTCCTGCTATGACAGGTGGAGGGGGACTATTGCCACCCCAGCACCAACCCCGACACCAGCTGACAAGCCCAGTGTGAAAGAATAGATAAAAAACACCTGAACTCCTCGACAAACCCCCTGAACAGCTTAGCCGGTAAGGCAGCAGCTGCGCTTTCCAGGGTACATTGGGTCCATCGTATCATGGCTGCTCAAGTCAGCTGCGAAGGTGTCAGAGCATGTCTAGGCCGCAGTCGAGCTATCCGCCTGATGCTCCTTGATCTACTACATCGCCAGCCAAAGCACAACGAAGTCTTTAGCGTTTTGTTCATCCTCGTGTGGGTGGGTCGTGTGTGCAACAATTCCTGCGGCGACCTGGCTGTCTCTATTATCCGGCGTGCCCTGTTATTCGAAGGTGCAGCATCCACGTTGACACCAGTGTTGATGCCGATCTGCTGTAGCTCATTTGCGATGGTTATCAAGCTGTTTCAGCTAGATACTTTTCCAATGGCGAGGCTCATGTCTGACGGAGCTATGGGAAAGCCATTTCCAAACACATAACCTTTGTCTAAGCGTTCTGGAGCAAGTTCTGATACCTGCTTATGGACGAAGGAATGTCAACTGGTCAGTTGATAGCATCCTCAATATTTGCCCGAAACTGCTTTGGGGCGTCAAATGATGTGCCTGTACCTTGAATTTGGAGTAGGTCTGCGCCTGAGCACCAAGAATAGGTTCGAATACTGTCGTTAATCCGTGAGATACCTACAAATGTGAACCTCAGATTTTTCAAGTATAAGAAATCTAGCCAGTACTTGCACCTGCAATATCTTGCTCTATGTAATTAACATGTAGTGGGCCACACAAGAAAACGAACCCGTTCGCTGGTTTGATAAACGCGTCTTCCTGCTTTGTACTTTGGGGTTCCCGTAATGAATGATTGACCGTAATTCATCTGTTTCGGGGTCAGTGAAGTAAATTGACTCGAGACCTTGGTTACTACCTTTTATTCTCCATTCAGTATTTTCGGAAACACCGAACTCGTGGCCGAAATCATGATACTTTCTCTTGTCA
>CM067358.1:44424542-44587042 GCA_034190875.2 Urechis unicinctus | reverse complement strand
ATAACGATATGCTTGCCCAAAAGAATATGCCATGGCGCATGCATATATTCAACATTAATAACAACCTCACTTTGTTACCCCATCACCCTGCAACTGACGATGAATTGTACGACACGGAATATTTATCTTCTTTGTGGGAACGCGTGCAGCAAACGGAAAATCCCTTATGTTGTTTAAACTGGTGATGTTGTCCTTGTGCACATGGAGGCAAACCTTCAGCTATAGATTTGAAAACTGGCAACGACGGACGCGTACTAATACACACAAATGGCACAGGGCCGTAGTTTTATATATTGCTGTATTTACCTCACATTTCTTTACAGGCTTCCAATGCATTTTAAAATTGCGGCAATAGAAAAGCCGGAAACTGTATGATCCGTTTCAGCTGAAAATTTTTTATTTTCTCAGAGGAATGTTTTGGCTCCTAATTTTAACTATTCCATCTCTTGAAGTGGTATAACTTGGAATCAATAATTCTGTTTCTGGTTCTGAATGTATACATCAGAGATGTCTGGTAAGGTGTGGAGAGTGGTATTGGCTCAAATTTGGGATTTGACAGCGCATTCTTATTAGGCATGGATCGCGTACCTTGATAAATCAGTGCAAGTGAAGCAATTAAATTGGTATATGGTCATAACCATAGTGCCGCCGCCAACTGATTAATTAAACCCAAACCAGCACCAGATGCTAATGTATTTTTTGAAACCCGAACATGCACTTCGCTTTAAGCTAACCTTCGATCAGGCTTGCCGATCGCTATCTATTTAAATATCTTTATGCCATATTTCGACTTTGTAAACCACCGGTAACGATTCCGTAAGCGATATTGCGTGGAAGGAATGTAGAACCCACACTGGCTGCCGCACAATCGCCAATCCTACCCTATTTATATAATTACCTCATCGTTGGTCAGCTATATTAGCATGTTTATTGCAGTACATGCGTGAAACTATTTATGGTGAAATGGCAATCGCATGTTGTTATAGCTTACAGATCGGCAAAAATATGCTCACTCCTCTTTGTGTGAGCAAATCGAAATCATCCGCAGTTAATCACTAATTCCGACTTGCTAGCATGTATGAGTTCATTGAGAGGCCAAGTACATGTATGAAGACTTCCAGTAATGATGGTGAAATGGCAATTCGCATGTTCATCTACTGGACGGTAGGAAGAGTGCAACATGAAAACAATCTGAATGGGACAGGCAAAACCTCATACCAATGGCTCAAGTGGACCAGCGGCCCATCTTCGTGCATAATATTACACTTGTCCATCCAACAAAGATTCATTAAGAAAGCCCGTGAAAATTCTGGTAAGTAGTGACTGTTTCTGGTGAACAAAACATTGGTGTAGTGGTTTCATCGTGGTTCATTACCCTGCTGCAGTTAAGATTACCAATGAACATAAATTAACGAAACGTGCACTAGCTAAATTACATAATTAATTAACTACTCTGATAACTGCGGAGTAATTAGTTCTTCAGATTAGGCTTTGCGTTGCTGTGTTATCTGGTTTGCTTGATTGTTTAGGTGGTGACGGATGTGATAACATAGACCGTAATTAATCACGGTCAATGATTAATGAAAACAACTTATTGTTCTTCCTGCTACTGACATGTTTATCGTCGTACTGGGTGAATCTCAAAAGCTTGCAGTGTGCATACATAATTAGACATGAACGGTTACTGCAGTCCCCTACAGTATTGTGTTTTATTGTCAGTAAAAATAAGAATTGATATCCGGAAACAGCTCGGGCATTTCTATAATGATGAGGTTAACTTCGTTCATGCATCGAGCGCGTTGTATTCAGCTTAGGACATTTCCTAGCATGAGTCATAATCGTCGTGAGGCATTGCATCTGAATATTTTAATTTGGATTCATCCTAATAGATTCATGCTAACAGATTCATGCTAATTCATGCTAATAGATTCATGCTAATAGATTCTCTCACTGGCTGTCTTCAGTATGTCATCCAATTAAAACGTGCAATGGAAATTGCTTAGTGATTAATACATATATAATGCATCTTCAATGTCCCATAAGCTCCAGACGTATACTGGCAGCATTAGTAAAAGATTACTTTGTACATGTGCCACTTAATGTAGAGTTATAAAGGACCCTGGGACAATACAACCAGCCAGCTCGTTTTTCCATCTCTTTTTCGTGCTGTCTTTGCAGCCGTGTATTCTTCCAAAGACTATAGCATAACTGAGCTAGATCAGTCCCTGGCTCAGCCTCTTGAGATAGCTCAGACACTGGCTCATGGGGTAACATATCTTCACTACCAGCTTCTCATAGGTGGCTCATACATTGATCTTCCAAAGCGCAAAACCTAAAAGAAGGAACAACATGTGGTGATGAGGTGTGATGGTCTTGCAAACAATAGTGTAAAGAGGACCTGACGAGCCACGTGAAACAAAACTGCCGCTGCTCCCAAGAAAGGGCGTCTATTCCTAAAAGTTAATATATCGCTGGGAGAGGTTTGACGCAACGCTACTGCTGATGTAGGAGTTCCACAGCAAGCTGTGGGAGCAAGGGATAACCGACATGAACTACAAGCATGCCAAAAAGTATGGAACACGTTTGAGCGTCACAATAACAATTTGGGCAAGCAGTTAAGATAACAATAACGTGAGCTCTGGGAGGCCATTGGGCGACTGTCATGATATGTACCTGCGTACAGATGTACTGCTCCTGACAGATGTGTTTACGATAATCCGCAAAACCTGTCGGCAATAGTATAACCCGCCGCACTTCTACACCAGTCCAGGACTGGCCGTAAGACGCTCTCCTGAAAAGCACAGGCCTAGAGTTAAACACTGTCTTGACTGATTATGACCAGCACCTATTTCATTGTTAAGGGACTAGGTGAAGGCATAAGCATTGTCTTGAAGCGCCATGCAAAGGCGAGCAACCCAGGGATTCGATAAGGATAAACCGACAAGCTATATCCAGTACATCGATGCAAACAACCTGTATTGATGGGCCATTAGCCAGCCTCTACCAACAGGGTCAATCGATAAGGTGGCAAACCCGGACCCCCTGAGATATACTATACCAACTTATCCTGATGATGCAGAGACAGGGTACATACTTGCAGTAGACATGGATATCCAGAGGAGCTGCATGTTGCGCAAAGCAAGTACCCTCTGGACCTTGAAAGAGTGCTACCAACTTTTTTTTCAGAGGAGGTGGGGACCATCTTTGGGGTTGAGAAATCGGCTCCTAACCTATGCAACAAAGAAAAGAAGGTGATCCAATACCGGAATTACATTTCTCTCGCAAGTTATGTACGGGACAAGTCCGAGATCACGGTCTGCTGAATCGCTGAATAAAAAAAACCCACAACATTCCATTTGCTTAAAATAGCATCTATTTTATGACATCAATCGCGTGTGTTGATCCAGCAGCTCGTCGATTTATACACTGTGTGGGTGTATGTCAGGTAATTTCCGGTCATAAGCGAAGCAACGTCAATTTATTGTTCCATGCAAGTGCATAACAACCTACACAATCTGTCAGATAATGCACAAGCTAGGCTTAAATAGCTCAATCCCTGCTGGGCTGTAAGTAATCCTGTCCACGTGGGCGGCGTGCTTCTTAGACGATAATATCATCATTACGCGGATTAATATGCTCTAGTAAGACGACTTGGTGTTGTAGTGCTGATTGAATGTCAATACTAAGCGAATGTGCTGGTAAATGCAAATACGACAACATGACGGCCAGTGCTATGTCAGTGACCACTCAAAAAGAGTTAGTCCTTCAGTGCAATGTCTGATGGTATGCAACGAATACAATAAGGGCATGTATTTCCTGAACAAGATTTGATAAGTTGTCGCCATGGGTGCCAATGACAAAGTGTCTCCGTTTATAACAAACCATTTAGGCTTCAGCTATTCAACGATTATCCTGCATGGCCCTTGTTAAGGCGACTCTATCGAAGTGTCCCCTTTTTCTCGGAGCATACCATACATGCCATACGGTGATATTTGAGTAATTGATAACAGTATGTTGTAACAAAAACTGCCTGATATCCGAGGATTTTGCAGCCGGCCGGTAGGGGGATCGGGAGCAAACGTATCATTACACGCTAGAATTATTTATTTCATTTCCGTAAATTGTAGCCTCAATCCACGATATTAATCTTAGGCTTATGGCTGCATGTAATTTAACCCACATAAATTGATGGCTCTGCAATATAGATCCGTACTATGTTGGGTTTCATAGCGCTCGTGGCACAGAGGGTGTGTCTCCGTATTTACGAGGGCAGCTTCATGTGAATTTCCGTATTTAAACCTTTGCACTGCTCCACAGGAATACACAGTAATATACGCTATAATCGGATTAAAATTACCGACCATATTGATAGTCGTTAGTCTGGTTTTTCTATGACGCTTCACAATGCATTATCTAGGGCTGACAATGCATAGAAAGTAGCAAATAAAACTTAAATTCAATTCACACCAGAGTAGGTTTCAATTGACGCATTGAATGATTCAACCAAACAGTTATCCAGCTTTAAGAAAGCAGATCACAATGGATTACTTGACCGATGTTGCAATTGCAGTTATCTGTCATACGGTTGAACACATGCAGGGTGCAATTGAGTCATATAACGCACGGCGCTATGAATTACCGTTACCATTAATATCACTTTTTTCCAATTAACCTAGAAAGCAACTGTCCAAAGAGAACTGATAGAATATGCTCATATGAATCCTAATACTCCCGATGTGCAATTTCTTGTTTCAGTTATAACCATTACTGCCTAAGTAAAGGGTATAGGTTTAGAGTTGCTGGAGTTAGTTGCCATTCCGATGGTTCAGATATTGAGGATAACATACACAATAAGGAGGTCAAATTCGAGAATATGCTGCTTATTAGGTGCATAATAACTATCCAAAACAAAATCATACATTTTGGTTAAGGTTAAAATCAATATTGCGGTTAATTTTACCAATAACTCTGAGCCGATTATGGCTTTGATACACAATCCGGTGCTGTACGTATTGCGCGCTAAGCTCGATGCGATATCTTGTAGATGTTGCAGCAATACGGTATACGACGCTGACTTCATCTTCACAGCCAGTTAATTCATCATTAACATCGTTAAATGTTAGGTTTGCGAAGCAGAAAGCCATCGGCTGATGGATGAACCAGTCACCAGCCTTCACCTAGAATGAGTACTGCACTGCTTGATCGTGCGGGCACCGTTGTTTTTATGTGTATGAGGTATTTGCCAGCACGAAGACTCTCCATCGTATCCTTCGTTGGTGTTGTGTGTTCTGATAGCAGCGATACCCGTTGCTAGCAGTGTCAGTCTGCCATACATTACCTACAGAATGACACAACTTACTCTTTTACAGTTTACTCTCTTAGACAGTACTAATTTTGCTGATGATGCAGCCGGCTCAAAGCATCCCCGACCACATGCATAATCAGTTGTGATCAGGAATGTTATTGAAATGTACTATTTTGTCATAACTCCATCGCATTTGGTTTTTGTGAATAACTTAATGCCATCACGAAATGGCCATCGCCTTATTAATTATTTGGCCCACTAGGTACACATGAGAATAATATCTTGAAAATAATATTTGAACAAAATCGTACATTAAATATCCTCCTTCTGGCACGTCTGATTAATCATTGTCACGTTTGGGTAAGCTGAAAAGAAACATATTATACTCATGCGACAAATAAAAAGATTATCTCCATGTCAGTGTTCTATCGTCAATGGCTACGTAGTTGTTGACATACTGATGGAGACGATATTGCTATTTGGTTTCCTCTATCTGCGAGATTAGGTCGTTCATTTGCAACTCTCCACAGAAATGTTTTGTGCATTAGGGAGAAAAAACGTTGTAAAATATTATTGTCGCACTTAGTTTGCATCAGCTGCTTTCTTCGGGCATTAACAAAGTTTGTTTTCGGCTGTAGTCAAGTTCAATGATGTCAGTGAAGCGATTCTAGTGGAAATGGCCTAACGCTCTTCACTACCTGAGGGCGTCATAATGCTGCTCAATACCGAATAAGAGAATGCGGAGCAATTATTTCAATCCAAGGAAACAAATTGTCGATAAAGGACAACTAAAATTAGCAATGCATATTTATTTGCTTGTCTAACTATATCTGCCTACACCATGTCTATTTAATAAAGTGTAACATATGAACGGCAATAAATCCCCATTATCGTAACTATATGGAATTGACATAAATAAATATACATGCATGACCACAAACATCAATAGAGTTATATATTCATTACCATAGTTAATCATCTGCTCATTAGAGTGGGTCTTATAAATGGTTACCTTTCTCTTGTCTGTGGCTACCGTACTCTCCAAGCTGCATCCCGGTGTTGACAAAGAGTTTTTGGCAACCACAATTACTGATTATTGGTTAATTAACGCATTCAATTTTAGAAAGTGTTGGACACGAAGGATCCAAATCATATGTCTCCCTAAGAACACAACAACATCGGTCCAGCCTTTCCCGGTGAGGTATTTGCCCGCAGGAATCAATTCCACAATACGTATTTTTAATTTTCTCACAATGCGCAGAACGATCGAATGAGAGATGAACGTGTCCGAGAGTAACCAAGCTAATGGCTGGGCTAGGCAAAGCAAAAATGTACTCAGCCCTTTCCCACTAAAGCTTGGTTCCACTGCAATGAAAGTATCACTGAGAGCGGCATCATAGCTACGACAAGCGATGCTCTGCCCAACGTATATAAAACCTACCGACACTCCTGCAATGTCCATTATGAACCAATAACCGCTATCTGCTGGGCTAATAATGGCTTGAAGCTTCTCCACGCGAGGGAGATCAGCGGCTCAGAACCCCTCTCCTTTTGCTATTGCTCGCTGTAGAAAATTAAGGATAGTGGGTATATCTGCTTCTTTTGCATATGATACTTTGACAGGAGTACCATCCTGAATAACGGGCGTCGCAAGCAGAGGCAGAGTTGCAGAATTACGCTTCTTGAGGCGATCTTTCAACAGTGGAAGATGCATTATGGATTGGTCCTTGGGGCCTGGCAAATCATGAAACCAATACTGTAAGCTGTTTATGTACATATTGATTAACATATTGACATAGAATAAAAACCCTACTATACGGTCATTAATGCTTAATGCAAACAATTGTTATCTGTTGCAGCTTTATAAAAGAACATGCCGTGCGCACACATTTTCCTATGCGCATAGACAGTTATATTCCACACTAAGACAAATGCGCAAATACATATACACACACTTCTATATGTATATACATATATGTATATATATATATATATATGTTTATATATACATATATATATATATATATATATAATATATATATATATATAGTATGTATATATACATATATATATATAGATATATATATATATATATATATTATTTATATATATATACACAGATATATATATATATGCGTAAATATATATATATATATATATATATATATATATATATATATATATATATATATATATATCTATATATATATATATATATATATATATATATATATATATATATATATATATATATGCTTATTTGCATGATATATGTTATATTGAGCAGTTCATATCGTACGTTCAAGCATTGATCGTTTTACTCAAAGTAGTTTACCGTATTGGGCAGATATTGAACTTTGTAGAATGAAGCATTCAGTCAATCCCTGATCCGGAACATATCCCTTAACTGGAATAAAAAACGTCATCTGGAAACCAAGAACATAAGCTGCAGCGATGGTCGCCTGGTTAGAGGAAAACGTCTCGTTTGATGCGCGCTCCCTATCTCACGAACGCTGCCCGCTCCATCAAGTAGCTATAAACGTCTTCTATGATCTTCTCTGTAGCGTTAAAAGAAACGAATTTCGCCGTACATAGGCGGATCATTCCTGTGCGAGTAAGATAGCACGAGGAAGCCGTAAACCACGGCATCACCAGTCACCACTTGAGAGAAAGTCATCACGTAACCGCTAGATGTAAATACCTCAAACGCTTAAAGCAATGGAAACTTATCTGCAGCAAAAATGGCCTCTCTTGACAATTCCTCTCAGTTGCTGCTTCCGTCACTAGTTTGTAGAGTTCAGGAATAAATGTGTCTGACAGCTGATCAACGTTGAGCTCCCCCAAATCTGAGCTGAGTCGAGTACGTTTGGCCAAAGCCTGGTTGAAGGCTGAGCTCTTTTCAGTCGATCCCTTACTTTATTTGTGTCAGCAAGTTAAGATGCAGAGTTGAGTGGAGTGAGCATCACATGTGTACACACGTCAGTGGGTTGAAAGGATTGCTGTCAACCTGTGGAGGCGCTCATGGAGCCAATGCCACACAGCACGCCGCATCTTAATTTATTCTCCGCAATCCGACAGGATCTGATCTGCTTGTTCTTGCTGATAACGAAATAGACAGGGTTAATCAGTATTTGTTAGTGCAGCGCTTGAAGCTCCGCACACTTAACTTGCTTCTTCGCCAGGGATCAGATATGACTATTCATTCACAGGAGAGGATGGTTTTGTCAATGTTCATACAGTTAGTTTGCCAGCCCCTATAGATCTGTGCATGCTAGGTTAACCTCTGGTGGCTTTTGACAATAACCTTTGGACAGTGATGACCCAAGAAAGATTGGGGTGGTCACTGTCTGCATTCGTCCGCAGCTGGTTCAATGCGAAACAAATGTTAATGGCAGGGAGAGCAGAACTCCGAGGTCACATCGAAATGGTGTTAGCTAAAGACTAACACTTGTCAGGGGTAACAGGGTTAACATAATTGCAAATTCGGTGCCGGCGAGTGGGAATGATGGGAATAGACAGTTGGGCTCTCTTGTGTCTGAACGACAAGCCCATTGCATTCTGATAAACTTGGTACTTGGTATATTCCTCAGCCTTGATATGAGAATAATTGAAACCTATAACGGTAATATTAGTCTGCTGAACTAGATAACGTAAATGTGATTTATGTATGACAGCTAAATCTAATTGTCAATGAGGTTGAACTAGCAAGAACGAGATACGGTACGCCATTATCAAGATATCGATGGGGCCGAGGCGTTGCTATATCATGACAGATTAGTGACATAAAAATGTTAGATCGTGTGGCTGTACTGTTCTACTTACGCGATGAAAGAAAAGTAGTTAATTCCATTGCCGCGCGTTCTATTGTAATATACTGATAAAAAAAAGAAAGCGTCAGTCAGCGTAAACTCGAACAAATTGGCCACGATATAGGCATCCAATTATCGTTAATATCTTGATTGCAAAACTGTGCGCCAAAGATGATGGAATGGAGTGACCTTATTTCAGGTAAAGGGGGATATATGGTTGGCTACCAATTAAAAATGCATTTAATCAAATGGTTAGATAAAATTCAATGGCCATATGTCATAACGTAGTTTTGTTTCTTCATGGCGTATTAATCTTGACGCTGTCATCGTAATTGTAGGCGTCGAATCCCAATTGATGATTCCTAGGCGACGATCGGAAATAAAGCTGACAAACAGATTTTGTTTATACAGATTAGATAAATCACACTCGTAGCTACAGCTACTTTATTTAGAACATATTTAGGCCTCCCGTTAAACCTTTAGAATAAAAACGATTGATAAACTCACATGGATCGGGGTTGCAAAAAGGTAACTTGGAAAGTGGACAAAAACGTTTTATAAAGAAGAACAACAATACAAAAATACTCTAACCTATGAATCAGTCATATGGTAAGCGAGGGTGACTTTTTCAGATGGAGCAAGCAATTTAAACAGTAAACTAAGTCGTTGAAAGCCAGTGTCTTAAATAAGGCTGGACGTTTATACGTCCTAGTGTATTATTGCTTTGATCTGGGATGTTGTTGAAGATAAAAGTACATTAATCAATCTACCTTCCCATATGCGGATGGGGAAAGCTATTCCAACTTATGCATCATCAATTAAATGCTACTGAAGACCAGTATTTTCATTGAGAACCAGAAACATACTGGAATGTGATATAAACTAAATGTTTTAAGGAATGTAACATTAAAGGCTTCATTAACAACAGAAAAGCTAAGTTTTGATCTATGTTTATAAATATTTTTTGCAAGGACTAAACTGTATTTGAATTGTATTTAATTCATAAAGCCGACTCGACCCCCTACACACCTCTCTCTCTCTCTCTCTCTCTCTCTCTCTCTCTCTCTCTCTCTCTCTCTCTCTCTCTCTCTCTCTCTCTCTCTCTCTCTCTCTCTCTCTCTCTCTCTCTCTCTATCTCTCTCTCTCTCTGTCTCCCAAACTTTCTTGTCTGGTTTCATATTTATAAGCCGTCGCGCAACAGGGCAGTCAGCGGCATGATCGTCTTGAGATGATGGGGTAGAAGCGGAGCCTGTGTAGGGAAACAATCATTAGATTAATTAATTTATTACTTGACATTATTTCGACTTATTTCATTAAACTTATGCCGGTGAGCACAGTGCATTGATGTAAAATTTCAGGTACGTTTCAAATAAGGCATTATGTGGCTATACTGCTGCGACAAAACAGTATAACAGACGATTGGAAATATAATCTGACAACTCTCGTTTTGTCACTAAACTGTTAACTGTTGGACTCGAATAATTGAGTGAGCAATGATAGAGATATCGAGTAAATATGTAATAAGTGATTACCTGAATAATATGATTTTCATTTTCATTGTATATTTGGGTCTTGGAATCATGATGCCCGCCTTACCGAAAAAAGCTTAATTCTAGAGCTCGTCATTCCGATCGGCAGTCATTAAATACAGACGAAAGAGGCCATGGACAAACAATGGTACATATACCTACATGATTCAATGCATTGTAGATACCCATGTATGTTCGTAGTTTTGAAAGTGAAAGACTTTGTTTAAGATGTAACTCGGTAGGTCAGCACGAACAATGGTTTCATGTTGCCTGTTACAACTAAACCAGTCACTACCTCATAACGCTTGAGAGATCGTGATATTACATTTTTGCTCGGAAAGTTAAAGACATTGTGAGAAGATAAGTGTATATGAGTTGCAATACATAGAGAGCCATATCTGCGGCCGACAGGTAATTAAGGATTGTTATCTTTCTCTAAGGTGTTATACAGATATCAATTAATAGTCTTGTATCTGATGTATGTCTTTTTTAGGTCTTCTATCATGTCCAAACGAAGCACCACGTGACATTAATGGGCATATATTCAACTCTCATCAATCATAGTAGCTGTGGCTAGAGGTTACTGGATTGGTTCATCAAGTAGTAGGGGGTTAAATGTCAATCGAGCCCGAAACCAAACATAATGTCCCTTACCTGTCTAGCAATGGAATCGCCATAAAGGTATATAAATCAAGATGCACTTAATGACGGAAATGTTTATAAATACGTGTCCTTTCTCTCACCAAATTATAACATTTGATTTCTAATCAACATTTTACAAGAGAGAAAGATACGATTGCCTGGAAAAATATATTTCGCATTTTATTGTCAGTAAAGTGGCTTTCTAGCCATAAAAAATGATTTTGATATGGTACATCTACGTGCCACCTGGGTAGTGATGCAGCTTAGGGTTTGATATCCATCACGGGGATAGATATTTGGATGGTGATTATTTGATAATTGTGTAATTAGTTATCACCTGCATAGACGAAGGCTTTATAATGCATGATTTCTATGATATCGGCACTCACTTGTCTTGATTATTGTACTCTGATCCATCATGGTGCCACTAAGCCCCTGCCTTATACATATTCACACTTTGTCGTTTTGTACTTGATGATTTTACCGTTTTATATATTAATTGCGAAATCAATCACTCTCCATGAATGTGCCATGAGTACTTACCATCAGTAAGCACAAAATTACATATAACATCGAACATGTCCGGTCAGTTGCACAGTTAATTGTTTTGCTTAAATATATACTAGTGTATTTCAAAGATTATAAGGAAGCATCATATTTTCATTGATAACCGCTTCTAATGCTTAATATTTTTCATAACGTTGCTAAATGCGTGTAGCCTTTCCGTCAGGAAATGGTCATCTCAATATGCGTGTCGTTTTAAGCCATCTGTCACTAAAAATTATATAAAATTTGACTTTTCTAATGCAATCAATCTTTACGCAGCTTTCAGGCACCCGAACGATTCCATGGAAATACATATATTTCGCAGTACATTATTGTTAGTAAAGCGAAGTTTACGTTTGACCAGGTGAAGACATTCTTTCAAACCAATTTGGGGTTGTTTGTCTCTTGGCACATGCGCCCTGAGTGATGCATTGATGTTGTGATCACAGCTATGATCATGAATAGTCTAGTTATGAGGTCACCTGTAATAATGGAGACATTCACCTGCGGGTCAAATTCAGAGAGGTATCAATTTGTACATGCGACAATGTTTCTAGAGAGTTATCAATTTCGGAAGCAGTTGGCGAATTCTTGCCTTGGGAAGCCATAAAAATCGTCCATTTGTCACCGATGCAAATAAAACGTACATCTTCGTGCTAACGTGTGGCATTTTATGCAAAGATTTTGTTTGATATCCAAGGCCACGAGGAGCAGTTTTATAATACTGTGCAAATATTTTACGCAAGTGTGTACAATATGCAATCCGAATGCAATCCGATAGTTTCTATACTGTTTGTATACCTTGGCTCGTCTATGATATCAGAAATGAATACTATAAGTTTGGGTGTGTGCTAAATTAATACTAAGCGAGTAATGGATCAACCACAGAAACCAATAAAAATAGAAAAACTCTTCCTCGCAGTAATTGTCCTTTATGATTTTATGATTGCATGCTTTGCTGGATCGGACAGTGACCTGAAAGTTCATCAGTTCTACTGCATCATAAATTAGATGCAAGCACCAACGAACAATCGCATTGCATTCCCTTACTGTTGATGTTAGTTAATTCAACTCTTAAAAATAATCTCTAGTGTATCATTATCATTTCATAGAGCGTCCATTCGTGTAGAACCTGTAGAAAATGATGATTTTCAAGTTAATTAATTCGTTTTAATGCAAGTGTCATGCTAAAAAGTACACAAAATTCTTACTTAGAATCTTTCGTCGATTAATCTGTCTGCAGTTTAATGAACGCACGTCTCAAGAGATAGATAGATGGATAGATAGGAATTATTTCTTTGTTTGCGAAGCAAAAATTATGACCAGGTGAAGATATTCTTACAGCGTAGATTAAACAGGGGAGCAGCCATCTATCGAATGCGATGGCTGCATTAGGAATTCTGCATCCGCCTACGTCACCTGGCAACATTTATTCTGCACCGCCTACGCACACCTGGCGACATTTACCTGGCGGGTCTTTTAGATAACTAACTAGGAGGCTATTCATTATCCGCAATCACGTACATTAGTCACACATGTATTATGCGTTTCTATTTTACGCCTGCCAATTATTCGGCTCATTGATGGTATAGTACGCTGGTGCGATCATAAGCAAACATTTTTGCTATATGGTTAACTATTTAGATTCATGCTGCACGCTAAGCCTTATTGATGAGTACGAATTGCTATATGGTTTCAATTTCACCAAAGACAAGAAACACCATTGCCTTGCATTAGGAACTACAACAAAAATAAGTTAATTGTGCCTTCAAATCATTGCCCATGTTTTTGTTGTTGTATTCTAGACAACACGATTATCTTTCATCTTCACCCGAATAGCACTACAATTTATTTGAAGACTGGTTAATGCTGATATATGCGTTCTTGCTCTGTTTGTGGTACCATGGTACAGCTTATCTAAGAGAATGAAACCGTGTAAACAAGTACGCAGTCATCATACAATGCAGCTTGCTAACCAGCATCGATGCATTTGTCAGCCAACGCACACTTGGCAATGAGAACGTAGGCGTGGCGGAACTTGATTGCACCTTTGGTTGAAATTACGTTCTAAATGGAAAATGAATAATGCAAAACCTTTGGTCCAAACAACGGCACGGGACGTTTTCAAATTATGCGATAATGACTTAAGATTGATCTTTATTAAAGAGCCACACAGGTGATTCATACAAGTTCATCATATCCATTATTGAGCTATCTGTACAGCCACAACGTTGGATTGCGGCAATACAATGTACTAGAGTCAAACATGCCTGATTTTGGCATGTTTTGTACCATGTTTTATAGCCTCATGCTCTAAACTATACACTCTTCTCACTGTATGCACTTTTTCTCGAGTGGCATTTCGGTACCACGATTCGGTGCATAACCAAATGCTCCATACAAACACCAGACGTCGATTTGGACGCCCCACTTGTTGTACTGATTAGAAGGGGATACTTCACTACGATCATAGAGGTTATTCATATAATTTAGGATATATTTAGTCCTTGAGCTACAGCGATAGGGCATTTACCATGAATGAATATTATCCGCACAATTGTTCGCACTTGCAATCTCGTTGGTCTATCTGCAATAATCTGCGCCACTAACATGTACATTCAACGACCTACACATAGTAGAGGATAAGTTGCTTTTGAGTAAACAATTTCATGGATATGGGACTCCTTGTAATGAAAGCTCACCAATGCGTAAACTATGCTACGCTGCACTGACAAAAATTTGAGAATCCCTAGCCGACTGGTAATGTAACCCCTGTCTAATACATCATTGCACGTAACTGTATTTTGTGATTAACAATGTGTTGCAACTACCTACAAAATACATATTCTGAATTCGCCTCCTAATGTTTTTAGATGCTTGATATAACATGGTTTTATGGTATTTGTTGTGACATAATGCCAATAGTGTCATCGATGAAATCACCAATTATAGGATCATTATTCTATATATGCACTCTTGGTCACTAAACCTTTAACGCAAGACATATTACCAGTACATGGATGACACATTTTTCCTTAGCCTGAAAAGCAGCGAAGAAACCCTGCTCTTCTTAACATTTGCAAAATATAATCAACAAGAGACTCGAAACTGCTAAAACTGCCAACCAACCCACTCGGTGATAAGTCAAGCGGGCGGTAATGATGACAAATAGCATCTTCAAAGCATTCCCGGTACTGACGCTCGACCCTGAAGAAATATGTTTCTCCGGCCCACTTTTATAGTTAGACAGTTAACTCCCACATAGAGGGCTAACCTTAAGATACCCGATGAGGCATACGATGTCGAAACAGTAACCCTGGCAGGCTTAAATACCTAAGCATTATCCTACTTCGACAGACTCTGTTGAGCTACAAATGTAACACCTGCATAAATACCATTACAAATGATGTACAATTGGGGTCTTTGAGGAGAAAGGTTATCGAACGCTTCTGTCTAGCTTGGTTCGATAGCAGATAAAAGCACAACATAAGTTCTAAAAGCTTTGCGGCACTATAATGCGATGTATAACAGATGCATCCCGGACCGATTGGTGGGAAGCAAAAGGTAGGTTGATTGTTAGTTTATAGGCCTAGTAGCATGCGTTTAATGTTTGTCAATAAATCGACCTGCCACCTTTACGCCAACGCAACATGTTGACGTTGTATGGTAGTTTTGGGTCTTATCTGGACGCGAATATCTGTTTATTTACTCGATCTGCAAAGTTGTTTGCATTACAATCATCATTAATCCAAATATTGGTCTTAGCGGAATGACAGAAAGCCATATAAACACAAAACAGACTTGCTATCCAAAGCGCTTTGTATGGATGTAATCTAATTTCACAGTATTGCATAAGTGATACATGAGTTCCAATCATCCATGTTATAATACTGGTAGTTGCCTCGTTATCAATGATTTCCCATTTATCAACAGTAATCAATTAACCAAACGTTGAAAGCATATTTTATATTGAAGCTCGGCATCCCGGCAGCCTAAATGCAAATATGTATTTTATACAAAACAACGCATTACGGCTCACAGGCTATATGCTATCTTGCATTGGGAACGTTCTGAGTTGGCTTTGTGTGATGCTCAACGACATCACATTAATCGTCATTGGAATTGTGGAAAAAAAACTTTACCTGCCCGAGCCTAGTGGATAATTGCCGCTATATTTTGCTGTCATGACAAAAGGTGCGTATGCTGGCGTTGTAAATGGCGTCACTACACATCACGCTTCCTGCACCATGAAGGCAACCAACGCATTAGACGCAGCATTTTCTAGATGATTGAAAGGTCGTTTCTGCAGCTTAGCCAATGCACTAGAAAGCTGATACGACGTAAATTATGAATCGTGCACCCTTTGGCACAAACCCGTTGCACAGACCTGGCTGCAAAACCCACGCCGATGGGATGAATGGCCAGCACGGTACTATTGAGAAACTGGGTCGGGTGCATCCCCTTTCAGCGATGGAACCGCCATCATCCGAGTCACTGGGAGCCTGTAAAGGTTTGGTAGTGCACCATAAACACAGTTTACCACTACTCACCAAATACTCACCACTTACCTTATATACTGGTATTACATACGAAGCACGAATATGTACCGTAAGAGGACTCGCTAGCTTATCCACAATTTATGACTAAGCCACCTGTCTCTAGTCAAACAACGTAGAACCCACATATGAAATGTGGAAGCACAGTCGCCTTGACCGGTGGCATAACGACTAACTACAAGACGTTATATCAACAGTCCCACGAGCTTCTGTTAATTTTATGAAAGTGCTAGGTAACAGTTTTCTGTTATATCATTGAAATGCTCACCGCATAGCCAGGTGCAATAATTCCTCTTGGCGTAACCTTAGACTCTTTGTTACCAGCTGTTACAGATGTTGACGGCTTTTAATGCCTACCAACATACCATACAAGGTATTTTCTTTTCGTGTTGCCGCTTAATTGTCTGGACGAGATGGATATTATTTCCAAAAAGCAGACATCAGACATCATTCAGAGAGTGCTTATGCATAGTAAAGCCTTGTAAAGACATGCAAGTTTGCATTGGGCTGAAACATGTTCCAATGAATCATTGGGGCTCGTTATCCTGAGGGAACCATCTTTAACATGCACAATTCGCAATCGTAATATGTTTCAGCTTATTCTCGGCTACCGATATCGAGGACAAATTTTGATGTGCAGTGACATGTCGTCTGATAAGCGATAATTATGCTTACTCTTTTGTGTTTTACCTAACGTTCCCATTCTGCACTATCCCACAACTCTGGAATTGTTGCTAGACCCTACTGAAATAGAGTTACTGATCATTTTGTTGCCTGCAAAGCATCAATATTTTTCCGGAGGCCAAATAAAACCTTGGATGACATGCGTGAGCGGTGTTAATTATCTTGCCAGTGGAAAACGGCTGCTTTCACGCTTTCATCTTGAACCCATCTTTGCCACGAAAGTTACTCATTTTTAACGTTTGACTGGAAATAATGATCATTCGGTGTCGGCTACACGATTTCTTTATAAACACACTGAATACATTATATGTATGCAGCTGGCTGTTTTAACTCGACATTACGACACTTTTCTTTGCGCAACGCACGGAAGCATGTAACCCTTTATATATTGGATGCTACAATAATGTATATGCTAATATATGAATTACAGCATCGTTTACTTTGCCAGGCGCTGGCGACCCTATCATCAGATTTGGAATGTTATGAATGTTCCGTCAAAGGATAGTGGATGGCATTGCGACCCTGCACAAGGTTGGGAGCGGTTTTGGGTATCGCTCAGAGAGCCATGCACAAAAATACATCAAGGTTCACTCAGCGACATTATGGCACCCTTCCATAGGTTATATGGAAGGTAGCAGACACCATCAACGAAATTGCTCAAGGCAGTAAGTTACAGAAATGGACTATAACGTTATTGGCTGTAAACATAATATTGATAACACATCACAACCAATTTTATCAGATTATTCAACATCATACCTGTTATCAATGATCGCCAAAAAGCTATTATCAATTTATAGCTACGATTAATTCTGGGGTGGTTTTCTGCAGTCTTCGTCGAGCAGAAAGATTTCTTGTGCCTCAACATCATGATTTACTGAGCGAAATTATTACATTTCATTACGTGTGGCGGAGAGGCGTCATTGCTAAGTTTGCGAAGAGTAAATGATACTCCGGTAACTACAGCCTTGGCTATTGTAAAACCTGTGGATGTTAACAGGTACGCAGTCCCATACAAAATGCACCCTATCTACCGGAAACGTTTGAATTATTCATCGATGCACAAGTAAGCCCACGCAAGCCACCCATGGCCTTACTTGCTTGATGATTCAGAGTCAAGCCAGAAAGCGCAATCAGTATTGGCTGTCTAACTGTCTGGCATTAGTGAGTCAACAATTTGCAATGTTACGTTGAATATAAGCCCGCCAATAAAACTGCGACCTTGAGAGGAAGTCAGTTTAGTACAATGCACCACTGGTGCTGAAAGGGCGATATGTGGATTTTGTACTATTAGCCCGCTACATCAGTACCAGCCCATCACTATAATGTTCAAAATCCTTTATGTATCTCAGATGACACATACACGTCATTATTGTGGCCAACATTTAGCTGCTCATTTTCGATGGTAAAAAGACGGATTGATGCGACAAATTGAGGGTACCGGCAACTGATACTTCTCTAAAGGACGCTTACAACTAACGAACCACTCCTACCCGACTCCCGCAAAAAACACTCCTGAGTTCCGTGTGAACGAAATGCTACCCTGCAGATAAATAAGGTCGAAGGGACACATTTTCTAGCTTGACGGAACCTGAGGGTTGTACTGTGGGCGTAGCATGACCCACTATTCAGTGAACCAAGATTCAATTATTTACGCTTCTCATACGCATCTGACCATTTGGTGGTTTGTAAGGATGATATCAATTCAGTAACAATGACTGTTCGTTCTGGAATTAAAGATTATTGAACGAGTACCCAGTATCGTTATGTAGAAGCCCACTTTTATTCCGTCAAGGGCCGTTGAGTGCCATATCTGCTCAATGCTAGTGTCGGCTGAGCGTCTGTGCCTATTGTCTCCGGTGTCAAATAATTTATAAGACCGGATGTAGCTGCATGATGTATTGGTGCTCTGTGTTGATAATTTCATTGTAACGCACAAAACGAAACGACCATCGAGATTTGTAACATTTAATGGGAAATAACCCTGGAAGATGTAGGGCTATGAAATATCTATGCGTCTTTTATCTAACTATTACCGTCTTGTTTGCAGTCAACATTAAATCAAAAAACAAACTACGGCCCACTTTGTATCAATTTGTTGTCCACGTGTAGAAAGTTCTAACAGCACACAAGGTCACATAAGCTGCTAACATATGGCTGCACTCTAATATATCACGGTAATAACCAAGATTTTGGAATGTGAGTAACACTCTGTGCGAAACCTTCTACATTGAATTATATTCAAAGATATTCGGTAATCTTTTAGCGGTTAACGTAACGTTTTCATATAGTGCTTAATTTATATTCATCAGGTTTTGACAGACGTTGAGAGCGATCCATAATGATTGTATTCTTGCCATCAACTTTATTATTTACCATCTGTAGGGTAAAATGAGAATGGCACATCGGTTATTTTTCAAAAGCTGCTGTGCGGAACAGGATTGGAATAGTTGGTCACTAATGACGCAAACTGTGTATAAACCCCAAGAATTATATATCGCGACCAATACCATTTACTTATTTTGCAATACCAAATGCATCATTCTCACAATCATTAGAATAGTATCGCTGAGCAATAAGTAGTAGGACGAGTTTGGTTGCAGCAGATCGATATTGTCGCTAAACTTAAGTAGAATCATGATATGAATGATGGGTGACAGATGGCACTGTCACATATAACTACCCTAGATGGTTTTGCTTCATTGTAGTGTAAGGTACAGGGAGTCGTTCAAAGAGGATAGGTACACTGATTATGATCTAGTCTGCTGCTTGGGATCAGTTAAGATGGTGAGGAGAGAATATAAAAATTGCCACTAAGCAAGCCATATTTTGAATCTTTTGTGCAGGTTTTTAAAATTATGCGCCATTACCACAAACACAAAATGTACCATTTTACGGAATAAATACGCCAGAATACACAGCATAGAATACAATTCAACAAAAACAAACGGCTTTTTTTATTTCTAAGATTTGCGGAAAAATATATGCATACTGCGTAGGGAGAGGAAGCGTTGTGCTATTTGGGGTAACAACGACTCAACCACGCGAGGAATAATGTTGGTAACCTGGGGAAAATTGCTGAGTGTAACAGTTTGTTGCAAATGGTAGATAATAACGCAGCAGAAGTTTGTAGGCAATGTGATTGCTGCATCGTTCCACTCTCTGGTAAGGCAACATTCACAGCGTGGCAGCTGTTACCACTCATACAATTATATTCTGATATAGAAATGTGAAAGCCAAACTGCCTAAAATACGCCCCTCTTAAACAATTATATTACAAGTATAGCCTGTATGATATATGACTGAGTACTGCGATCATAAATTATTTGTGCTTATATAAGCTTATTCATTAATTATCGGAATATGTATAAATGCATTATCATAACAGGACCAGGTAAATTCTGCAGCACATGGAAATATTTTGAAAAGCATAATCATTGTATTCAAGCGTGATGACTGCACGAACAACGCTAGCATTCCGTGCGGTTGGTAAAAGAGCCAGCAAGGCGCCCGTCAGCTGATCCCGCAACTACAGTTAACAAATTACTGGTAATATGTTTAACACAAAACTGACGGAATCCGTTGTTTTGCTGCCATACCAACACAAAATGTCTCACGCCGGGGACATAAACTTTGCTTTGCATTTCGTGTACCAAGTGGTTACAATAGGATGAATGGAAGCAGCCTGCGGGGTTTTTATACGATGGTCTTAGATTGCAGCTGACATGCGTAATGTGGCCTTGCGCTGGCACTGATAGAGAGATGTAGTTTCTCACGATGCTATTTACGATATTGCTTTAGTCGTACATTGCACATAAGTAATAGTTAATTAGTATGTTGCCGTTAATAGCGGGAGGTTACTTTATATCGCTGACGAAAACTTTTCGTCAAAAAAAGGGCTTCGGACTATATTCAGTAAGATCGTCAAATATAGACTCTTAAAATGTTTTAAATGATCCATGATTGACTCACTTCTAATACATATTTCAGGTAAACCCAGGCAATAATATAATGCATCTTGCCTGATACATATACAAAGCGCACACTGACTGTACATAATGAACATGATTTTTGAGTTATTTATGGAATCACGGTTGACCGTTGATTTTGGAAGAGCGGAGGCGTGAAATAATAATATTGTTAGTCATGCTGCACAAGGTAAAGAATGCAGGGGTGGTGTTTTAGTAGATCTCAAGTAAAGTACTCTATACATCACGCTGTATTCAGGTCGTAACATCTGTAATGTCCCTTCTCGAGCAACAAGCATACAACAAGTGTAATTGCATAAACACATCATAGTTACATTTGTCTAGCTAGACAGGCATTCGTTCAGATAGCGAGATGCTCATATCTATTACCTCGTTAAGGATATAAACAGTAATAAACCTAGGGCTAATTTAGCGAAATGTTTTGACTATCATAATTGTTTAGAGTGTAAATTATTGCTTTATATCGTAATACTACTTTGCCACATATGCGCCGCATTTATCGTGTTGGTAAGAATGTTTATGCAATTATATACCATTTACTCCAAATGTTGTACATCCAAATCAACTGTGGCCCGATTAAAGATATAATAAGAATTTCAAACAGAGTAAAAGAGCAAAAAAGTGTTTGCATTTTCCTCTATTCATCAATAGTTCCGGACAAAAAGTGGCGGGGCTAACTCCTTGTCCGCCCATATTCGTGTTGATAACCAATGTTTTCATTCAAATGCCAAAATTTGCAATAAATCTTAGTTTTTGGTGATAACTTTTATTCCTAAAAGTTAACAGAGGGCATTAGTGTCGTTTACAGGCCGTCTTAAAAGTAAAACACTTGAGAGGTAAATTAGCTCTGGCTTCAGTTATTTGACTTAATTCTTGGTTTCAATTAAATATATTGTATGATTCAGTCACTACAGGGTTGATTAGATAAAACCCACTGAATCACAAAATCGAAGCAAGCATCCTAATATACTTGTTTGGAATCCTTTACCGTGTAAAATACGTCGATATTATTAAACATTACTTTTATGCGTACTTTCTGATGTAGCCAAAAGGCTCCAAATTGGTAAATAAAAGCGCAAGCATAGCCATACTATTGAAGGCGCCGGAGATTTAATAATATAATCGCAATGCAAAGTAACAATTATGAAAAACATGCCTACATGAGTTTATCAAAGTAACAAGGATTCAAATCGAGGCGAGTTTTCGTCCTTCGTCGGGCGCAGATTTATCGGCGACCAGTTATGTGTTAAACAAAATTCTGGTCATGTGATAAAATACAATGTTTGTAGACTAACAAATAAATAACTCACGTTACGGTTCACCCTAATCAAATCCTGCTGCACGTTTATAGAGTCATGCATTTCCTTGAGTATTTCGCGCCGTACAGTATGTCTATTATGTTCGACCGTAGAACATTTTAAGAGTAATTGTTGTCGTCATACGCTGGTTATCAAATAGCTGTTAGCTAGGCCAATGTGGGCTCGTGATTTTACCAACTGCATTTATACACTAAATCACACATCGAGCAACAGGAAATTGTTTTTTGAATAGGAAAAAGCTATTAAAATGGGCATAGAGTGCTTTCCTCTGTTGAATTGCTTAATGCTAGTAGCTTATGACAGACATATGAAGCGAAACATGACTGTTTTACGTCGCATTCAGCAATATGGCGTTTTCAACCATATTGATGCTTGGATTATGTTCCTTTAGTACTGCCGCCTCAGTGGCGTAGGCCAGTCGTCTAGACACAAATAATGCTTACTACACGTTACGTAGCATACAATTAAAATATATTGCTGTAGTGTTCTCGGAACCAGTAATAATATATATTATAATTTATAAAAAGCACAAAACACGGACACAATTTCGAAAACCTGTTGACGGTGGACAAAACGGTATTCAATGTTGGAGTTATGGATAAATATTATTAGCATGTATTGAAAGATGTTGGGATAGATCAAATCAGTGTGCAGTGACGGACCATATGATACATACAAAATCTCCAAATTGACTGCCATCAACTTCATAAATTATCATTTAGGGAGTATCATTTGCCCCGTGTTACCTGTACAGCTACTAGGTTGAACTGTATCGTAACAGGTGTTCATAGTGTACCCTCTTTAAATTGCACACCTGGACATATAATCTATGATATACGGAGACACTGAAGGCATCATTCTTACTTTTAACTAGCGGATGGGTGGGTGGTGGTACGGATTTGTTTAGTAGCGTTGAATTATGCAGTGTTATGATATGATTTATCAGCGACGGATGACATTGTCATATTCCTTGCCCTGATAACCCATTTATACCTATAACAGGTAGGGGTAGAGGGCTCAGCCAACCAAACGACTCAAAAATGTATGAGATGGGTGACAATGGTGGTCAATTACATCTTTAAAATTACCCCAGTTACTACACCGGACACTCGAGAAACATATTTCGCCAACCTACAACGCGCACAGCACAACTTAATTGAGACTTTTGAAGATCCAAACTCGCTCGAGGCTGTTCCACTGACAAACTGTCAGTCATCAACCAAACTTAGAAGACACACATGCCAACTATCACGAAAAAGAAAGGAACGTTTTTAATTTATCCTTAGCACTCAGGTAAATGGAAAAGGTCAGACAACCCACAGAATCAAGTAGATGCATTCATCAAACATTCATAACTTACCATACGATTAGCAGGTGCAAATAATCGAGCAAATGGTCGGGTGTGCTATTATATTTGTATTATCATCTTAATCCATAGAACAACCATTTATGAGCTTACGCAGCAATTAGTATTGCATGGTGAATTTGTGCGCCAGCTGAACAATGGTATCGGTCCTTTTACTAGCTAAGTAACGATGTGCGCTTTGTGAGCATCTTTAGTGACTATTGGTTTATCAGTGTAATTTCTAATCGATAGATGTGATCGTATAATGTGAACAACTGATGTGATAATGAAGGTAATATCTCTTACTATTAAACAACTACAGGCCGAACGCCATCAACTGTCACAATTACTGCTTAACGCCAGACGCAACGTGACTATTACTGCACCTTGCAATTTGATTTGCACATGATGTCGACTTAATAACTGTTTTGTATATTATTTTAGTAGCCCATGCCTTCTTGGCCAAAGCGCTGGAATGCAGATCAGATGTAAGTAATAACTTGCATTAACTATGATAGGCACATTCAAACGTCAGTGATGCATAGGAGATATGGCACACCCCAGCAAGCAGTTAATCATAGGGGTATTCTAAAGTAGCTGACAAATTCCAATATATTATACATGACTTTAGTATTGTATGCGTTAGCTAGAGTTGGAGCGAGAAGGGATGAAAGGGCGTAAGGCTTGAGGCGCCTTCGGTCTTAATACCCCTCCTATCCCAGTCGTACCCTTCTAAGACTGCAGCAAAACCCAAGAAAGCGCATCCTCCTTTTGTCTAGATCACGTCATTTTCCAAGTATTCGCGCATTTCGCAAATTTTATACACCTGCAGTAAACAAATCACTTGCAGCACTAGCCACAAAATGACGAAACACGCGGTTTTATGAAACTATCAGTGCCCTACCAAGGTTTTTAAATGCCAGGATATCAGAACTTCGATGTTACGCATTAGTATATTTAGGCGAGTCCTGTCGTTATTTTTCGCGACAGCCTCGGATTGCAGACAGCATGTCTTTGTCTGTGTGAATAATTTATAGCTTAGGGTTACATTACGCAAATTGCGGAAGTTAGAACACAACCAAGGTCACCTCCATCTATAGAGTGTCGCCATGACTCTGTGATAGTAAACTGTGAACCAAATATATCAAACTAAATTAAATAAACTAGAGATGATGTTGCTTGATGTAATTTTGGAAGAATTAAATAATCTAGTACTGATTAATGACGTTGCATTGGTTTGAAATTACCATTTCACCTATTTTAGCTTTTCCTTTTATGTTAGGTCAAGCTAAACTTGTGAGGCATTTTAACAATAAATGCTTGTGGAACGTAGAATATTACTGAAAGGTGTCGCAATGTGTCCAAGCAGTTAATTTCAGCATAAAGAGAAACCAAAGAAAATGCTTTTTCCCAAAAATATTCAAATAACCGTAGATATAATGAGCAAACGTCAACAGCGCACCTGGTGGCCGTCGTGATCAGGCGCAGCTGCGGCCATATCTCTCAGCCGCTCAGCTCAGCTCGCCACTAGTTCAATCCTTTCCCCAGCGGCACAAATATATAGCCGCTATGTTACCTACGTAGTAATTGATGAGGATATCACCATATGGAAGATCGAAAAGAACGAAAAGCGCAGATGCCGCCAGCGGCGACGTGTCTTAACATTTTTTCACTAATACATTGCAGTTTGTTTATTGCCTGATTAGAAAGTGTTTTCAACATTTCTGGGGATGCAGGGCTAGATGACCTTTCATCAGAAGACATTCCGATGGGGTCCTCTATTATAGCGTTCACGGGCCATTTCTTGCACTCTCAAAACACAGCTTATAACCTATTTGCTGATTTCGAATCTTGTGCTTAAACCATTCCCAAATCATTCTTTTAAATATAGGGCGATGCATTATAACTTGGATAGTTTTTAGAATAGAAGAGCTGCAAAATACAGGCAAGGCTATACACTAACTGCAAGGTTATTGGCGCGGTGAGAGCCTTGATTGTATTCCAATTAAAATAAACCAATCATTAATTAAAAAAAGAACAGTACAATAATGCAACTGTAAAGGTGTGAACTAGTCTGCTATTACCTGAATGATAAATGACCTGCAGGTGTGAGCAATTATTCGACTTGTGCTATACTCTTATCTCACTTATTCTTCGGAAAACGGAACATAGAGACAACACTGTTATATCGCGTGCGATGACAATTTACACAGGTACAATTTTCCCCATCACACTTTTCCGTTCCCGCATGATTGCATGATCTGATACATACGGCCACGTGGGGGCGCTGGTAGTACACATGAACCGGTTTTTGATGTCTTACTTCATCTATTTCACCTTTGTATATGCGCAGGGAACGTGAGATTATCGGATATATCTATATTCTATTAAGTTATTGATTAAAGAGGAATCACCAACAGCTGAGACACACGGGCTGTCTGTAGACGAAAATCTTACTACTTGGTGCTACAGCATGGGAAGAAATAGATTAATAACTTGCAGTAGCTATTTTCTACATCCATTCAGAATGATTAAAAACTATACTTGTGATTGTCTATTTAACGTACGTACTGGTGCCTATCCAGCCTTAACTAGAAGTGCTCAACATAAAGTGAATACCCAACGTGAGCAAGATATATATATATATATATATAATATATATAAATATATATATATACATATACATATATATATATATATATATATATATATATATATATATATATATATATATATATATATATATATATATATATATACATATATATATATATAATACGTATATATATATATATATATATACATATATATATCTCTCTATGTGTATATATATGTATACTATATATATATGATGCATATATATATATATATATATATATATATATATATATATGGATATCAGTGTGTGTGTGTGTGTGTGTGTGTGTGTGTGTGTGTGTGTGTGTGTGTGTGTGTGTGTGTGTGTGTGTGTGTGTGTGTGTGTGTGTGTGTCGTTCACTGCAATTCCACAGGAAATTGGATTCGAATCTTATCTCGTCGCGACATCAGAATGAAAAGGGTCTATTTAACGTACTGGCTCGGTGCTTTTCTGCGAAAGCATTTAGGAAGCTATCCAGCCTTTAACTACGAGTGGATAGGAAACCTAGAATTGACGATCATGCGGCCAGTGATCACATTTATTCCAGTCGCCTAATCGAAACCTAAGTTGGCATCTACACATTTATTACATGGTAGATGTATGAACAAATTAATCATCTCTCTCGTGGTCATGCAACTGCAACTGGCATATGATGCACCAGATATTGATATATTGGAACCAGAAAAAACCGACTCATCACATGCGATTAAAAGGTAAAACGTCAAAACTATGACGATTTATCATGTGATCTTATTCCAAATATAAGGCATCTCCATACATCGCGGCATAATCAAAATCAACTAAGTGACCGTTTGATTATGATCTCGTTAAGATAGAGAGGGAGTATCGGTTGCGCATAACGGGTAGTAATGCTTTAGAAAACAGGAGCATAGTTTCTCATCAAGTCTATTTATAGTGATTACTACCTAAGAGCAATAGCACCGCTAAGCTGAATCGGTAGTGCTCTGGACTATTTTCAAGGTTGATCTAGTCCCAACTATATATTTGACTGATGTTTCATTCCGGGCTTGGCATAGTCATACAAAGCTAACATTATGTTACGTGCGATTATAATGTTTATAATCAATGCTATTTCAATGGTTGCAGGAATTTTCAGTATGTCAACCAAATAGGATAAGCTCTACAAACGTAAACAGTCATCTGATATTACTTTGCATACCGTAAGCATGCCTGAATAAATGTGGCTTTGAAACTGGACAAGAAAGCCAACTAATTGTGCCGCACGTGTAGCGTAAGGACTATATAAATATCTTGATATAACAATCGCTGAGAACTGATTGCAATATGATGTCAAGCAAGGTCTATTTCGCGGAAGGAAGAAAAATACAACCTATGCCTTCGGCCTCCTATGAGAATCTGCACCAAATAGTTTTTTTATTAATGAATCGTGCCTCAGCATTATGTCCCATGTTTACTGTGTAAATTGAAGTGAACAGTATCAAATAGATCACACGCTAAAAACCCTTTAATCTGTTTATAGGGTAAATATTGCTCTGTTTGTTTACAGTAAACAGTACAAAGATGCAGATAGTTTCTGAGATGTGAAGCCTTGCGGATGTAACCAGACACGCAGTCGCTCTTAAAATGTGCCCCTTCTTCCGGCAGCTTTGCGAATTCTCTGGCGATACACTAGTTTCTCACGCACACGTGGCAATGGGTACTAAGGCGTGATGTAATCGACGTCATTGGGTGCATTTCAAGCAAACGTACTGCACATGTGAAAAGTCATTTAATAAATGTTAGATGAGAGCATTGAATAATCAGAACCTTTCGGTAGCACAACGCCCTGGGACAGAGGGAGAAAGCACCGTTTATTAACTACATCGATCGTGTAATGGTGGCACGCTGCATTAATACAAACAATAACTTCCATCGCATGGGTAATACATATCATTTCACACATACACGGCATTTCATACGGCCAACATTTAGCTGATTCGATCAATTATGTATGTTACATTGACGAATTAATATGGAAAGCTCTGGGTACATGAGCCGATATTATAATAACCCCAGGGTTCCGAAATCAATAAATATGCGTTCTTAATATACTTGCCACACCCTACTGAAATATTCGTCCGAAGAAATCAATCAACTGCAGACTTGTTGGGCTATAGGTGTATATTTTATTGTTCTATGGAATTTTAAGGCCGCATGGTAGGCAAAACACGATCGACTATACGAATTAGCAATGAATAATTATTTCTGCTTGATGTTGTCATAGGCAATAAACGAGTCATTTTAGTAATTGAAAAAACGATTATATTAAGCTCTTAGCATTAAGAAATTATTAGAAAAAAACATCCTGCTCAGAGAGACAACACAAATCTAATTAAAAGGTGTATATGTTGGATTTCAAACGTATATCCATCTCCCTGGGCTTTACATAATGTGTTAACCCGTAAACTTTATTTGATAGCTCAATGATTATTGCATCATGGGCCGACGAGAGCCATGTCTGCATTTTTCCGTAAACGTCAGAGCACCTGTACCGGATGTCACAGAGTTCCAGTTATCGGCCAAACCATTTAAGGAGGGCGACGTTAGTACACGTGTGTTGATCTTCAGATATGTCAAGTAACATTATGGCAGAGTTTCAAAGCGGATACATCTGAGGCTTGGGCATAATCCCGTAAGTACCTCTGTATAATGGGCCCATACCCAATATTTGACAGTTACGAATACTAACAGAACGCAATGTCACATTTCATGATAATATACGACTGCTTTGCCACTGAACACAACAATTCAATATTAAGCGAATACTGCTGCTGAGAAGAAATATCAACGAAGTTATTTTGGAACATTGTCATAGTGTTATCATAACGTTTTCCAATGATGCAATAATGGATAAGATTGTCGTGTATTAATGTGCCATGCACACGATTAACACAAACATGGCATTTGCACACCAAGGATTAGTTTATTGCATCTTTTCTCTATTTGTAGATAATGATGTCGATGTCACGTCAGTTGGCTAGATGTATCCTAGGAGTATCCACAAATGACACTAAGACCCTCTTCCAAACAAGGTTATGTGTAGAAGTTATCAAATTCCACAGCATTGCATGCACGATGCGTGGGTTCTATTTTATCATGTAGAAGATCTAATTAGGGACAATAACTGCAATTTACAATTCCTCATTTACCAATAGTCGTCATTTCAACAGACGCTGTCATGCATAGAAGCTCAACCAATCAATCTTCTGTGCTGATCATATGCTATATATAACACGACTGATTGGCCGACACTGCATCATACCTCATTCTAACTACAGTTCAACCAACAATAGCTTTCTCTGGGTTGGTTTTCCAGTAATGTGATGCGTGCAGAACAGTCTGTGTAGCTTAGCAGCTGTTTCACATAGGAATCTAACGTATTACTTTAGAATTGCAGGAGACACAATGAAATTGACTCCAGTTATTTTAGATCGAGTGCATAGATTAGCAAAGAGGAAGTCACTGTGGTCCCTATCCTCTCCACGGGATGCCTTTCTAATCAGTACTTATTGTACACAAACATGACAGAGTAGGAAGTGAAAATGTCTAAAGACCGGAACTGAGCTTATACTCATACAAAAGAGGGGTATTCTCAGATGTGACAATTGTGATGAAATACCACACATCTCAGAGCAGACATAAGTAGAGGCCGATAAAGCGTATTAACATTGCTCTCCTGAAAGGAATGATTTGCAAAAAATATTTTGAATACATATTCACCTACGCGGAGGGAATTAAAATAGAGAGTATTGTACAGCTCCAAAAATGTACTGCTCTTGTACTTCTCAATTATAAGTTGACTCCCAATGTGCAAAAGGGAAAAACTATCATAAAATTGGGAACGGTATGATTATACCGTCAAAGGGTAGTAGGCGGCATCGCGACCCCACACCAGGTTGGGAGCGGTATCATGTATCGCTTAGAGAGCCATACACAAGTCGATATTAAGAATCACTGGACGGCATTATGAGATGTATAAAGAGCTTCTTGCAAGATAGCAGACACCATCAACGAAATTGCTCAACGCAGTGAGTTACAAAGATATAAAATTAAACGACTGGCAGTAAACATAATGATGATAACACAACATAACCAATGATATGATATTATAACACATTATAGCGAACGCCACCTGTTATTCTTGGTCGTCAAAAACAATTATCAACTTTTAGCAAACATAAATACAAGGGTGTTATTCGTCGAGTGAAACGATTTCTTGTGTCGCAACATCATTATCCGTGCTTACTTTAGGAAAGGTACCAAGCGAAAGTATTACGTGTCTCACGCTAATAACTATAGACTTTAGGTAAAGAGCAAATAAAGCTCAAGTCCAGATAGGCGTTATTGCTTAGTGTGTGAAGTGTTAATGATACTCAGGTAATCATAGCCTTGGCTATTTTAAAACGTGTGGATGTAAGCAGGTACGCAGCCACGTATAAATTGCACCTGAACTACCGGAAAAGAGTTAATCATCGATGCACAAGTTAGCCCATGCAAGCCACGCAAGGCTGAACTTGCTTGATGTCGAGGATATTGCATTCTAACATGCCCTAAAACTATAAACGTTATAAGGTTGATTGTCCTCGTGCAAACACGACGCAGCAGCGGAGGGTCATGTAAAAGAAAGTGGAAGTCAAGTGTCGAATAAAGACGAACCTACCTGCAGCAACAAAACATACACAGACAAGACAGAAAACACAGTCAGTGTTGGCTGTCGAACTATCTGGCATAAGTGCTTCTACATTTCACGATGAAACGTTGGTAATGGAGACTTTGTCGGTGTCATCCAATATCATCGCGACCTGGAAGAAGTCAGTTTAACACAATGCACAATTGGTGCTGAAAGAGCGATATGTTGAATGTGTACTGTTTGCGCGCTGCAACAGTACCAGCTCAATAATATATTCTACTTAATGAGTAGATAAAATATATACGTCATTATTCTGGCCAACAATTAACGTCTCATTAATATTTTAGATTGTACAGTGACGGATTAATGCGGCCAATTGTGGGTAACGGAAACTTGTATTAAAGATTATATCAGTAAACGGACTTTCATGATTAATGAGCCATTCGCACCCCCACTCCCACAATAATTATTTTCGATTCTTGAAACATTTTTACTTATCATCTGTAGGGTAAAATAAGAATGTGTCATCGATAGGCTGGACAGGATTAGAATAGTTGTCTCCTGGTGACGCCTACAGTGTAGACGTTCTTGGCAGTCCTTTTAGGGACCTATACTATTTACGTTATTTGCAATACCAAATGCATAAATCTCATAATGGTAAGACTAGTATTGCTGGGTAATAAGGTGGAGGAAGGTGGTTGGTCAACGCGGATTTGTTTGGTTGCGTTTGCTGTGCAAGCATTATATAAATAATGAGTAACAGATGGCACTGTCACGACTAACTGCCCAAGATTGTTTTTCTTCATTATAATGTAAGGCATAGAAAATTGTATTAAGAGGATGCGTACTAGTTAGTACCTTTGCTGTTCAGTTAAATCGTTGAGGGATGAATATGGAAAAGCGATCGCAAAGTCACATTTTAAATCTTGTTCAGGTTTCAAGAAATGTTTCTATGCGCAAATACCACGAACACCAATTATACCATTAAGTGGGAGATGATTGCCAGCATAAACATCCGAGAAAACAACTTCATGAACCATGTTTTGTGTATTGTTGTGATGCCATTTCAAATATTGCATAATAGGATTTATGCAACCTTTTTGATTTCTAAGATAAGGAAGCGTTGGGCTATTTGGATGCACATGAGGAACAGTGTTGGTAACCCGTGTACCAACATTGAGTGTAACAGTTTGCTGCAAAGGACAGATAATAACGCCGTAAAAGTTCTTGTGATTGCTGCATTGTGCCACACTCTGCTTAAGGGATGATCACAGAGACGCAGTCACGATGTGTTTGGGTCATATATGTATGGAAGTTACACCGGTGGGTGCCATGAGGGTTGCTGATTGCCATAAATAAACCGAAAAGGACACGCGGAGGGCGGGGAGTCAATGATATAAGTAAATTAGCAAATTTAGGAATACATTATGATTGTACGGCAATCGACCAGGTTCCATACACAAATGTTGAATTTTAACGGTTTTGCGAGATTATTTTGCTTATTATCTGTGCAATAATTAGCTTCATTTTACTTGCTCAAAATGGATGTTTGCACTGTGATGATAATTAGTAAGAAGAATAAGGTTATTTTTTACAAAGAGATGAAACCTTAGTGCTTCAAGCGTTTTACGATAGGCATTTTGCTTTGCTTGATCACGTCCCATCTACAGCGGCTTTGCTGGAACCAACCCACTATGGCCGGCCGACGCTGCGCACTGCTGGATGGGGAATTTGTTCAACTAACATAAGTCGTATGTTTGATAAAGTTTTGTCCAATAGGTGTGGTCAATATTTACTATTACATTACATTGATGTAAGTTGCTTGATTCGGTGGAATTTATGCTTTAAATGTATAGTCAGTTACCAGTGTGGATTTTGCACGATTGAAGTTGCATTTTGCATACAAGCAGTGTCCGACGGTGTGTATTGTTAATCGTAGGTCATATGCAGTTCAGCATTGATATTTGCAAGTGAATGTTTGGATTAGCACTACACAACTATTTGGGTTTGGACGCTGATTGTGATTCAAGACTACAGGTAATACCTATCGTGTATTCGAAAACGACATTCCGAACGCAACAGCTCAATCTGAGGCATTTAACAACGACCAGACAAAGCGACTATTGCTTTACCGTTACCGTTTGTATCGTATTTACAATACACAAATTGTACATGGTGCACAATAAACAACCGTGCGCGTCTACAGATATTGTATCTCTCTCTCTTCTATATGCTCCTTTTGTTGTTAAGATCGTTGAATAAGCATTTGCTAGTTTCGATGTGAGAAGCAGTGATTGGTTGGTAGGCGTCGATGGACGGATGGTCGCAGGCTGAACGGAGAGAAGCTTTACTCTAGCCTCCGACATCCGATTCCCTCTATCGTTTTCTTATCTCTGTCTCACTATAACAAAGTTGCAACCATCTTTATTACATAAGGAAACCGCCTAAATCATTTTACATACATTGATATAGACCTTGATTACAACCCATCCATCTGTGCGGATATACATGATAATATACATATTTTCCTGATAAATACATGAGTAAATATCATCATCACTACCAGCCTCATCATCATTGGCATTGATATCAGCCTCTGATACTCCAATTAAGTGACGAATGCATCAATGGGGTAGGATGCGCAAGCAACAAGGTCTCAGGGATTTTAATTATGAGCAACAGTGCTGCGATAAATTGGAGTCAAAAAAGAACTAAATACTATGGATATTGATAGCTTTTATAGCAGCACCAATTTAGTACAACCGCAACTGTTTGTGGACGAGATATGTTATATCCAATATGTACAGCTAGGAATAAATGCACCACTCCGTATTGCCGGTTTTCGTCGTTATAATGACTTATATTCCGGATTCCAGCTCTGGTTAGTACGATTAAGTGTGTCGGCATATCTGCAGCACGGTTTTCATTTCATGTGACATTCCTAAGTGTATATATATATAATATATATATATATATATATATATATATATATATATATATATATATATATATATATAGAGAGAGAGAGAGAGAGAGAGAGAGATATAGAGATCTAGAGAGAGATATATAGATATATATATCTCTAGAGAGATATCTCTAAGAGATCTAGAGATATATCTATCTCTCTATATATATATATCTATATATATCTATATATCTAGAGAGATATATCTATATATATATATATATCTATCTCTCTATCTATCTATATATATATCTATATCTATATATATATATATATCTATCTATATATATATATATAGATATATATATATATATATATCTATATATATATATAGATATATATATATATCTATATATATATATCTATATATATATATATATATATATATATATATATATATATATATATATATATATATATATATATATATATATATATATATATATATGTATATATACTACCGCTCAAGTAACTATATTCTGATGAACAAGAGTAACTGCCACGACGGTCTCGAAATTGAAAAGCCATACTGCCTGCAATACGCTCCTGTTAAACAATCTAATTATTTGCCTAAATGGCTCATGCGCGAGCCTTGCAATCGTATATATTTTTTGTGTGTGCTTGTATATACTTGCTGGTTGCGCTGCTAATATACTGATTTTCGGATTAGGTATAAATACATTTTCTTACCAGGACCAGGTACATACTGCTACTGATGAAAATGCTTTCAAAGGCAATGTCATCTTATTACAGTATAATTACGACATTACCATAGCTAATATTCCATGCCGTTGGAAATAGAGCCAGCGAAAAGCCGTCATACAATCCCGCATCTGCAGTTAACAAATTACTAATAACACTTGTTTTAGACATAAATGAAGAAATTCGTGGTTTTCGCTAGCAATCTAAAGCTATACCAACACTTTGAATTTCGTTGATGACGTCCCCAACATCTCACACGCCGAGAATCATAAATAAACTGTGCTTTTTGCTTGTGATTTCTCCTAATGATTACAATATGAGTCTGTGAGGGATTCATTTGATTGCCTTTGAGCGGTTGGCATGCGTAATGTGGCCATAAAAACACCGATCGCTCGTAAATTCTAACGACGCTATTTACGTAATTGCTTCAGTCGTACATTGCATACACGAAACAGGTAGTTATTGTTGATTAATATTTTGCTTTAAATAGCGTGATGTTAGCTTATATCATTGAAAAAACTTATCGTAAAATAAAAGACAATAGAATGTACACCACATGTACATGGTTTAAGTGGCGTAGCCGACGACTGTGTTGTAATATGAAGCATTTAGTATGATCGCCAAATTAAGACGCTTAAGATGTATTTAATAATTCGGGATTGACTCACGACGTTTATTGGTTCGGCATAGCTATTTCATGTTATCAAAGTCAGCGTATATACAAACTCCCATCTAGTAAAATATGTGGCATTTCTACATTTATAATGCCATATCTAAGCTTGGCATTGCAACAGTAATATGATAACACATTTTTCAAGCAATAATATATGACTACTGTAGTAGACCGTTGATACATTTTCATTAGCTGAATAATTTGTGGAATGATAACAAATGTACGGGATAATCATGCGCAACCGAGCTACGGTAAGGCTATGATTTGGGAAAAATCGGACCTGGATGTCTGCTGCGTTGAAGGACTGCGATGCTTAGATACACAAAATCATGAGTTCATGTATAGTCTATTCAATGTGACGCAACCGTGATAGATACAGTTTGCTTTTCTCGATGTAACATGAGAAGAAATTGCCGAATATCAAAAAACTAGTGCTTGCATAAAGCCCCGAGAATGGTGATAATTTCATATTGACGCAATCATTGACACATTCTTCAATTAACACGGATAATAAGACATAACATTATATTAATCATTCGCGTCTCTAGCTAGTGCCTGTAGCTAGAAATGCACATCGTTGGTTACCCCACAGGTGCTTCTGAATATGACATGCGAGTGGACATCTGCATGTATTGACCTACATCATGAGCTTACAAGCTTCATTGGTTTTTATACTGTGATAGACCCATTATTTTGTTACTCGCCAGCGGAGGTTGCATTCCCCCATTATACTCTGGTAATAAACTGTGTACCTAATGTATCAAATAAATTAGTTAAATTGGAGATGATGATGGATTATGTACTTTGCACTATAGCATAATTGTATGATCGGCCATGGATGAATTAATAAAGTATTTATTAATGACGTTCCTCTGGTTTGTCATTGCCATTTTATAAATTGCTTGTTTATCGTTTCAATTGAAATTAATCGTTGAAAAACAGTTGTGTCTGCGTGTTTACAATTTATGGCTGTGGCAGTTTGAATGTGACGAAATATCTGTAAGATGTTGCATGATGTCTCCAAGTTGCTAACGGAAGCGTTACGTGTAAACACTGCGCACAGACCTACTAGCTTTCATGCACAAGCAAATATTGTTCCACCTGAAAGAATTAAAATAGCAAGTTTTTCAACATACAAGACGTATGCGACCCTCAAAACCCAAGACCGGATTATGCAGATTGTAGCACATCGAAGATTGTAGACATAACAAAAAAACGTCAACAGCGCCCCTGTCGGCCGTCTCGATCAGGCGCAGGTGCGACCATATTTCCCAACCGCTCAGCTCGCCACGAGTTCAATCCTTTCCTTGGAGGTAAAGATATAGAGGCGCTTTGTAACTCACGTAGATGTATGTCTGTGGTATACGTTTCTTTCCATGGACACACAGCGATTGGAATGTATCTTGCCTTCCAATATCGTCACTCGGTTGGCCGAGGCAATTCTGACGATTTAATTCTTTAGTGCATACAACCATGGAATAATGAGTGATTACTCCATGATACAACAAACCTATTGCATTTATCCCAGGTTTATTACCTCTCCTCTATCATTGGTGCAGATACATACCATATGGTGGATCAACAAGAATGAACCGCGCAGATGCTATCAGAGGCGACGTGTCTGGGTCCGTTGTTGCTAGGTCCTTGACCACAGAACAATAGTCTGTCTAGCGAGTGTTTTTAACATTTCTGGGGATGCAGGGCCAGATCGCACAAATAAACCAATAAAATGCTTCCACTTAGATGCTAGAAGCATGACCATAAATGCAAGAGAATGGTAAGCAAAATATTCTGTTGTGCCAAAGTCTTCACAGTCTTCAACCATGCCAATTTGCCTGTTGCAGGGACGATTTGACTCAATGGACATTTCAACATACAATAGCACCATTCCTTTTCACTAATCATTTCCGCAAAATTCTGCTTCAAATATTGCTTGGTCGGAGCAGCAATCGAATGCATAACGAATAGGATGAAAACCATTTTCTAGGCCAAGATAGCCAGGGTAAAACACAGACAAAGCAAACAATGTGTCGTCCCTAGTCCACACTGGGCCTTTTCGTTGCAAATATATAGGTAATGTAACATGCCAACATCAGCAAACACCTGCTTGATATATCCTTTTGTTTACATTGATCAAGTGTTGAGGGAAGATTATCCTTTGCCGCTGGGACTTTAACCTTTATTGTCCATGATATGTTTTAAGCAAGAATATCATTATCATCCATAAGGCTTGGTTATTGTAGAATCAATAGGGAACTGATATTACTTGTTTGGCTCACTTGGTTGGTCCCAGAATAGCATCTGCTTATTTTCTTTTAGGAGCGGGGCATTTCCGGTAAATGATTGATGGAGGATTTGATGTATCAAACTAAGTAAGGATCGCATTCCACACAAGCTTGTGCTTTGGTCAGGATTCATCAACTGATAGTCTTCAAAATGCTTGGCACACAACCTTTATTATGTACACAGTTCAACAGTAGATGTTCCAACGGGAGTGTCGTTAGCTAAAGGGCGCTTCTGTCATCCTATGACATACGCATGTCCGGCGCCTCCCAGTATCATATAGTATACGCTAACCCCGGGTGCCAAAGCGGTTCAAGGCATTGTGCTCCGGTGGTAATAACAGTTACGTGGTCAGAACGTGCTGTGTCACAGATACATTTAGATTGCACTAGCTGGTACAAAACGTGAGGTTTGTTGTCAATTTTATAGACCTAGTAGCGTGGTCGACGTATCAACAGCCAAGTAAATAAGTATATTAGTAATTAGTTGGTTGGTTGGCTGGTTGGTTTGTTGGTTGGTAGAGATGGAATCAAATTCTACGGCATGACATACAACTTGATGCGAATGCTCCAATCATCAATAAAATGATGCCAGTTGCTGAAACTTGCTACATGTTTCAACATCATTCGTCATTTCGTATGAGCCCATGACTTTGCTAAACGCTGACGCCACATAGAAGGTCAACTCGGCATACCACTTAGCTGGACAAAATGGCAATTGGAACATTTGGCTGCGCCAAGAAGGAGAAAAACCTGACAAATTAGATAACAAACTCTGCTGGTTTTATTGTGCGAGCTATTATGCATCTCTTCGCGCTTCAGTATGGTTATTATGCAACAGGAAGTCAACGAAAGGCGAATTGGTAATTGCGGAAATCAATAACTTATTTACGTCATGCAACAGCAAGTCTTGCTCACTCAGCATATGCATATGTGTGGTTGAAGTGATTTTTGAACCAAGAAATCAAAGTTAATTGATTTCCCATAATCTGCACTAAAATGCTATCGTTTCTTAGCTGCAGTTACTTCTGTATGTAAGGTGTGGACAGTTTATGATACGTCACATCGCGACAACGATGCATGCGGTCGAAGTCTTTTGGCAATATATTTAGCAGAGGACGTGATAGCAACTATTGCGATAGTTAGGACATAGTAAAGACCCCAACTTTCAGGCCCCAATGTATCCAACACAAACATTGTGACAACGCTGTTGGATAAATTTGATCCTGATTTTGTCAACGCCCCTCTATTCTGACTTAAAGAGAGATCTTGTTGCTTGAGGGGAAACTGGTTCAGACGAATGTCATGAGCGATTCAAGAGCAGGCGTGTGTGGTGAAATACAATACACTGAACGAATCAAGAAAACGGTCGTCGTTGAAGCTGTCGTTTTGAGATTGCCTTAGAAATATAGGACCCATGCGCTACAACATCATGTTTCAAGTATGTTATATAATGCAACCTTCTGCAGGCAAAGCATATTGTTATTTTGTTATTCGCTATCATTTCACAATCGCAAGAAATCCGGTAAGGAAAACAAACTTACCGATACTGGGTGGACCTTGTGATTACTTGTATACGCATATTTTATCAAAACAATGGATGCACTTTTGTTTCATTGCACTATGGATTAGTTATGTCAATTACAATAAAACAACAATAAATGTCGAGACGGCTAAGAAATTGTGGATTCCGACTGCTGTTTAGCTGGCACTGATTGGCGATAGGCATATTAACATGCATGAGGACTGTAAAATCAGTCCTGAGGTGCTGCCATGTGTTATCCCGTTGTGGTGCATGTAAGTACTTATAATGCTTGAGTGTAATTTCAGCGACAACCCTGGAATGTGAATGCCACTAGCTTGGTTATAGAGAGCTCTAGAGCCCATACCCTATCATTGCGCCTACGTTGACCTTTAATGCTCAAATGTCCAGTCTACCGGTGGGTCGTATTGCTTAAGTTGTGGGTGGCGGAAACACTGAATCAAGGTTATTTACTTATTTTCATTACTGGTGCTACATCTGCGGAGATCTATGACAGCTGATGTGTTGTGAATAGGTCTTTAACAGTTTACAACATGCCGTGCAGTTCATTCGACGTTCATATTGTTGATCTAGCCTTATAGTTAAATAACTACACACAAATTAGACACCGGCTTTATACTTGGTCAAACCAAAGATAATAATGCAATGAACAGGGACGCTTAAAAATAAATGTTTGGTATTGCACGCGCATTAAGAACTTGACTCTCAGAGTGGGTCCTAGCTGGATGAGTGTTGGTATATTTGAATGCACCAAAAGAGATGAAAGTCGAATGGTTTGTTGTGATCATCTTTAGCAGTTAAAATGTCCACGTGTTGCATGGCTATGAGCTGCCAGTTTTCAGCATTTTGGCTTCATTCTTTAGCTGATATATATCCTTTAGATTCCACAATGAACGTTATCTACCAATATGTCACCGAACTTCTAAATAGTTAAATCAGCCATCAAATTGATAACCTTTCCAGCTGTGTTAAGTTAGAGAAAATCTTCTTTGGGGATTCTTAATATAACCATTTTCAAGATATTCGGCGTCACTATAATTTAAGTTATACCTATAAGCGTCAGACCATGATGTAGTTAAAATAGCGCTGGTAGCATCATCAGCGTAGAGTGGGCGGCGAAGCTTTGATCAACAGATGCATCAATTCACATCAAGTCTTTTTACACTGACACAACCGTTATGAATATAGGGTGCTTTTCGCAAAACAATACCACAAGAAATTGCGCAACATCCCAGAATAGCACAGGGCACAATTATTTCAGTGATGGCTTGTTTGGTAAACTTCATACAAACTCCCCCGTTATATCAAACGTTATGAACAGACTAATAAACTAGAATCCACTAACAAACAAGAGACCACAAACAAACAGTAAAGCCACCTTTGTAATGTAATGAGTAAAAGCTAAATTTTTAAAACATCATGCTTGATTAGTTGATCGTAAAAACTGCACTTTTGACATAAGATTTGCTAGTAATATGCTTAATTGACGAGGTCTACATATGTTAACTTACGTCAAGTTCTTCTTCCTTCGTAGAATTTGTTTTGAAACCTTTACACTTGATAGACTCAAATCTGTTGGTTTACTTGTGACACATATTTGTCGACGAGCGTATTGATGGTATTTTTTGGGATTTGACATTACAGATTATGTGGCTATTTAAAGTCATTACACCTTGGAGTTTATAGCTATTTCAAAATGATAAAGTACCAATGACTTGGCTGTGGAATACCTATAATCACTGTCAAGGCATACGAATAGTCTATACAACGACGGTTAAATTCATAAATTCAACTTGTTACAACGGTAGTAGAGCGATATAAATTGAGGTCTATTTATGTAACGAGTGTGAAACTAAGACGTCTAAATACCTCCACATTGTTGTCATAAGTCATGTATATATATAATTCAATTTTCTGCAAAAGTGTCAAACCTACGGCACTCGCACATATGTAACCGTCTTTTGTTACAGACATAGTGTACTGTCACACCTAGCATGTGACAATTTATCTTATAAGCGAAACGATCCATACTGAAATGCGCGGATCGTTTATTAAATTGACATTACATGAGGGGAGAAAATCTGCTCTCCAATTATGGAAGCATGCCACATGAATCACAAGCAGGAATTTGCTCATCAAATTGCGCAATGATATGACAATTCAGAATCAGATACGATAGCCAAACGGAGGGGCACCAGAATGCGTAATGCTTGCAAAACGAAACCTACAAGTACATTGAAAACGCAACAACATATATTGTTATCGCAACAGTTTGGTTACACAGTGCTTATTACTTACAACGTCGCGATCTGCTGTTCATTCATTGAATGTCAATATATCCTCGCCGTTTTTCGCTGATCGTCGAGCATCCGAATTCGATCGCAGGGGTGATATGAACTAAACATTTGCGCAATTTCAAGTTAGCAGATGATTTTTAAAGACCGAGAACGCTTATCTAAATCGAGTACAAAGCAATGAACAACATCCGAGACAAATTGGCGGCCGTAGATTTGACACTTTTGCAGAAAATTATATATATATATATATTTGTATATATATATATATATTTGTATATATATATATATATATATATATATATATATATATATATATATATATATATATACATATATATATATATATATATTAATATTTATTTATACATATATAAATATGTATGTATTGATATATATATATATATTTATACATATATGCATATACGTTAACATACACACACACATATATATATATATATATATATATATATATATATATATATATATATATATATATGTGTGTGTGTGTGTGTATGTGTGTGTGCGTGTGTGTGTGTGCGTGTGTGTATTTATTTCTATTATAGACATTTAAAACTGCTATTGGTATGGCATATCCATGTACATGTTACGTTGTAAGGTTATATATGAAAAGAAACTTGTTCCCCTGTGACGGAAGCAGGCGCCCAAAACACAAAACGGCTCGCAGAAATGTTAGCCGATTACTTATTCAGCTCTTTGTTTGCGAACATCAATTTCTGCGGAGCTGAGATGCAAGCTAAGAACATCAAGTGCGGTAATGAGTTTGTTTGAGCTCTATCGTTGGACCGAAAAGGTTTGTTAGGCGAGTGTGGTGCTGCTGTAATCTTGCTTGCTCTTTCACCTAACACTGCACACCAAATGGTCGAGAAAATCAAGCACTGTTGGAATATCATCGACGATGATGCCTGTGTCGGTTAGTGTGCCACTGCAATGATGCTTGCTCGGGTAACCGTTGCTTGCGCATAACCAAGGAAACATTTAACACAAATAGTGGTACTGCCATATTGAACTCATGGTCAATCATGTTTTTCATTCGTAGGAGTTTTTACATTGATCCTGATGTCGGTAATGTCACAATCGCTATGAAGATATGCTTAATATGGGAAAGTATCAATCATGCTGATTCTTACTTGGGCTATGTATTACCTGGTGCATGCTATAATCATGGCGGGGCTTACAATCGCCATGAATTGTTTAGCCGCTTCAAGGAGTCCAATATAACTGTGTATGTACTTTCGTCGTCGTTCAGCGTATATATATATATATAATATATATATATATATATATATATATATATATATATATATATATATAGATATATATATATATAGACACACATATACATATTTATATATGTATATATGATATGATATTATATATATATATATATATCTATATATATATATATATATATATCTCTATAGATATATATATATATATATATATATATATATATATATATATATATATATATATATGTTGCACACAAGCACACTATGAGCCAACATACATAAATACGTATGCGACATGCACTTAAAATCATCGTTGTCCCTGGGCCAGCCTTTTGCGCTCAATGGGGACCAATTGGATACAATTAGATATCTGTATATATATATATATATATATATATATATATATATATATATATATATATATCTATATATATAGAGATATATATATATATATATATATATATAATATATATATATATATATATATATATATATATATAGATATAGATATATATATATATATATATATCTCTCTCTCTCTCTATATATCTCTCTCTCTATATATATCTCTCTCTCTCTATCTCTCTATATCTCTCTATATATATATATATATATATATATATATATCTCTGAGATAGCGGGTAATGCGCTGGAATTGAGTGGAGCTTAATAATTATATTGGCACATGCCATTACGAACAAAATAGTGCGAACAATGGATTGCATTAATCATCTCGCCGAAATCACCCTCCTATGCAGCCAATTAACCGAAGAAACATTACTACTATGAAATTAGCATTCAATACGTGCGAGTGGCATAACCATCACTTTGGATTTTGTGCTTTTTCTACTGTTATTTCAAATGGGCACTACATACATAAAACATGACTAATAAAAATATTTAATAGTCACAATGACAAGAACTGTACTGAAGCTAACGCGACAAGGATAGGTGCAGTTTTAGGTTGTATGCACAAAAAGCGTTGCTATGAACTGATGTTAAACAAAATGTTTATCAACCGTTTTAAGATAATATCCACCAAAGACGCGACTCCTGTAAGATAAAGCAAGAGGGAAAAATTAATCTATTCACTTCAAATGAGACTACCATTAAAACGTATCAATATGCACCAACACACAACATGTTATGGCTATTAATCATTAAATGAGATGTTAACTGCCTGGAAACGTGAAAAAGACGGGTCGATGACGCAAAACAAAGTTTTCGTTTTATGTTTACAAGGCTGTGTAAGGAAAAATCGACCTCCTCATCTGTTCCTCGAGTTTATCTTAACCATTTGGCTTACATTTGGAGCAGACGATGTTCTAGAGGCGTTGGTGTTCATTAATAAAAAATGTAAAGGACAAACGGCTTTGTACTGAAGAAATCAATGTTTCAGTTGGCTTCCTATAAAACGATGACAGCAAACAAACTCGACCGTTACTCGTTCGTACAAAGCTATATATATAAATGTTTACTTCAATGACATACACAGCAGGAGTTTTGTTGCCAATATTTTATTGATTTGTCAGCGCTTAGTACTTACCAATACGTCGATGTCCATTTCGTAGCTTTTTGTTCTGACGGTTGTATTGGCTATTTCCGATAAAGTTTTCGCCATCATTGATTTCAAGCGCGCTCTGGTAGTGAAGAGGACTGTTTACACTGGTCGATCAATAATTGTTTTTCTCACATTAACGGAGATGACAGGCTTGTGTAACATCTGTATTACTGTGTTTTGCTTCACTGTTCTCGCGTTCTAGTAAAATTAAGTAAATGTAGCTTTTTAACATGCTCTCTGTGACGACGCAATATAAATGTACCCATATTACTGTCAATTGTATTTATTGATCTGTTCCTTGCGTTTTAAAGCAGTCATACTTGCACAACCGTCAACCATTAATGGAGGAAGCAATACACAGCGAATCACTTAACCATACCAGGACGCAATATGTGGTTAACACCTGTCTCTCCATTGGCGTGAAATATTACCTAATTTATTACCTACGGTTAATGTCCAAAAGCCATTACATCGTGATAGTCATCACTTGCTTATATGATTGATGCTCACATCAGGCAGGCATTGCAGTTCGGAGAATGACTCCCGCTGGTCCGCAAATAGGAAACGCTAACATTTCGGCTCGCTGGCGCATACTGGTACAGCAATGAACTGCTATACAAGTAAGTAAGGCTTAACTGACTCACTTTTGCTAATAGACATCAGAGGGCTTACTTATAGGATACACCAATAATATCGAATATGATATTGAACAGCTCATAGTACATATGGTGTGTACCATATGCTTGCCTAGACAGAATCCTACTTTAACTCATTAACATAACAACTAATCTGGTGATTCGCTATTTTATTGAAGGGCAATGGTCGTTTGTTAAGATATAATCTTAAGCATAAATCGGTTAATACATATTTGACAAAGTGTCAAGTTCACCTTGAACTGTCTACGCAATAATGTCTTAACCCCGCAATACCGATGAATGTGTCCATGTGCTGTAGGTCTTGGTTCCATTTGCTTATCCTGGTTTGCATAGCTGCACTGGGACATGATCTATAGTGATATGACTGGCAGGGAATTTGATATCTACAATAATTCACAAAGTTTTGGTGATGGATTGCCATAGCAAAAACGTACACAAATGTCGCCTGAGTCGTAAGGTCTCAGCACTGCAAAATAAATAAACACCACATTTTACTGTCTACTGTTCATTCTGCATGCTTGTACGAAATTCTAACGGAGACGCCATGTCTTAAGCGATTCTTGCCTTGAAAAGTACAGTATTTTCTGGAAATTCGGACATTCGGTTAAGAGCTAAATAGTCATCCGGAGCACTATGTTTGCCTCTGTTGCTGCAGCACTGTATTGTTCACTGGATTGGCTGATAAATTGTGGCCCCCAGATCCCCTTCCCCGATTCATCCTTAACAGTAAAATCATAATTCCGCTTTTACAATTTCACCTGGTTTATCCGCACTTGCGATTAATGTTTGGTGTCGCAATTGTGTAAGTGGTAACATCATTGTGTAGCCCTTTTGCGGCAGTACAATTTGAACAGATTCCAAAACTGGTTATTAAACAACGACATAAAGATGAATATTCTGGCTAAGTTAGCTCTCTAATGGTAATGGTTCAGACCTGTTTATAAACTGTCAATGTTATTCAAAGGTGTGAGCTGCAGACTTTATTATATTACAGAATGGTTGACACTTTCGTAACCCCTGTTGGTTGGTCAATGGTTTCGTGCTTCCGATCCAAAAGCATCGAAGCGTTTGTACTAATTACTGTTGGTGACAAAAGGGTGACTTTCCAATATCGTTCTCATCTAATGTGATTTAATGTTCCATCAAGTATTATCGTTAGAAACGCAACATTCGCAGCATTCATTTTCGCCAATAATTTTTCTAGACATGGGAGATTTTCCACAAAGTCTGTGCCACTTTCTTCCAGCAATTAAGGGTGATATTTATCGATACTGATATTTCTGCCATGTTTTATCTTAGAAGTATTACAAAAAAGCCGTTAATCTATTTTACCGGTCATGATATGGAAACATTATACACAGAATCAAGTCCAAATTATCTCGGTTAAAGATATCCTATTCCTGTTATCGCACGAACCCTATCATTCCAAACAAAAAGCTATGCTTCCTCAGTATCTTTTCCAAGTCCTATTCAGAGCCGAGGTTATTACACAAACCAGACGGCCAGAGCCGTCACATATACACCAATCAATTCTATTCAGAGCTATTATATCATTGCAGATTAGTTCTAATCATCGGAACGCTTTTATACGCCTTCATGTCACAGTTTGTTAAATGTAACAAACTACCAGTAAAGACGGGAATGATGTGCGCGCATAAAGATTATGCTATTTGCAAGAAACCATGATTTGTTTGTCGGCAACGCGTGCCTATTGTCCAGACACAAGCATCCAAATCAATGTAATTGTGGGGGCCAGATTTGCAGCTCACGGCTACTTATGTGTCGCTATTGATTAATTCATAAGCCGACAATTATCATTTACCAGAATAATTACGAGCGATATAATTTGGTTTTACAGTGCTAGCTTATATCGTAATGTCGTAAATATGGGTCTTCAGTCGGAAACATTACTAGATCATATGTTATTTGCTGGCATACCGACTTCTGCAGCATTGTATTTCCATGTACACTTCTGTTTGTGCAGGCGGATATCAACATGGCAGCAATTTCGCCTGGCCATTGCACTCTGTGCTGGTTTGATTTTACAAGCATATATGGCCTTCTGTCTTTCTTTAAGAAAAAAAAATTTTGAGGTGTGATTTCTGTTCCGTAGCGACACTAATTTGGGCGGGAAATTGACAAACTAGGTTTTGTCATTGGATTAGAATCAAAATTAATGGAATATACAATGAGAAAACCCAGTAGGTAATTTGGGAATATATATTTCATGAGGAATAGTAGGAATAGATGGTACTGATGAGATACATTCAGTTAATTAGTATATTATCGAGCAGAATTACTTCAATATGATTGACATATGATGCTGTAGTAATGTTCCACTACTTCGGTTTCATGAAGCTCTTGCCAGAATTTGATCTTGGCAGCTGGTGCAACCCTCATCAGTTTAAGTACGGCATTATTCTTCTGAACAGGAGTCTCACGAGCTAGAGCTTGAGTGTCCGGGAGGATACTGATGTCGAATTTTGGGCGTAGAAAATATGCCTGCTTGTAATGTTCATCAAACGAAAGTTTGTTGTCCATACCCCGACTGCCCTTCGTGAATCGTACCTCGCAAATCTGAGATAACAGCGGTAAAGAACAGGTGTTGTTTTTCCGGGCACGTTTTTGTTGGCCTGTAAAATCGTAAAAGTCACCCGCATTCATCGTCACAGATACGATATCCATCCCCGCTTTTCGGCAAATCTCGACGAAGTCGTCGAAGGTGTAAATACTTTCCGCTCTCTTCATCTTCCTTCCGATGGCACCATGACGGAATCTGTTTTCATAAAAGTATGGTCTTTCACGAGGTATTTTATCGTAATGGTTTCAGGCCCCCAGTCGCTATTGACGCATTGTACCATAGTTGTGTACAAAGCCCAGTTCTTATTCTGACTCGTACAATCATCGGCCTAGAATATGATTTTCGGCGACGAGTCGAGGACAATGCATTTCACGCAGGAACAGGCTACATTGTGACCCTTCCTTCCGGCAATTCCCTCGTGCCATAAAATAGCATAATCCGGTCTGTCATCATTGAGATTCGCAAATGTCTCATTGAACACGACTAGTCTGCTTACGAAAAAACTTACTTTCGTAGGCAACTTGGGTAAAAGTAATACCTTCTGCATGTCAACAGCATAGACAGAATGTCCTGCGGGCGGCGCCTATTGATATTCGTGTCTGGCTCTCTCGAAGTGTGATTTTGCGCTTGAACACTGTTCACATTCGTCGGCCACGTGGTTTTCCACTCCTTCTTTCTCGTGACGTCGGAAGTCTAAACAATGCTCACAACCGTCTTGGGAAGGTTCGCCAAAACCGATATTTTCATTGTTGAAAGCTTGTCTGTATAATTCGTATGATACAGACTCATGCTTTTCACAAAAGTCTTTCCACATAACGGTTATACTTAGGTTCGGCTCCAAGTATCTCCTATTCGGAGCATGGTCCCTGTTGCAATGACTAATTTGGGGACGGTTGAAGTTGATATGTCTTCTAATTTTATCCCAGTCAAACTTGTGCTTAGGTTCTTGCTTGCCTCTTTTATCGGTAGTTGGGCTGAAAACACTTTCAATGTCTTCAACTCTAACTTTTGTTTTCACAAACTCCGTGATTATTCCATCCGTTTTGAAGCCAAGTGTATGCATGAATAAGTCTTACAGCCTGTTAATTTCGATTCATTTGCCATAGGAAGTGTATAGCTCAATGAATGATTACGCTTTGCCTCATTAGTCCCAGCAGCTGCTCCTTTTCGTTGTTTTATACTATATTGGCATCCAATCATCCTCGCCTGAGTGCGAAAGAGAGGTCCCTATAGGCCGACAGAATGTCTTGGTGCTGTGTGTCACCGTTCTCATGCAGTCTGTCTGCATTTTGTTCTACATTTATTACCACATTGTGGTAAAAGAATGTACTTACTCCGATTATGAACCGCTCTATCAGCATCCGTTCGTGGACGTTTAGCCGGAGACTGATTTTCTTGGAGATACATCGCTTGATCGCCAAAGGCCTCATCAACAGCAGGATGGACGCCGACATCAGGTTGGGCATTGACAGTAGGTTGAACAGAAACAGCAGGTTGAACACCGACAGCAGGTTGAACATTGGCAGCAGGATGGACACCGACAGCATGTTGAGCATTGACAGCAGGTTGAACATTGGCAGCACTTTCTTCAATTGTTGGTCAGGGTTATTAAGCGCTTGTGCAGGCTGTTCAACAGTAGCAGTTGTCGTCATTGGATGCCTCACTTGTTTTTGATATGGAAGTAGTTCTCCATTCTGGCGGATGACTGCCACAGGCATTGCTTGAATATGGCGTCCCGAGGTTTGGTTACCAGAATCTTCTTTCTTACCATGTCTTAAAGAATAGAAAGGAAATATGAACATCCAGATAATATGTTGCCATATTATCACCGTAATCATGAACGTATAATCGTTTATTTCTTCAATGCGAGACAAAAATCCAGGCCGGTACATGGGGGCGGCCATCTTGAATTATCAGTCAGAATCGAGCATTCTGATTGGCCGTTGGAAATACTAGGTTTTGCCATTGTAAAGGCTAATAACCGACTGACTTGCTAGGTTTTGACATTCATGCATCTAGGGTCCACTTTTACAGATTTTGTTATAGATGTGACAGCACCTAGCAACTCTAAAAATGACACAAACTCAATTTTGACCATAAATATATTTTATATATCTATATGATAATATATATATATATGTATATATATATACCCATTTAGACTATATAGAGATATATACTAGGTTTTGCCATTTGATAGACAGATGTATATATATATATATATATATGTTATATATATATTATATATATATATATTTATATATATATTATATATATTATATATATATATATATATATATATATATATATATATATATATATATATATATATATATATATATCTCTCTATTATATATATATATATATAGATATCTATATATAGATAGATATCTATATATATCGCTTAATATATATATATATATATTATATATATCTCTCGATATATATACATATATAAATATGTTTAAATATTTCTTTATCTCGTAGACTCCTCTATATATATCTCTATATATTTATATATATATCGATATATTACATATATAAATCTGTTTTCCCCTTTTCTATACTATATATCTCTATATATTCCTATCTCTATATATATCTCTATCTATATATATATATCTCTATATATATATATATATATTATCACTACAGGCTGTCTTATCGTGATCTATGTATATATAGAGGAGGCGATCTCTAAGAGACCGTAGGGAATATTGCCCCATCAGTTTCATCCCAGTTTTACTCGAAGCATCCTGACCTCGGTTATAATATGCCTACTTTTTGCACTACAGGCTGTAGGATTGTAAAGTAATGCTTATATCTAACCTGCTTGAGTACAGTGTATGCCGACACGTATCAAATGAGTATATTATTAAATGATTGTTTCACTTCACAACTGATTAACATCCTTCCCCGAATCCTAATTTACAATCAAATTGTTTATCAAAGTCCAGACAGTTTAAGTTCGCTGAACGCATTATCCTACATGAAGAAAACTGGTACGGTTAATGCGTTACTTTAAAGCCATGTTCATGCATGCGTTTACTTACTGGGATCAATTGTCTCGAACACTCACTGACAACGTTTCGAGATATAGCCTATGCTTCCTTTATCGGGTATATTGCGTTCAATTGGAAAGTCATAATAAACAAATATAACTGTACGCATCTAATAAGTCATCATTAAATGAATAATAGTTAACAACATTCGCATGTTTGATGAATCAAAAAGCCCGTGTATTTGCACGCTTTAAAGCCCAAACACAATCCGGTGTTTTGTACTATTTCTATTCAAATATCAATCTGGGCACTACACATTTGCGAAACAAGTGAACGTATAAAACACTGTAACATTGAACATTTTGAAGTAGTACAGTAGTACTATATGTACACATTATATTCGCACCCTCATTTTTTTTACAGCAAAGTAAACAAGTTATATTTCTTATAAATGACAAGTACTCAGAACGGTTATGCATAACGCTTTACATGTATGTGCTAGTAAAGGAATGGTACCTTTTTGCCGATTGTGCTGTTGTGTTGATATAGGCAGAATTGATCAATTATTATTACCGTTGGCAACAGTAGCTCTATAATAACCGGCGGTCTACAGCACTTCTGCGAGACACATGCACGCATTCGCTGCATGAACGCTTCTCGCATAACGGTAATAACGCGCTTTTCACTCGTCATCAATGTGACTAAAAAGCCTTTGTCAAAATAAAACCGATACTGAGTGAGCACTTACTGTTAGATATGACTCGTCATGTAGTTAATCCTGACATGTCTCTTTACATTGCTCAATACCTATGATGCCTTGAGCCCGGCTTAAAACTACATCTTGCCCGATTCTTCATCAAAACATATTAAAGGGTTATTGCATGGTACCTGTCAACTGTTATTGACAGCTGGGGGTGTTTCGTGTCAATTTATATACACAAGATGTTGGCGCGTAGAAAATGGTGTTGCATGAATTATTAGACCATCATTACCACATGGTTAAAGTCATAATAACACTAAATGTGTTCATGATACTTCCAAGATACATACATTCAGTAGGATGGGAATAAGCTTTTTCATCGAAAATCAAGACCTATTCCAAGGATATAGTCTGCTGTTCGTGTTAGCATTCAACTAACAAAAGCCGCCTCGCGCCTAGATTAATTAGTTCAACACCGATATACATTGATTCATGTGTACCAATATAACTACATATCAGTTATTAAGATGGTCGTTTGCTGTACTCCTTGTGACACATTCATGTAGTTTTGGACTTACATTTTCATTTCTATCATTATTTTCTCGTAGCCATGTCCCCCTGTCATTCGAACATGTAACAACGTTCTTCACGGTTTTGCAATGGTCCACACATATCAACGTATATATTTGCAATTGCATCAAACACACCTCAAAAACAGGACCTACGCAAGATCTGCAAAACGCTGTCACCACTTGATCCGGTTTGAATTATCATATTCTTGTTGCTATGATCTACCTTCAATGAAATACGTGTCTGCCCATTTCATGATCATATCAATAAAGATATGATCTTTCAGAGCAATTTCGGTAATGCTTCGGAAATACGCGTCTGCCCTTTTCATGATCTTATCAACGAAGATATGATCTTTCAAAGCAATTTCGGTAATGCTATAGCGCTTGTTAGCCAATGGATATTAAATTATACACTATACTACAATAAATGTTGTGTTTAATAGACGGTTCCCATGCATTATACTGACTTTGGTAATTTACCGATGGTTACACACAACGCGATGTGTCAAGAAACTGCTATGATACATGGGCCTAATTTACACATGATTGGCTGCGCTATTCACATGTGCATGTCAAATACTAGTGCATAGCATAATTGAGTCGTGAGATGTGTTATTGTTTATATCTAAAGTAGCGACATCATCAGGTATGCAATATCCACTGGAATTCGGTCTGTCTTTAACAAAGTTCAATTGCAGACCATTTCTATAATTATATGTGCTGCATGAATGGGTTTAGTTTCATGGAAAAACACAATTATTGAATGATTAAATGTTGCTATATATTAAATGTGTAATTGACGTATCAGCTGTTTGTTTCGAGCTTTTGCGTAATTGCATTACAGAGAAACATGGATTTGGTTGACTAGCAATAGCACATGCGAAAGAGCTTTATTTCTCATATTGACCAAAACAACCGCATTTGTAATGCAGAAGAATTTGTTCATACGACTGTCCGGGACATTGACATAGTTATTCCTGAATGAGTCACTTAATCGTATATAATGTCAAAGCAGACATCTATATTAACAGGCAGAATGCTGTACTATCGCATCCTTGGAAACACTATCACCCAAATGAGTCACTTAATCGTATATAATGTCAAAGACTCTCTCTAATATAATCCAGCCATAAATATAGCAAAGCAGGCATCTATATTAACAGGCAGAATGCTGTACTATCGCATCCTTGGAAACACTATCACCCAAAGCCAATCAACCGATAGTATTGTGTACATATTATACGCGTAATAACAGAAGCTCTGCAAACCAAAACAGCTGAAATCATTGGGCCCTGCTTCATTTGCAATACGGAATCGACCCATTGCACAAGTTGGGCCTCGTAAGCCGCACGGATCGTTGCGGTTATATCTCTTCATCCATCCACAATGTTCAGTCGTTTTATTAGCCTACAATATTATTGGATATCGGTGTCACGTGGCACTTTCATAATTGAAAGATATTGAACAGGCATGCGAGTTGTGTAGCAAAGTTGGTTAAGTAGTTGAGTCGATTTGTTACCTTGATAATGAAAACATGCAACGGAAGCACTAAAGCAGTCCGGTTCACAGGCTAGGGAACCGACTTAAAAAATAAACGACATTTTAACCAGTTTCCGATGTTCGTTTACATCTTCATTCACATTTCTTATGAAGAGCGAATTACTATTATTATAAAACCGCTTACTGAGTCTGCTATTGAGTGTATGCATAGAAGAATCAAAAGCAAAGATCGCTAAGAAAAGCAACTGCGTTATGTACGTTCTGTTGTAGATAACAGATCTCCTTGGGTAGTTAGACATCAACTAACCATGAGGCATCTGTACGGAGGTTACGCTTGCAAAACACAGCGCATAGTAATCGATACCATTCCGCGGTTGAATAGTGGCGATGCAAGTTATTCTACCTCCGTCCAACGTGTCAGCTCACAAATATTTCTATGATGTGTCTTTGTTGGCCTCCATGCATCTAAACATTATTTTCAGTGCTCGCCAAAACTTGCTAATCTCAATCATCCATTCGCAAATTTGCAAAGATGGCTAGAGCTTGTGTATGATGAATGGGTTCTGCATGGTCGATCCATGTGGCTGCGCAAGGAGCAGCGGCACAAAATAAAGGCAACTGGTAATCACGAAGCACAGTCGAGAAACGCTTGTCACACGGACTACGCAATAAAACATAATGGTCGACACAACCGTATGCGTTAAGAGTTGGCTGTGTATCTTGAGCAGTAATAGCCAAGACACTGCAGTTAATACATTTCGTACATAAAGCCAACATATATTTCCGTCAGCAAATACGAAGCTAAATGATTAGGTCGATAAGATTAGCACAATCGTTGCTTTTTACTTCAAAGTTCTGTGCGTACATCTAGGTGTTTTCATTATCACAACGTTCGTTGAAGATTTGCGTAACAGCTGCAATCAAGCGAAAGAGGAGGGGGCGCAGTGCTGACAGCAATGGGTTGGGGTGTAGATTCAGAAGTATTGCGGAGGTTATTCAGTTATAAAGCTGCGCTGACGATACAGCTCTAGTGTCATTAGTTGTTGCATCTGAGCAGCTGAAATGCCTGTCTGGTTGCTACTATAGAGAATATTGTAGACCTTGCAACATCTGTACAGTATTTGGACGTGTGTTACGCTGCTTGCGTTTTGCAAGCATTGGTCGTCAATCTTTTTTCCGTATTTGACGTTACTTTCTATAATCGCTCTCAGGCATGTATCGTTGCAACCTTTTATAGCGATATCTCCACCGGCTTTTCAGGATTTGAACGATTTACTACCAAACGTGGAATTTATTACGCTATGGCTTGTAAGGATAACCAATTAATAATCTGTCTACGCATTATGGCATATCTTTGGCCTGCTAAATATGACCAGACATTTTGTTGCAGCAGGAAATGATTTAGCATCTAATAAAAGCGGAGCAAAAAACAGTTGTTTAGTAGACCATTTATCTGCTATCTGATCATATATGTGTTCATGCTTCATTTGTCGATAAGTTGTTTTGGAATCAGTGATAAAGACATAGGTGCTATGATGCCTTTACCTTACATAGGAAAACAACTAATTGCATCATGTTAAATGTCATTAATCACTGTCGAGTGTTATCATTCCCATTGACATGCGGTCTGTCGCAATGGTTAAAATGTTCCAAATAATGAATAAAACCATGTGGAAGAGTGTAAGGAAAACAGAATTGCGAACAATGCTAATAAATCGACGAATTAATTCTCATTATACACTGCATAGACAGATAACAGTGATAGATTCTGCTTAGCTAATAGATTGCTGATCGTTCATAAATAAGAATGTTAGACGATTATATAGTTGGTCTATATTCAACCAGGCCTCTTTGTACTTAGAAGTTTTGTTATGCAAGAAAATGAATTATATTCGCATAAGCCAACCAAGACTACACACACTTTTCGAACCAAATACGAAAAGTTTGCATTAGCAAATGCTAATATGAAGCACCATGAAGTACACACTGTGTACGCATCGGATGATGTACTGCCGATATCGCTCTGGAGTACTATGGCAAGTGTTCAAATATTGACATGGAGGGGTTATCATATTGCCGAGTCCTTAATGGTTAGTACCATTCCAGGTCCATGCCCGTACAGATATTAGCTGTCAACGGCATGGTCATTCGATCGACTGAATATGTAAGGGATTCTGCGACGGTTAGCAGCAGTTGCTCGAGGGGAAATTGTCAAACCAGGTGCTTGCCATTATGTGTAAAATAAGTACATTTACATGTGCAGAAATCTATTTGTTATGTGCCAATCAATTATTAGGATATGGCGCATCTTTCATGGAATGCATGTAATATGTTTTGTAATCGACAGGCAAGGCATCAACATTTTGTCCTTTTTAGGGTCCATCAGCAATCACAAATCTTGACTTACACTGAGATTCGTTTTCAGTCAAATTTCTTGACAACCATCTTGTTAATCAATGGTGACCCTGGGAGTAATGGCCGTGACCTCACGAGCCGTGGATATGTAGTATTGCTCGTTCCCATCACTGGAGCCGATGCCGCTGATAACGGTTCTCGGTGTAAAGACCATATGCACATGGAACGTTCACATGACATGATATACTTATATCATTCATTATGTATGTAATCCATGTCAAGTTCATCGTTGTCAATTCCTCGGTCATTGTCAGAATGCATATGTGTAAAATTTTGTCACACACTGGTACACACTTAGAACTAGGTATAATAGTGAAGGATGATCCAACAATCACAGCCCAGTGGCTCGCTTGGTGTACAGAGCCAGTTGAGACCAGTGCCAGCTTCACTTTTGACACTTTGCACCTTAGTGCTGTATAGTTCTGTATGTATAGGTAACCTTAACGGATGAAGAGAGTGCAAGGCCACTGACTAACGCTCATAGGATAAAACCGGCTCGTGGGTTGCATACCACGTTGGCTGAAACTTACAATACCAGAGATCACTACCTTCAGTTTTTCTCTATTTTACTGCTTTGACAAATCTATCGTCATCATTCACCTTTCCGTATATATGGCGAAGCAGGAAGTGCATATTCAGAATCCTTTCCATCACATTATCACTTAAAAATCATTGAGCTGCGGGTTGCCTTTTAGTGCTGGGAAAAGTTTTCGGAATTAGCCGCCCATGAGATTACGCTCGGTCCAGATTGATGTATCGCCTTACCAGCGATTCATGCCTTAAAGGATGTTATGCGTTGACTGCGAGTGGCGGCAGGGGGACAGCCGGGATACATGGACTATAGTTGATAACATGACTAGAGCCTTCTCTGTCTTGGCTGCAACACTAAACGAAAACGACGAAGGATCTGGAGCACTTGCTGATATTGCTCACTGACCAAACTAGATTTCAGAAATCAACCAATCAGGTACTCACGCAGCTGTTCACGCCAAAAGAGAGGAGAATCAATAAACTATCCCCAACACAGGCAGCGCTGAATCCTCACACCAATAGGGCTGCCTACTAAGCCGATCTCTACTCGGACCAGATGGTGGTTTCAGTACTTTATGTGGACAGAACAAGCATGTCAAACGTGAGTCCTATTGGGATTTGCCCAAGTTCCAAATTAATTATTTGAAAATTGTACCTTAGCAAACACTTGGCGTATTAATATCAGTTCACAGTTATATTCAGTTGGTGATAACACGGACCTGTACCCGCATGTTCTGCATCCATCATATTAACTCATATGCGTCATAATAATTCAACGAAGATGTAGCATGCTGTTCTTGTGAATACAGTATGAAAGTGATAACGTGTTTCGGGTGTCCCATATCGACATCCCAATTTTCATTATTACATTAGCTCATAAGACAAGGTCATGAAACATTGGATACCAGTAGTAATACAGACTCATTAGCAACAGAAATATTTCATATACACAACCTTTCCATTATGATGTAATGAGATAACTTAAAGAAACAACATTTATTAATAATGTCAACTTGCACTGTAGCATTTTACACATAGTGTCGGTTGCAACTCGACTGGCTTATGAAGCATTGGTTGCTACTGTTTGAACAGAAAATGGTCGCAATATATAACCTAAACATGCTGATACTGATAATCTATAAAAGGTGGTTTTGAATGGATAATGGAAGTGAAGATGAGAGTGTAAAGTAGCGGCATGTGAATGGCATGAAGAAAGTCACTGTGATCCTTATCCGCTTATTTGGAATGGTAATCTATTCAGCACTTAAAAGTGCAAGGGCGCCCGTACTTAGCTAACACTCATTTAAAGGACGGGTATTCGCAGATGTGACTGTTGTAATTAAATACCACACTGCTGCTCCGTAACAGAGCAGAGATTAGTAGAGGCCGAGATAGTTTAGTAACATTCTATATATAATACTACAAGTTGAAATATCCTACATTCAGGCCCGGTAAATACAAATTATTATAGCTTTGTTTTGTTCATCATCTGTAAAGTCTCTCCAGCTATTTTGTTTTCTTACGACCACAAAGTCTGCAATGCATGTAAAATATGATGTAATAAACCATGTACCGTGGAAAGGTACCTGCAATCTAGGCATCAAACGATGATTCAGAGCATTGACGAGACAAAATAGCAACCTACGCTTATAAACGTTGACCAAGCTCTTACTAAATTATGCCTGTACATTATAGCCAACTGACAACTGCTCTCAGAGCGCCATGTGAAAGTTGTTTTGCACACGACTTATGTTGTCATGGTATTTGTGTCCGACGTAATATACAATGAAAACATAATCTATGTTACAATCAAAGGATAACGAGTTAATACGGATAATCTGCATGGGGCATATATAGCCATTATTCATTTACGTCTCTCCGTTCATCTAGCAGCAACAGTCCGCAGAACCAATGGCAAAGCTTTACCTTAGCTGTTCTAGTTCGGGTTACCAGATGCAGCTACATGCTTTTGTATGGCACAATTTCAGCTCATCTTTGCTATAACACTATTGCCAGAATCAGCAGTCTCGTGTGTTGACTGGCGATAAGCACAGTTACTTAATGAAAACTAGGCATGTGGACTATATTTTGCATTCTCACATGCCTTGAAGCTATAGACGTTATTTGAATGTTGCTCCTCGTGTAAATATGAAGCAATAGCGGAGTGTCGTGTCATCAATGGTAAAGTGAAATGTCCTATAACGAGGAAGCAAACTGCAGGAAAACAAAAAACAGGGTCAAACCAGAAAGTGCAGTCAGTATTGGCTGTCGATCTGTCTGGCACTGCTGATTCAGCATTTTATGACGTTACATTGTCAACCTAAAACACTGCGACCTTGAGGAGTTCAGTTAGGTATCATACACCGATGGTTATAAAAGGGCGATACGCTAAGTTCGTATTAAGTGCTCGCTGCATCAGTACAATCCGATCAATATAATCCACTTAACAACTATTGTATCCCCGGTGACACATACACGTCATCATTGTGGCCAACAATTAGCTGTTCTGTCTGAATCGAATAATACACTGCTTTGTCTGGACTGAAGGTTGTACTGTGGTCGTAAAGGGATTGGGCATTATAAGATAACATTATTCACGCTTATCTATGGAAGTATTTGTTAGGGCGATATTGATTGAGAATTAATGATATCGTATTTTCTGTCTTGAATTAAAGGATAACTATCGAGTTAACTAAAGCGACATTATAGTAATTTGCGAACATCGAGGAATGGATAGAAAATGCATTATTTGCAATAGGGAAACAATAAATTTATTGATATGTTGCGATTTAATATGAACTGGCCGGTTATTGCAATCAACTGTCAGCACATCAAAGAGAGCTGTATTGAGAAATATGACATTTATCACACCAGAAATGTCAAATACCCGTTATCGTAATTTGGGAGCATAATTTTATTGCGTCAAGGGCCGTTGAGTGTCATATCTGCACGATGCTATACTCGTTCGAGCGCCGGAGCCTATTATATGTCACATAATTTATCATACCGGATATAATATGTTGGTGCTCCGTTTTCATCTCAATAATCATTATATGGCGACGTACATAACGAAATGGTAACATAGAAGCAGTAAATACGAATTATTACGCAGCATAATTCCCTTTCCGGACGCCATTTGTGATTTACGTCAACATTTACCTAAAATATTACCTACGGTTAGTGTTTAAGGTCGTTATATCGTGATGGTCATAACGTGCTTATTTAGACTAATGCACACATCAGGGCATCATTATAATTCGGTGAAACTGTAGCATTATGGCTAACAGACGTGTAATGGATAACCAAATGAACTGTTTTATCAGTAGGTACCCAATTTCTAAAACGCAATCACTTGCTTTGGCACAAATGGTTAACGTTTGCACCTCAGAGGGAGACTGATATCTTGTAAGATACACTAATAGGGTCGAATCTGTAATTGAATAACTTAAAGTATATGTGGAATGTAAAATATGCTTACCAAGGCCGAGTCTTACTTAAACGTTACCATTCGCACTATTCTCTGATGTAACATTCAGTAGACAAGTGGACATATTGCGCCATGCAGTGCATATAATAGTCAGTCTGCACGGCAAACATGTAAATTGAAAATGTGTGCATTGCAAGAGCGATATTAACCATGGTACTCCAGAGAACAAGTACCAGTTTAGATATGCAAACGAAGGGATTGAAGCAAAGGCTGACACCACAGGGACAAATTCTGCAATATTGCGGGGGAAATACTGTCCTAGAGCAGCGTAGACACTAACAAACTGTCAGTACAGTTGTAAGGTAGCTAATGTGTCTGCCTGGCTTCTCCTGCTTTGATCAGTGAAACTCCGTAATACTTAGACTCATGCTATTGATCAAGTGTTGGAATTAAGCAACAAAACATTATGCTGCAGAACAAAATCGAGAGAATCTATATACAGCAATACGCGATGTCCGACCATATTTCTGTCAGTCGGCGTATGTCGTGTACAGCAAGTGTCTATAAATGAGTGTAAAAGTCAACTATGAATCTTTCCCAAGATAATGTTAATCGTCGCCTTTCAACAACTCATTATATAAGACAATATATGACTTGATTGCAGATAATTTAGTCTGTGGGTTTATAGTAAAATGTACATGTATAGAGAAAAGGACTGTTGAAAATGCGTCCCGGCAATTCATGACCATACCGCATATATGATAAGTGGACTAAGTGCATTGTTTTTTGTATGAATATTATGTTTAAGCCAGGAAAGTCCAGTTACAAATCACCAGATTTTGTTAACACACTAAAAAACGGACATAAATGATATGTCTGAGGCTTGTTGAGAGAGTATCATGAAATTATTAGCCATGCATGTGCATGACACCATGACTGAAAATGGTGATCAGAGATATACTAAAAAAATAATTTACTTGGCCACGTTATATATTTTTAGAATGTTAGCACATACGTTCAGTAGCAGAGAGAACCGTATGGGCATTGGTTGATTCTGTTGTACTTCCGACAGTGCGGCAATGCCAGTGAACCGTTGCAGATGTGCTAATGAGGTTTCATATTTTTGCAGTTAGTATGTCCTAGACCGCCAGAAGGCGTCTTTTAGACATTGCGTGTACGCACGATCCGTTTCTGAAGTGATATTTGTTCTGTCAGTCGTTAAGTTATAGCATTTTATACCATGGACGTGTCAAAGCATCTTGCAAAAAAGGAATAAAATAAATCAAGTAATCATCAAGACATTCACTTATGTTCGTGGAGACAATTAACCAAGAAGTACATTGTTAATGTTTGGTCGCGATCACATGGTCGACGTTTTTTTCATAATGAACAGCATAAGTGATTCCATGAACAAATCAACAGAAATATGGTAGGATGATTACAATTACTGGTGTCAACACATCGATGTAAAATATGCGATCAACAAAAATCCCCGTTGTATGTGCAAGCCTTTTAATGTTCTCTTTTATCAGATAGCAGTTCCTCAAGCCACAGCTTGCCATTAATGTTATCAGCTCTCATCTACAGTCAGATTGTCTATATTTCTTCATGACGCCTTAAGTGCTACTTTATTATTTGATGTGGGTATAATCTGTGTCCTTTCATTAGTAAGGCGACCGATTGAGCATCAATAAGGCTCCCGATGGCGGAAATGAGCTACCACAATGTGTTGTCTCCAGTGTAAAGCCTTGTTACTTATAACCTTTGTTTGGGATATATGTATGGGAAAGAAACCCGGAGGGCTTGTGTGCCCCCATATACAATTGAAAATTATCCAAATTATGTATTTACATAATAAATAAAATGCTATGAAGCAGTAACACAGATATATCTCGCTTGATTTGTGACAGACAGCACATGCACAAACTAACAACAAAAAACATAGTTAGACAAAAACAGGTACAAAGCGTAACAAATCACTAATATGCATTAAAGAGGTAATACTTTTAATGTTTATGCACAAGACGAATCCTGGCTTCATCGAAGTATATTATACAACTGTAGTTTTATAACGTAAAACATGTAGTTATACATCAATATGCACCGATTAAGTGATATGGCGCTCCTCCGTAGATAAGATTTACAAGAGCTGTTTCAGTAATATTAACATCGCTTTAGTACGCGTATATGCGTTGGTCGGTGTTCTCTAATGACTATTGAGCTATATCCGAATTCGTTCATATAAAAATCCATACTACAATCAGATAGAACTACAAACTGGTATTGTGCTTAATGGGAATGTTTATGTATTACATTAATCAGTCGTGAGATGTGTTATTGTTAACATCTATCGCAGCGACATCATCAGGTGTAAAATATTCGTAGGCATTTTGTCTGTTATACATGATGGCATTTGGCTACTTATTTCTCCCTTGCAAAGTCAAATTGCTGATTACTTTGATAGCTATATGTGCTGCACCAAAGCGTTTAGTTTGAAAGAAAACTGTCTCTTCCGGAAGCTACCTGTTACTGTTTGTAATTCTTCTCCATCAGTATCATGATAAGAGCCAACAGATATTGACCGCATGATTAAACGTTTCTATATATTAAACACGTATTCGATTCATCAGCTGTTTGTTTTGAGCTTTGTGCTGTATATATGAACTATAACACATGAGTGTTATTTCTTGTATACTGCACATGTAATGCAGCAGAATCTGTTTATACGTCTGCCCTAAAGCTGACACTTAGTTGGAGTCGCAAAAATGTGACTGCAGTTCACACAAATGTAACCTACGTAATCTGCTCTCTCTGACAATAAAAAAAACAGTACAAGCGACCTCTTGCTACAATCAGTAGAACTCACAGTGTTTTGAGGAAGTGTTTGAGAGGTATTGTAATGAATCATAACGCTGTAGATAAAACATCGGTATAAATTGTGCTCATTACGTGGTGACTTGCTGTTGTAGCTGAGAACCTCGTTTGTGTACGCATAGTCATACTCGTGTTCCAATAATCGCTCTTAAATCAAGCACGTGTCAGCTCTGCCATAATCACGTAAACAAGGTAGTAAATCTCCAGGGTAATTGTGACATTACTTTCATGCTTGACAGCACTTGGGAGGATCAATAAACTGCGATGACTGTCAAATTCTGTCCAATGCACATAAGACACACGCAAGTTTTGGCAAGACGGTGATATTACATCAGCTGGTACGAATAATGTTCTGGTTGCCATGATCCTTTCATTCGAACGTGTATAACTCCATTTCATGATTTCATAAGGCTATAAGCTCTTCAGAGTCAATGGATGATTTTTTCGTACAATAAATATCAATTAATATCAAGCACACGTGAATGGTTGTCCGGTTATCAGAAACGAGAATTGCAAAACTCTGAAGAGGTTACATGACATAAATACCGTAGATAAAGAGGAATTCCGTGAAAACTATTAAGTAAAATAAAAAAGTATTTGTACGGTAAGTGTGGGTTGTCCGTATTTACTAGCTAATTACATTTTTGCACGGTGCAGTTTATATCACATACATAAACAGCTGCTTTGCCGGGAGTTTAGGTGTCTGTATATTTCTACTGGCAGAGATGGGACATAAATGAGTAGCTGATAAAATTGTCCAGGCATTTGACACATTTACTCTGAATAAGTAACTTTATCATATATTATGCCAAAGACTATCTTCAATATAATATCAGGCATAACAGACTGTACTATTGCTGCTGTCTAAATAACGGTATAAATAGAGGTGGCGGAATGTCCTAAATTGGCTTTTGACAGTATATTAAAATATTGTATCGTTTATTTTCATTTCATTAGTGCCATAAAGCGTACAATATCTACAGGCAAGCACATCACATATTATGCATCGGTGTAAAATATTACCACTGCTAACACTAACCACTTAAGGGCTTCATTAGCCTCACGGATTGTTGAGGTAATATAACTTCTCACATCCCAAATGCCAAGTCGTCTTGTAAGCCAACAAATTGATTGGATATCAGTTTTACTCGGCACTTTCATGACTAAAAGATATTGAATAGGCAAGCGAGTACTGTAAGCGATGTCGGTGAATAAGGTAGTCTGATGTTTTACTTTAATAGGAAAAACAAGACTTGTATGTAATGCGTCTTCTAGTAAGTGTGTGCATGGAAGAATAATCAGTGAAGATCGCTAATAAAAGTACTCGCAATGAGCCTACCAATTAAGGTTGTTATGCAGGTTTGTCCTGTAGAATACAGAACCTCATTGGGTTGTTGGATCTCAACTTACCATGAGACCTCCGGTAGAAGTTTACGCTTGCAATACCCATCGCATAGTATTCGATACCATTTTGTTCACACAATCATCATAAACCGTGAAGCTGTTTAACACAAACTCCTACAATGCGTTTCTTAATTGCCTTTCAAATGCCCGCTTTTGTCCATACATAATTTTAAAAAACCCGACTAACTAACATTTGGCGAAGGTCAAGTTGAACCCGCCGAATCGTTAATGCAAGTATTTCTACCTCGGTCCACCGTGGCGGCTGATAAAATGGTTCTAGGATGCGTCCAGGCGTTTTAACGCATCTAACCATTCCTTTCACGACTTGCAAAATAATGCTTAAATCAAACACTCTTATAGAAATGGGCATCGATAGCACAAAACAATGACATAACAGCATGCGTTTACAGTTGGCTGTGTATCTTGAGCATTGATGGTCAAGACACTTAATACATTACGTACATGACGTCAACACATATTGCTGTCAACAAATCCAACGTTAAATGGTAAGGTCGAGTAGGTTAGCACAACCATTTCTTTTTACTTCAAAAACTCTCAATACATATGATTGTTTGCATTATCACACCGTTCATTGAAAATTAGTGAAGCAGGTAGTTAAGTGCAATCAAGCAAAAGGACGAGGGATGTTGTGCCAACACCAAGAGGGGAACGGGGGTTTTGCGGGGGTTATTCAGTTATAAAGCTGCGCTGACAATACAACATACTGAGTGTAGTTATTAGTTATTGCATCAGAGCAGATGAAACGTCTGTCTGGTTGCCACTTTCAAAAATATTGCAGACTTTGCCCATTCGGTGCAGTATTTGAGCGTGCGTTATACTGCCTACGTTTTGCAAGAATTTGTCGTCGATCATTTTTCCGTATTCCATGTAACTCTCTATTATCGCTGTCAGGATTATGTCGTTGTAACCTTTATAGCCATATCTCTAACGGCGTTTCTGGATTCGACGGTTTATTACCAAGAATGGCCTTTATTGCGCTATGGCTTGTGGGGATAGCCCATTAATCCTCTTTATCAAGTTAAATGGCGTTTCTCACCGTCGAGTTTATCGTTTGCATTGACAGCAACATGCGGTCTGTCGCTATGGTCAAAAAGTATCAATAAATGAATAATCCAATTAAGAGAGTGCAATGAAAACGAATTGCAAACAATGCTGACGAATTACTTCTAATGGCGCACTCCAAAGTAAGAGTAGAGCGAGCGATTATTTAGCTTATACAGTGATAGTCTGCCGAGTTAATAGATGGCTGATTGCTCATACTTAAGCAGGTTAGATGATTTTATTTTTCGAATATATTTAACCTTGCCTTTTCTACATTGAAGTGTTGAAAATGAATTATGTACGCGATAGCAATCAAAGACAACACACATTTTCTCAACTTAATACAAAACATTCACATTAGCATCTGGTATGCGTAACAAATACTGATTATTTGATGGAAGACAGAATCGAAAGTGTCTGATGGTGCGCTTGTTTATTGTACGATTCTCATCAGTGATTCATTCGACCCAGCGACAGACTTGTCTACTTTTAATGGCCTCGTTGAGGCCGTTGTGTATGCTAGAGTTATGGATTAATAATGATGAGCCTGTATTGCGCACAATATATGAAGCTGGCAATTCGACAGCTCCGAACTGTGAACATTTTCTATATTTTACTATACTATTTTACTATCCCACCAACTAAAGCGATCATGTTTTACACCTACATCTACCTAAATTCCGTAAATAGGGTTGACCAATGCTGTCAAAACAGCGGGCTTAATTATACACGCCGTTTAAAATTGCAAATACATCCTGAGCGAAACAAAAAGAGGCAGAATGATGCCGCAGTCACAGTGATTGATATGCGTGTCATGAGAATAGAATGTCCACTTTCATGTTATAACGCGTGGGTTAATTGGTTGCCCGGGCGGCCACTTCGATGGGTTAACTAATGCATTATATTGATTATATCATTTGGGTTGCCCATCCTGTTGAAAGTTATCGGAGTTATGACAGTTTTCACCCCTCTGTGCAATATCTGTCCGTTGAGCGACAAGTAATATTAAGCACTGATAAGTACACACTGTGTTAGCATCGGATGGCGCACTGTCGATAAAGCTCGAATACTGAATTTGAGGGGTAATTATGTTGCTGAGCGTTTGATAGTTAGCTCCATTCCAGGTGAATGCCAGCACAGATGTAGGCTGTCACCGGCATGACAATTTGGTCGATTGAATAGCACTGCGACGGTTAGCAGTGATGGCTCGCGGGAAAATTGTTAAATCACAACTATTGAGTTACACTGAGATTCGTCTAGGATCAAATTTCGCGACAATCAAATTTCTTGTGAATCAATTGTGACCCCGGGAAGAAGGGCTGTGACCCGTCGCGTCTATATATATAACATTGCTGTTTCCCATCACTGTAGACGATGCTGCTGATAACGCTTCTTGGTGTAAAGACCATATGCACATAGAGCGTTCACATGACATGATATACTGGTATAATGCATTATATCGTTAATCCGTGTTAAAAAAATCTTTTTCAATTCCTCGGCCATTGTCAGAACGCCAACGGTCTGCTGAAGTAATGAATTGCGATCTCTATTGCCATTAGAAATGAGCTAGAATAACACACATGTGTGTGTGTCTTTGCATTGAAGTGATTCAGCGGAATTAGCATCCTTATGCGAAGGTTGGGCCTCGATTGATCTGGGGATACTTGTGGGAATATCTGCGCAGCCGTACCACATGCTCCGACCCTACGTTATCCTACAAACCTATTTATTGGATGTCGTTGGTAAGTGGCGCTTTCAAGATGGGAAGAACAGGCAATGTGCAGAGGAGTGCTGTAGGCGATACCTGTGATGTAGCCTCACTGCTTTCTCGTCGACATATTGAAAAAATGCTTTTGATGTACGGAGACCACGAAAGGGAAAAACTACCAAAGGTGCACAGGGTATTTAATTAACTTGAACTCCAAACTAGACGCTCATTAATTTCACCTGCTTCTGGATTTCAATGTTTTCATCTGTACTCAATTCGCAGGACAAATCGACTGGTCAGTTATTGAAGGTGTAGGATATGAGGTGCAGGGTTATAGTTGTGTGAAGATGTGAGCCTAGGGGCGGATTATAAATGAATAACAAAAGGCGAAACATAGAGGAAAAAGGGAACCGAGGGGGAATAGAAGGTGTGTAACAGTACGAAATATGATACTATCGCATGGTTTCACAAGAAGGAGTCGAGCTTGTACTGGACAACGTACCTGTGTGCTACACAGGTTTGCGCCCAAGACCCCTCATGATTCACTTGCTTTAGCGAGTCCAACTCGTATATGCCAATGGACATACGGGAGAAAAGACTGACGTATGGTATAAACCGCTGGAATCGAATATAAAACATAACAGCGTTTGGTATTCATACTAATACTAATACATTCTAGTGCTAGCCAATGAAGCTTGGTACTTTTAACAGCCAATAGTAATTCATAGTAGTGACACCTCGGTGTAGCTTTTGGTCCTACACTTTCACGCATACAATTGCATTATATTTTATACTAGGCAATGCATTGTCCAGGCCCATCTTGGCGATTAGATCGTGCTTGACATTCGATTAAGATTGCTTCCGGCTTAAGAAGATCCGTGAACTACAATTAATGCCCAATTCATGTCAAGAAAACATATTATCCCACGATAACGGTGTCACTGCCTCCCTCTTCCTTTAAACACGCGCCAGCTCTTCTCAGTGTCTTGTATACTCCCTTGTGGTAAAGCAATCAATTGTAAGCGTAGATACTTGAGCGTGGTGCTTTGTATACGGACATCAACGCCACGAAATGATCATCTACCATTAACTGTGGATCCGTTAAAAAAGCCATCAAATAAACAGGTTAGAGTTTACAGCTGGTTGCTTACATCCATCCAATCGTGTTTTCGGTGATGCCAATAAAATATAAGTTACGCTGCGTTGTAGCCATTATTTTCGGCTATAAATTATACCATTAACGCAGCATCCTGCCAACCATCAATTGATTATCAAGATCGGGTTTCAGCTGATATACACGAATCCATGTTAACATGTCACTATTCAGCCAAAGAACTGCTAGAGCTGAATCATACGACATTAAGGCGACCGATAAATCGTAGATTCAGCATACCGTTCTATTGAATACGGTACTGTTTGATACGGCTAATGAAGACATTCCGTCCGTTTCATTACCTCATAAACCAAAGTCGATAGCATCGTATGAAAACTTGGATGCAAGTAGCCATACGCAATATTTAACAACAGCAATATCTAATGCAAAACGCAATTCCTTTTGTCATAAATAACACCACTGATGATGTCAAATAAATATGCGGCATTCATATGGCCGCCCTATTTAGTACGCGCGTCGGTTCATTAGAGTAGATAATTGTCATTCTGTCAAATGGATTGGGTACTTAAATGTACACATTAGTTGTTCAAGATGTAGGCAGGAAATATTGCCGTACCAAGAACGGGAGAACTGAGCAATCACTCAAATATACAGCATACACGCAGACGATGAACGTCTGAGCACATTATTCATTGTCGGTCTCACTTGGTTACCTTATGTTTGAAAGATTGACAATATAGTCCTCTAATGGGCCGAGCATTGATAGTCAGGAAGTTCATTATCATAGCCAAATGTCTCTTAACTGACAAGCACTGTCAACGTAAGGTGCTCTGGAAACTGCTTCATTGGTACTTTGAGTTCAGAGACGAACCTAGCGCTGTGCTATAGGCAAATGGAATGGCGTTTCAAAATATAAATGATGTAGGTTGTTCTTTGCTGATGAGATGCGATAGGTCTGTCTTTTGTTCAATTGCTCCTGGTTGCATGTAAATGATGTACGACGTAGGTCAGAAAAATGGCAATGTGACAGAATGAAGCCTACAGTAATAATGTAGGTAACTGAGCGTCACTGTTTACTTACAAGGTTCAGGATGTACATTCCTTACAAGAGAATGTTGAATCCTACCCTATACGCATAGGTTTGCATTTAGAATAAGGGTAGCCTAGGCATCATATTGCCGTGCCCCAAACTTGTCGAATGGTTCTTCGTTGTCGGCCCCGAGGTAATTGCATCGATTTCAGAACGCAAGGCATATCACATTTTGTATTTGTTCTTGATGGATTTATGAAACAACGTGCTCGCTAATTGTTAATTAAGTCATATTTTAGTGATATGGATATACCTGACATAAAGTTGCACTTCATTTTAATGGATGCTGCGTCAGACCTTGTTAAAATCCAATACAATTCTAACGATGCACACTGACTACCAATCTTTCATGTTCTTTAATATTCGGGTAAGGGTATAGCGTTACCTAGCCATCGATGGTTAGCACAAGGTCAATGCCCATGTAGCACGAGGTTGGCAACCCAGAGGTTAGTGTATCGATTCCACAAAGCCTGACATTGACCGGCAGATTACGCCACTAGTATGTGATGGATTGGTCACCACAATTTGATGAACAAATATCTTTTCAATCAAAAATTGTCATATTCAAGTAGTACAGCCGCCTTGCCGAACTTATTAAGTCGCCTCAAAAGAAACCCTTCACCCAAAGCCTCATGATATATGCTTTATCTGTACAACCATGATGGTCGCACACAACTTCAAAGGGCTTGATGACCGAAGTCTTGTTTTTATTAGGTCTATCACACGACCAGAACATCGAATACGATATTATAGCAACTAACCCTATGTTAATGACACAGACACCGTTTTAGTCAATAGGATATGTCCATATGATCAGCGTCAGCTTCCATGGCAACGGTTATCCCTATAACGGCCTCTGGAATCTTATACATATGCAATAAGTTAAACGCCATTGTCACTAAATGCAGCTTATTTGAAATTCTATGAGCCTAAGTTTTAGTGCAATGTCTGCAATAAGAGTAACACCGAAGAATGGTGTCAGCATCACTTCGTGCAAATGATAATTGCTTAGATTCCGCAGTTGAGAGTTAACGTTAACTTTCATTCGGGCCATCTGCTGTCTATCAAAATGAGTTTGTTATAATAATCATCATGTGAATAAGATATGTCGTCATTATTTGGGGACACATGTTCTTTGCTTGCAATCCTAAATGCCGTTATTGCGTGTGACGGGCAGAGAATCTACGTCTCGTTCATGGGGAGCTTCACCGACTGTGACCCAAATGAGAAATCACTGAGCCCTCCCGTGCCCTGGATACCTATTATTCTTTTTCCCCAAAATGGCAACCGATTCTGAAAGATTCGTTATCTAATGTTCAGTTCATATGACAAGGGCGCGTGTATTAAACAATTCAAAACACTCTCAGATTGAAATCAAGCACTGTGTATGTCAATTGTACGAAGTCAAAAGAGAAACCATCCTTTCTTCACCTTTGATGTCAATATCTGGTTGGAATGCAGTAAGTGATTCGTTACTGATTAAAACTCCTTTCTGGTTTATATCACCAGCCTGTGGGGAATAGGTTTGTAGCTTATTGCAATATGAGCATGTCCGATCAGCCAGTGATGATTAAATCTATTGTTGCCAGCAACATCATACACGTTAATTATAAGCCTGTCTTATAAAGATAGATAGCCATCTATCATGATATATGTGTGCTCCAATCAAAGTGTCTCATAAATCCAGATGATCCCATGAATTTGCTTTCCGCTAAGTCTCTGTGTAAAATGTATTACATGCTATCGTAATTCATATTTAGATTCTACTAAAAGCTAAAACTAGCGGCTAGCATGTTCAATATTACTTACTAAGGGCTCTTCTAAGACAATGATTAATAATGTTTACTAGAAAAACTGTTATTACGTGATACCTCATAAAATTCTTGGTATTCTTGGAACTCATTAAAATCTCTGGAATGTCAGGTAACTCATCATAATTCACAAATCGGTTACTGAAAAAGGATTTGCACAACGGCACATGCAAACGACGCTATGCAGCGTAGACAAGTTTTACCACACAGGCGGTGTTGTCTATACTCTATCTGATGTCGACTTATTTCGTTATTGAACGTTGGTGCATGCCATATTTGCGGAATCTGGAGATTGCACTAGCACGTGTCGTGGGCAGAGAATAAATTGATTACAATAGATTTACATGGGTTTGTATTTGCTCAACTTACTGTGTAGTCTTCCATGGAGGCTCGTACTTTTACTAAGAACGGCCATGTCAGCTACAAACAAGTGCCTTATATTTATGTCTATATTCTATGTAAAATGAGCAAATTGATTTAGTTCCACGAATGATACAGATCAACGCTGATAGAGATCCGCAACAATCACGCATTGATTCTCATTCAAAATTCTATACATGCTCCCCACATCACGCCATCCGCAAGTAATCTTTGTAGATAGATTTTCTGAGACACGCTGTTTATCGTAACCGATCGTGCATGTACATTGAACATTGCAAGTTCATCTGTGTATCTCCAGAGGAGGTAAAGCTATACTCATTGAACAAGTCGGATAAGTAACAGGCACTACGAACCAGGAACGAATGACGACTCGCTTTACTGATATCAGGGGGGGGGTGTAGATACAGACGTACTGCAGGGGATCAGCCTTTTCGAGCTGCATGCACGTTGTCATGGAGCAGACCAATGCAGCCGGCACGTTTATCGCGACACCGACAAGTCGCTAGCAGACACTGCTCTGTTGCGCGTGACATCAGTTCGTGGGGTGCGATCCTTTCATCTAGCAGGAATATCGGGCATAATTTAGCAATAACATTTGCTTGATACAGATAAAAACTTCAATAAATCATATTTGGAACAAGTAAATGAATATATTAATAGCATTGTAAAGATGTGTTTAAACTGGGGATAAATGTTATGACCAACGAACTTCACCAGCGCCCATAAGCTGAGCAGCGCAAGCAAATGGATGTTCACGTTGCTAAGCATGATAACCAACGTCTGATGTTTTGGCATGGAAGATGCCATCAAAACCTATATGTAAAAGTTCCTGTTGGTCCGTTGATATTCGGTAAATCATATTTTACGCAGATGCATAATATGCTCAATGAGTTGAGTTCATTGTCCGAGGAGCGGATGCGTAATGAACATTAATGGCTGCACTGCAACCATGTTATGTGTCTCTTAATTATCCCACACCATCACGCTACTATAACTATTTCAAGAGTGTACTTTTCCATTATCTAGTACCACATGACACGATGATTCTAGACAGTGTAGCAACGTAAGGTAACATTTATTATACAATGTGTTACCTCTTTGATCCTCGATTATTCTCATTTAAAATAAATTGATATGTTTAATCGTGCCCCAAATACATTACTTGAATATGGCAAAAACATGTAATGCGCCAATTGAATAAACCTTTAGACCAGCACCAATATTGGTCGATTGGTAATGCTTTGAGAGGTAATGTGTTATTCCTTGTGTCCTCAAAGAATGCACCTCTATCCTGCGTTATGAGTTTGAAAAACTAATTACTGAGCGTACTGTGAGAATGAAACATGCTGAACGCCGATTAAATACTCATTAGTATACATTGTAACCTGATCATTGATCAATAGGTAATGCTAAGAAAGATTATGAGTTTGCCTCGGATCTTCCAACAAAATTTTTTTTTACGCCCTAGAAGAAACAAACATTTTGTTGAGATTGGCATGTCGTTTTATACACATATGCGAGGTATAAATAGATGACGAACGAAAGTGGGTGAAGGTTCATTGATTTTATTGATATTAATAAGTGTGTTCCCCTTCTATTAACAGTTCTTTGTAACCATGTACAAAACCGGTCTAAGAGCCTAAGAGTTTTGTGTCTCGCTAAGTGCAGCCCAGAGTATCGGTACAAAGTCATTTTATATCCGCAACATCTGGCTGTCATTTGACGTTGTTAAAACTTCAGAATAAAGCTAGCATTAACATAACTTTGGTAAACGAGGAGCTTCGAGACTAGTAAACTTTAGTCCAAAAGTATCATTATCATGAAGAATTCCATATCATTGTAGTTTATCAATTTGTACTACCCACCACATTACAATTGCACATGGCGCACATGAAAACACCGGAAGAGATATTGTCCAAATAAGGCTTCAACGAACACCCAATATGGACGGAATATAATCCAACTCAATAGCAATGGAGAATGGAATCGTCTAAAATAAGACCCGCGCAGCTGCAAATTTCACTGCGTCCGTTCAGCTCTTCACAATTCTTGATAACGATTTGTCATATGGAGACGCTTTTGGTAGTGACTGTACATACAACTCAATTTTTATCAGTTGTGATGCCCGACACATCATTGCAAAATTAACGACGACGACCCCTCTTTATTCTAAGGCACAGTGATTAAACGCTTGTCACGTTGTGAAGCACGGTAGAAGAAAAACACGACGCGTTTAAAGGGATAATGGTCATATGTACATTGCAAAGCTGGCATTATCAACATGTAAACCAACAGTTAATCGACAGAGCGACCCAGGACAAGTTCAATCCGAACATGCCCCCGTAAACAAGGAACAAGGAAATGGTGCCCTACGAGGCATCACGTGTTGTCGTCTTATGCAGCAAGATATAAACATATCAGGCAGTGAGTATTTTAGTCATGTCAGGTTTAAGCATCAGACAGCATAAATTCCAGACGATTCCTACATTTGGACCCGAGACAGATTGACATTTTGAAGGTCATTATTATCACATTTATGTATTATGACCGCATAATGTCGGAAAGAGATGTCATGGTGTGTGCCACGTGAATTCCGACTAACGTTTGATGCACACCTTGCCCTCTGTCAACATTTCTTTGATATATCGGTGAATGCACCCGGCGCACAAAGACCACTGCAGAGGATAAAACTAAAATAAAGGCTTCGAAGAGATCGATTAAAGTCCATTGTTAATAAAATAAGCCATGGAGAATGGAAGCGTCTAGTGATAATCTGTGTCCCGTTCCAAAAGACATTCTGCACAGCACTGTCGAGCCTCGAAGTAACGTTCTTTTCCAAGCTTCACAAGCGACTGCCGAATGTTTAACTAGCCTCACACAATTTAGTTTTAATCAAAATCATCGAAATGAATACGACATATATGTGTGTAAGCAATCAATGTGTGATATCCCGTAAATATATCATACAAGTGCAAGAGAACGTCATAATAAGAGAACGGTGTAGCATTGAATCTTATGGCCACGATATATATTGCCAATAAACACACGCATATCACTCGATGTTATTGCTTACATTTAGCATGCTTCAAATGCAGTAGCATTATACACCGCAACGAACATATGAGACCAAGCTGTAATAAAAAAGAAAGCTGTCACAACTCAAGAACGACAGAAGCCTCCAAGTATATGAAGGTAAAGGCCTACCACCCGCGTTATTTTGTCTTATATGCTGTTCACCTTGCGCAATAATGTTAAAGCATCAACCTTATGGAGAGCGCGAAAATAGTGCATAGCCTTAATTTCCCGTTAATTGGTTGACTATTCTTCATCAAAAACACAATGGGAATCTGTATCTGGATTTGTGCACCCCCGGGTACTAGGCATTAAAAAATGATTCAGGATGTTTACATAATGACCATGTTCGAAAAGGCGTTTTGGCACACGGCTGGTCAATTACCTGTGTGCTACTTTGGTAAGCATTTCTGTGGTCACTCATAACCGGCTGAGCCCCCATCACCAACGAGAAAACTAATGTATGATGTGTGAAACCGGCTTGGCTGTTCATTTTTGTGGTGCATGACACAACGGCAGAAAAAAATGACGATTACAATAAACTGGTATTTTGCACGTCACTTATCGTCGCACAGCCATAATCACTCAGTCGCACAGATTAGGACCATACTCGTCATCAATTTTCATATAACTTAAAACGAATTATATATTATGATTAACCTTTGTTTACCGTAAAAGCTCCACCAAACTATTCATTACAGCTGAAGAGGGTCTGGTGTTGCAGGTACATAAACTGGGATCCACTTAATGCATTAGATATATAAGACCAATTTTATTCCTTGACGATAATAACAACATAGAGATAAAGTATAATTCGTATATAAGAGGTCGATGCAAGTTGGCAACTAATTCAATAATAGCCTATCACATATCCTGCTGCTTCACTTTGATTTCAGCTACCGCCGATGCATGGATCTGACTCGGTACTAAACCATAATACTACTGAATTTGAAATGTTCCCTCCAGACTAAATGCTAGACACCCACCTTTGTCAAGATAAGGGTTGCCGCAAAAATAGCTACCGCTGCATTGGAAATTGCCAGATTAGATGATGTGCCACATATGAGTGGCCGGCAATCGTAATGAATGGCATGCTGCCAGGAATACGAATTCCGTTTGGATGTTGTATCGGATGCATAAATAGATGACATATTGCATCAAACAAGCATGACGTGATGTACCACGATAGACAGCTTATGTTTTTGGGAATTATGCAGCAATATGAATCTGATTGAAGTATTGTACGGAAGAATTGAGAGAAAAGTTCGACGCTTACTCGGCATTTACCATAAGCAAATAGCGATTGCATCTAATCATTATAACAAACCTATTTATGCAACATCTTTTCAGTGTCTATTCGTAAATGAGTTTTGCCTGTTTACACTACGCCTAGATTGTCTATACACAATATGCCTATGCAATTCAAACTCAACACCCAGGAATAAACTTGAACTTATTTCGTACACAATGATCACTGATCGTACTTTATCTGTCGTCATAGTGGTAATGTTGCTCACTGATAGCTAGCATTGCAGCTGATAACATCTCTTGTGAGAAGTTAAGGGAATACCAAGCGCATAAAACACATTGCTATTGTATTATTTAACAGTGTGGTGATAAATGAGCACTGGATCAAATTGGTTGATGGGAATAAAAGCTTAATGCACATGTATGGCCCCGTTGGGTGGTGGTATACATGTAGAAATGTATCTGCATCCATTGCACGAATTCCGTTGGTATCCTTGTATGGATCGCTTTTCGGGTGGCGTGTTTGTGCTGCTGGCAATATATTCAAAGTAGCAGGTGCACGATCCAATAAGCCGACAACATTGCCCAAACATGACTTTGACGAATTTCACCTGCTTCCGGGTCTTCGTTTACGTATCTTTATTTGCATTTATAGGACGTAGATGGTGGAGGAGAGTAAGGGTGATCGTTGAATTATCAGCGGAATGAAGGAGTAGGCGACATTGAACAAAGAGCAAGAAACGGATAAGTTATGGAAATTGAGACGCCATAAGGACACGTCATTGGTCGAAAATACGATCCTAAGGCAAGGCCACCTATGAAGAGTCTTGTATTCACAAGGCATCTTCATATCATATATTAGTGATAGTGAGTTCAGTACTGTATTGTTGTGTTTTGGTGCCGTGCCCACGTGACATCCCAAAGACAAGGACATTTTAACATTCTGCATTCTATATTGGTATTAACTGACATTCAGGAGCGCACTATCTTGCTACTCGAGCACTTAGTCAGGGAAGGGAGATCGAAACGATTTATTAGATTCATTGGTATTATAAAATGTGAATTGGAATAGTGAACGGTAGCTGCACTGTGTATCTGGTGCTATCGTTAGCTAATGAGCCTTATTCCAATTAGGCAATGCGCCATATAAGTATCCTTCAATCATCCACCTTCTTTTATTCCATCATATATTGGTGAGAGTTCACCGAGTTTCAAATGTTTGGCTGAGCGTATGTTCCGCCTGATCAGAATACGTCTAGCTTATAACCGAACAGGAAGATGGCATTGTGGTTAGTCACAGATTGAGAGAGACAACCCCATCAATAAGGTAACAGTATAAAACAACGATTAATAACACCTACGGGTACGAAACGTTCATATTTTCGTTGAGTAACAGCTTTTCACAGGACATAGGTATACATCAATCGTTTGATCAAGATAAACGTTGCATCCCCTTCATCCAACATGAATATATAAAAAGAAGGCCATTCTATAGTTTCGGCCTGTTAACAGAGGTTATTATGATTTTGACATCTGTTGATGAGTGCTAACACTAGAGGACAAATTGCAGTTTGGTTTATCGTCCGGATTGAATGACGCGAATCATCTCACGAAACCCAGGTAACTGACACATTCACTATGGACCAAAAGCGATTCTAGAGTACGCCACAAATGTCATGGGCTTATTACCTTGATTATTTAATATCACAATAAATGTAATGTTAATAACATTACGTGGGATTTTCGTTATGCTTTAAAGCTTCTTCGACCTGGCAGAAAGTATCCTATTATCTACTACAAGATGCAGAGTTTCTAATCTGCCCCACTGATACGATCCTTATTATTCGAGTTCAATCGCGTTTACCTTGTGACGCGACAATGAGGACTAGAACTCCTTTCATTATGACACGTTTCAGCTTTTGCATGATCTTGTAAACAAGACTACACATTTTGAAGGTAATATTGTCGATACTCTCATATGTGACAGGCAAAGAGAGCTTTTGCACACTCTGGGAATCCATACAATGCCATTAATGTCAAATTATATCAAGCAAACCCACATTCTACGCAGTAGTATGTGCAAACATATGATGATTTCCAATGTAAGCAAAGTACTGCGTTGTTTGTGCCCTGTGCGAACTTGCTTGGATTGCCGCCATCCATTACTTACGATGCATCCGCGTTGATCTATCAGTGCTATAAAAGCGGCCACGCCAATATAGTCAACTATAATCGTCCTTCCGTTAACATCAACTGTACCAAAGCTGTCAAAATAATGCGAGAAAAGCCTATATTTTAGTCTTACTTGCAAATATAGTACTTGATCAGTGTGCTGGTTTATTGTTCCCTCGTAAAATATAGCCTTAGCACACAATTTTCGTTCTAAGAAATCGAAAATCCCTAAGGCCAACATTATCTAGCTCTATAAAAAAATAATTCTCCATACATCCCCTTGGTCGTTGCCTTCATAATAACCCTTTTTAGGAGATCATGTTTTGATTTTCAGACCACACGTGTCAAGGTCAGTTTACGAACAATTCACTGTGTCAAGAAAGTTTCGTTAAATTGCTGTTTCTCACAAGCAGAGGCACAAATAACATATAAATAAGTGTGAAATTTCACGAGCCCAAATTAATTGCTTTCCATTGATCTGATTGATTCTACAGAAGTTTGACGGAATCAAGCCTAAGTGTTATCAGGTAATAAGATAATTCATTTCCATTAGACCGCGTGTTTTGTACAACTCTGAGCATCCATCACCTCGAAAAGCAGAGACGCATATAACATCAAGTTAACGTTGCTAGGTTAACCGCTTTGGAAGCGCAATGTAATTAGTCATGATCAAGGGGTAATTTGGGGTCTTGTTGCTACAGGAAGCGTTCAAGCCACTGTGCAGCTTACAAAACATTTCAGTATTTATGTGCACGTAAAAGTTTAGTATGGCAATTAACTGACCATTTTTGTCAATACGCCGCAGCTTTACATCAAAGTCGTCCATGCATTTACCTGACCACTCATAGGGCGATGCTTTGCACTATCAGATTTTCACAACAGTATTTCGTATCAGTGCTGCCATGACCGTATTCGTTACCCTCTATCACTAACATTGAATGCAATCGTAGCCTTATCAAATAATCTGAATGTAATATTCCAATTGCTTGGAAATTGGAAATGCAGGATTCCATGTAACGTAATGCATATGTGGAATCCTGGCCCACTTACTACCTATTTTGCCTCTGTCAATACCATTGAATGCAACCATAACGAACGATTTCAGGGTATTTGCGTTTCTGGAAAGTTTGTGGGTCTCTTAGTGCGGCCTTACGTTTTGCGTACAAAATCTGCAGCAACTTCGTTTAAGTCTTTGTAAATCCTTTACAACTGGTCGCATGTTTAAACTACAAATCTTTCCCTCCAACAACTAATCTAGCATCATCTAAGCCCATCCAAATGAGTCAATAGCTTTCGTATGTATGGAATATGCACATAAACGACGGAAGAAAAAACACTTTATATGAATCGACACATGCGGTCAATCAGTTTTCTATGCTACATGCAACGTGGCAATTTTCCTGGGAGGTATTTATTCCCAGAATATGGTTATTCATAGGCAAATGTGATAAATGTTACAAAATATAAGGCGCTGACAAACTATTCATCATCTCTCTGCTTATCGGGTTTAATCTAGCCCAGTCATAGATTGTTGCATACAAAAATAAATAAATAAACATCTGATACGAGAAAGGCCATCGAAGTTCTTCGGTTTAGCAAGAAGCAGCTACTCGCCGTTTTGATGTGTGCACTATCTTTTAACAGCTACAATGAGAATAGATGGCAAGGACAACAATGTTTTTACTTTCGCCCACAAAATATGGCGGACAACTGATTGCATTCTTTACCTTTCACAACAGAGCATTATCTTGTCACTAAACTGATGGATGTAAATGTTTTTATTTAGCATAATTGTAGCAACACTAAAAGTAGCAAATTGCATTTGACATCGCACTTCAATTCATGCATTTATTCCGTCGACAACCCCGAATGATGACGTATAAATAAGTTACATGTGGTCAGAAAGTACGTGTCTAATACCATTACACTCCAAAGTGTGATGTACAGCTATGTATTTATGATGGAGTACCGTCCACAATACAGCGGGTGCTGAAACTTTTATATTTTAGAAGATTTTTATGTATGGTATTTTCTTGAAACTGTACAGTATCCTCCCCCTGCATTCTGTTGCTGTCTGTATTAGCCGATTTTCGTATTTCTTATGGGGCATCATTGAAGACAAATCCCGTTTTGACACATGTCCCATTTTTCATGATATTGTAAACAAGACTGAATTGTCGAGACTATCTTGTCTATGTTGTCGTGCTCCACCGGAGTAGGGAGCTACTTCACAGTCAACGGATCCTTACACTGCCATGAATGTCAATTTATAATAAACACACCATCTTCCACCTCAGAGTTCGCTGACCAGATGCAATTATTTCAGCTATTTTTTGGAGGTACGGAATTTCACAAATCCAGATTGATTTACAATGTGAACTTAGTTGCTCGCTCTCTATTAGATGTGAACCAACTTCGATGGCACCGCCCCATGCTTTTCGTGCCTCCTTGAAAACCACCAATGCCACAAAAGTGTCCGCTCACAGAAAACAGCCCTATGTCCTTTAATATCAACTATAACGACGATGCAAAAGAAACGTTAAGGTAAATCCTAAATTTGCGATTTACTTTAGAGTGTGGTACGTAACCTAAACGTTTCTAAAGTCGAATTCTTGCAACCGTATAAAAAAACGCGCTAGCACACTTTACGTTAATTGAGACACCACAATTACAGTGATTTATTGAAATCGTACATCCCTGATCAGTCGGGTTTACACTATCAAGTTATAAAATAAATAACGATCCCGTGGTTGGATTTGTCTCAAACTAAAGGGTAATTGTGACACATTACTTGACATCCCCTTAGATGATTTGCAAAACCACGTGTGCTGCCATCATACAGGCGATGCAATGCCTCTTTGAAACTGATGTTTTAGATATTTGTTCAGCGCGCAAAAGTTTCGATGTCACGCTCACGATTCCTAAACCTAGGGTGTATTGGAGCAAGCAGATGTAAATCCTATTAGATTCGTTATATGGACATATGTCGACCGAGATCAACACAATAAAACCCGTTTTGTTTGTCCATGTTATTAACTTGCTGTTGCACATTCAATGGATACGCCCGCATATTGCGCCAGTCGGTCGTTCCTTGCACTTGGCAAATCGATATATTTAACATGATCTCAGATAATCTTACAATTAGTTCACGTAACGTCATTATCCTCATGCGTGCCAAGTATCAACTTATGTCACACACCGCCAGTTACACACCAATCGGGATACCTTCGCCCATCAATCTATAAGAGTCCGGGGAAATAAATCTCTTTTCCACTCTTCCGGCATTTCCAATACATTCGTGTTATCGTTATTGATTACGGATGTACTCAAGCATCATGGGCTAGCAACAGGTAAGTGGAGTATGCAATATATTGATTCTGTATAACAGGCCCTGTGTTGCGATGTCATAATGACATATATGATGTAATACTGAGTATGACCTTATTAAGCTCCCTTTTGTTTAATAATGCAGATTAAACACCACATAGTGAAAGTATAATTACTTTTACTACAGCCTATTCTACACATACAAACGATGGTATGCACTGTATATAACGCCCATCATAGAGCTGTACACGATGTTAGGTACTTAAAAACTCATTAATAAGACTTAAACACAAATACATTACAATATCCAACACTGTTTACGTGTATAGACTAACCAAAGTAACAGAGAGATTGATTGGTACATAGCGTAGATAATGCACTTTGCATTACACAATATATCTTCTATCAGAACATGTGCAGTGAGAATTGATTCGCGTTGAGCTTTCGAGCCTCAAGATGCTTTGCATATTGATCCAACAGCTTATTGTGGCACATGTAATTTCCGTCTTATATTTCAGACGAATGCAACGGAACACAAATAGTTCCTCTCCGGTTATACGCTGCTCTCCTACGCAAGCTAAATGGTTTTTTGCATGGATGCTTGCGGTAACTTAATGTCACCGTGAAAGGTAATTTTCGATCTAACTACACAAATAGTTCTTTCAAATGATGCCTACTTAACGAGCACCTCAAGCTTTTGTCGGTTTTACCTGAAGGCGAGACATGGTAACGCCGGTTTCTTAAAATTCCATAAATATAAATTCTCCGCAAAGTCATAGCAGAGCTTTCCATTGTGGCACATGCCACTCTAAACGAAGCCTACTAGTGATGTTGCTTTGCTAATGTCTTAGCCATGACCCCGGATTCTTTGATCCAATCCTATGAATTGTTGGGACAGCCGCTATATATTTGATAGGATCCACGACAGTTAACTATTTCGCAGACGCAAGTACCAGAATTATGTCTACAAGAGCCAAGAAGATAATTATAAATTGTATGTGATGCATAATTTTTTTTACCGATTACATACATGATAGCCAACCCAGTGTGAATACATACAATAGCACTCAAAGTCTTACAAGGCAATGCTCAAGCCATTCACGAAGAGGGCGCTTTATCGCCGACCAAATCGTCTATATGCTGCCGTTGTTTTTGCTCTGATGTGTAAGCCAGGTGCACAAACTCACATTATATTTGTATTTTGCACATTCTGCGCAATAATTATTCAAATATTGTCTCGAGATATCAACAAACAATCTGGTAAACACAAGCGTTGTAGTCTCGAGCAGATGTTCCATTGCCTCTATATTGTTTCGAAAATAAATCAGCCCCTTCCCGCACCTCTTATCAGATCGTATAAACTGCTGTTATTGCAGGTGAAGTAGGCATAAGCAGGAACTAGCGCACACCTCATGAAAGTCAGTGTTATTATACGACTTGCAAAATACAGCCCATGTGAATACCTCACACTAAAACAGCCACACAATGATTCATCGCAAATAATGTGTCGTCATTGGATTGTGCGGACCTGTTGAGCATGTCACACCTATGGACTTTTCTTCGTTTTTGGACTTAGAATTAAATTGTCCTTGAACCAAAGAAGCATTTATAGATGGTGAATACCATACAAAACAAATGCAATGACGCAAATACTGTTGCAAAGTACTTGAGCTGAACAGCTCAGTCAATGGGGTGTCATGAATGACTGGTGAAGAAGAATACACATAAAATTGACATGGTGTGTCCTTAATGAGGCACCATTTTATCAAGCACATTCACAACCAACAGATTGTCGAACACAATTGGGTCATGGTTGTGATAAAGCTGGTAATTAAATTGTCAGGTAATATTTGTCGCAAGAATTCATCTTAGATAAGTGCTAAAGTAACATTTTCGATGATAGATGCTTACGTCAGTTAGCCAGTTGTCTTCGATTTAAACCGAGAGGATCATTTCTGTCCGTGTAGTGAGTTGCTGTTCAAGATACGGATAAAAGTCAGTTTCGAAATTGATTTAGCCGCTGTGGATTGTGACCTCCTGCAGATAACAACGGATCGCCAAACGGCTTCCGTAAGGTGAACAAATGATGTAGCACTGTGATAATTTTAATGGATCGACTGCACGTATGATACGTCTTTCACAAGCAGTCTTTGAAAGCATTGGTAAGTCTCGGATGATGAAAAATGGAGAACATACTGATAGTGGCATGGTACTATTTGACTCGGTCAAAGACAAGTGCAGCCATTCCCAGGAATCATTCTACTTGTCGGTATGCCCATGAACGCTTGCTAATTTAACGTGCTCTTAAATCCGATTGTCGGCATATTTGGGCTATAATAGTGCTTGGCACAGAAAAGCCATTGACCATCGGAACACAATCTATCTATCTATCTATCTATCTATCTATCTATCTATCTATCTATCTATCTATCTATCTATCTATCTATCTATCTATCTATCTATCTATCTATCTATCTATCTATCTATCTATCTATCTATCTAGCTATCTATCTACTCTATCTATCTAGCTATCGAGCTATCTATCTATCTATCTATCTATCTATCTATCTATCTATCTATCTATCGATCGAGCTATCTATCTATCTAGCTATCTATCTATCTATCTATCTATCTATGGATTGTTGATCTATCTATCTATCTCTGCGCGAGATATCTATCTATCTATCATCTATCTATCTATCTATCTATCTATCTATCTATCTATCTATCTAGGATCTATCTATCTATCTATCTATCTATCTATCTATCTATCTATCTATCTATCTATCTATCTATCTATCTATCTATCTATCTATCTATCTATCTATCTATCTATCTATCTATCTATCTATCTATCTATCTATCTATCTATCTATCTATCTATCTATCTATCTATCTATCTATCTATCTATCTATCTATCTATCTATCTAATATTTGCAGAACAAAGAAGATTCTGATTAACGTAGTTCAATCCCAGTTGATTCAGACCAGCCTTCTGTCAGTAACGACTCATGTCAGGAAACATATATGAATGGTAAGTGAAACAACATTCAATATGTCGATTGGATTTGACCTTTTACCGACCTGGAAGTTAATTTGCAATTGCATGTTTCAATTATATATCGTACTAAGATTTACAAGAGTTCCGCCTCCACCGAGTGCTGACCATATCTGTATTTGACAATGACACACCCGTTATACCCTTAATCTGAACAATACTTGTTATATTGTTGTCAACAACATGTTTTAATACTCTGTTTTCTAGACCAAAGCTCGAACGCCACGTGTTGCGGTCAGCATCTTGTTAGACGAGCCTCAAGTAATTGAGTATGTCATGGAGAAAGATTCTCGGGCTAAACAGTTAAAACTCACAAAATTGAGGAATCTTAGAAACCATCACCTTAATGGGGAAGTTCTGCGCGAGAGGAAAGGCAAATTGTTAGTAGGTTACCGGCCAAATAGAGTGGTCAATCCTGAGGACTATGCTCCATGTAAAGACTGCTTGATTTACTTCGTCAGAACGGACTTATGGAAGCATAAATGCTCAGCGGCAGAGGGTTCTGTCCCAAAGGGTCGTCCAGCTCTCAGTAGCAACCTCTTGCTCCCTGTACCACAGGGGACACGACTCCGCTAAATGCATTAATATAAGGAATGATTGATATATATATATATATATATATATTATATATATATAGATATATATATATATAGAGATATATATATAGAGATATATATATAGATATATATATATATCTCTATATATATAGAGATAGGATCTAGAGAGATCTAGAGAGGGGATATCCTAGATATATAGAGAGAGAGATCTGGTGATAGAGACTGAGGATCTGCTCCATCTCCTCTAGAGATCTCTCTCTAGAGAGAGGAGGATCTATATCTACAGAGAGAGAGAGAGAGAGAGAGATCTCTCTCTAGAGGAGAGAGGGAGAGAGAGGGAGCGCTCTCAGAGAGAGGAGAGAGAGAGAGAGACCTTTCTCTCTCTCCTCTGCTCTTAGAGAGAGAGAGAGATCTACCTAGAGAGAGGGAGAGAGAAAGAGAGAGATCTCTCCTCTCTCTCTCTCTCTCTCTCTCTCTCTCTCTCTCTCTAGATCTCTCTCTAGAGAGAGAGAGAGATCGATCTCTCTCTCTCTCTCTAGAGAGAGAAGATCTCTCCTCTCTCTCTCTATCTCTCTATATCTCTATCTCTCTCTCTCTATATCTATATATATATATCTCTATATATATATCTATATATATATATATATATCTATATATATATATATATCTATATATATATATATATGAAAATTCTTACTCCTTCACCTTGACGTTCTAATCGACACTTCTTACCGCCCAGGTAGTATTCGTAACATTTCCTCTTATCTTATTGCTTCAACGCATCAGCTACGGTCGGTAGAGGTACGCAAATGACTGGGGGATAGGGACGGCCGTGATGGTAATTATACAGCTATGCGGTATACTCTGCGGAAGACTATGTTTGCATCAACTCTCTACATATTCTCATTTCTTATCTCGATTATTCATTCATCTGTCCCATTTCTTCTCTTAATTATATCCTGATCCAAGTTTAAGGTTAACTTCGGTTTGTAACACAACGTAACGCTTATGTAAGACACCGACAAAATGCTTTAGCATCAGCTGTATGAAGAGCGTACAGCGAGGGGTATATGTTTGCAATTTCAAGAATCAGTCAATGGGAGAGTAAAAGCCGATACACTGGCGATTCGAACCAATGCCAAAGGGTGATATTTGCCTTAAACTGTTAATCTGAATATTCGGTGAAAATACACTGAGAACAGATTATTTCATTTGTAGGTGGTTTGCATATGTTGCTTCAATTGTGTAATGGCGCTGGCCAGTATCCACGGTGTGGGGTGTGGCTATTTAGAGGATGGATCAAAGCATGGAGAGCCAATACGCAAAGCATTCCCATTTCTTTGTTAAGAGAAAATCTTCCAACCCTTTGTCTGCCAGTCTTTATCATCTATCCGAGAGATAAAACATAAAATGTCCGTGTCCTCGGTAGCGCATAACGGTTTGTAATACTTTGGTAAGCAGGAGCATAGTTTCTCATCAAGTCTATTTATAGTGATTACTACCTAAGAGCAATAGCACCGCTAAGCTGAATTGGTAGTGCTCTGGACTATTTTCAAGGTTGATCTAGTCTCAAATATATATTTGACTGATGTTTCGTTCCGGGCTTGGCATAGCCATACAAAGCTAACATTACGTGCAGTGCGAATATAACCTATGTAATCAATGCTATTTCAATGGTTGCAGAAATTTGCAGTATGTCAACCCAATAGGATAAGCTATACAAACGTAAACAGTCATCTGATATTACGTTGCATACCGTAAGCATGCCTGAATAAATGTGGCTTTGAAACTGGACAAGAAAGCCAAATAATTGTGCCGCACGTGTAGCGTAAGGACTATATAAATATCTTGATATAACAATCGCTGAGAACTGATTGCAATATGATGTCAAGCAAGGTCTATTTCGCAGAAGGCAGAAAAATACAACCTATACCTTCGGCCTAATATGAGAATCCGCACCAAATGGGGCTTTTTATAAATGAGTCGTGCCTCAGCATTATATCCCATGTTTACTGTGTAAACTGAAGTGAACATAATCTAACAGATCACATGCTAAAAACCCTTCAATCTGTTTATAGGGTAAATATAGCTTTGTTTGTTTACAGTAAACAGTACCGAGATGCAGCTAGTTTCTGAGATGTGAAGCCTTGCGGATGTAACCAGACACACAGTCGCTCTTAAAATGTGCCCCTTCTTCCGGCAGCCTTGCGAATTCGCTAGCGATACACTAGTTTCTCACGCACACGTGGCAATGGGTACTAAGGCGTGATGTAATCGACGTCATTGGGTGCATTTCAAGCAAACGTACTGCAGATGTGAAGTCATTTAATAAATGTTAAACGAGAACATAAATGAGAGCATTGAATAATCAGAACATTTCGGTAGCACAACGCTCCGGGACAGAGGGAGAACGCAACGATTATTGGTCATGTCTATTAACTACATCGATTGTGTAATGGTGGCACGCTGCAGTAATACAAACAATAACTTCCATCGCATGGGTAATACATATCATTTCACACATACACGGCATTTCATACGGCCAACATTTAGCTGATTCGACCAATTATGTATGTTACATTGACGAATTAATATGGAAAGCTCTGGGTACATGAGCCGATATTATGATTACACTTTAGAAACCCCTTGGTTCCAAATCAATAAATATGCGTTCATAATATACTTGCCACACCCTACTAAAATATTCGTCCAGATGAATCAATCAACTGCAGACTTGTTGGGCTATAGGTGTATATTTTATTGTTCTATTGAATTTTAAGGCCGCATGGTAGGCAAAATATGATTGACTATATGAATTAGCAATGAATAATCATTCCTTCTTGATGTTGTCATAGACAACACAAATCTGATTAAAATGTGCATATGTTTGTATATCGATCTCTCTGGGCTTTACATAATGTGTTAACTCGTAAACTTTATTCGATAGCTCAATGGTTATTGCATCATGGGCCGACGAGAACCATGTCTGCTTTTTTCCGCAACGCTTAATGGAGATGGATGGAGAATTTGTTCAGTTGCTCAACTAACATAACTCGTATGTTTGATAATTTTGTTTGTCCAGTAGGTCTGGTCAATATTTACTATTACATTACATTCGATTAATAAAATTAGATTTGGTGGGACAGAGCCATACAACATTTTAAAAAAACAATATACGCTGTAACGCACACTTTTTTGCATTAGTTTTATAATTGATCTGAGAAATGATACAAATCTAAATCCGTTTCATTCATTCAGCAAATATGACATAATCTACCTATCTGCCTTAATCAATTAAACTGTCAATATTTCTAAATATAACTTGCAGCACAATTCCAAACCTGTCAACGTGATGAAAGCAGACAATATGTAGTCTCTGGCTTAGTGAATTATTTATCGCCTAGGGTGTTATCACCCAAATGTCGGAAGTAAGCACATAACAAAGGTCACCTCGCTCTATCCAGTGCCGCCATAATACGGCGATAATAAACTATATACCAAATGTATCAAATAAATTTGATCATGTTTTCCGACTTTGCACTATTGCATAATTGTATGAGCGGCCATGGATGAATTGAATAAAGTACTGATTTATGACATTCTTTTGGTTTGTCATTGCAATTTTACAAATTGTTTCTTTATCTTTTCAAGTGAAACTAATCTTAGTCAACAGTTTCGTCTTCGCGTTTACAAGTAATGTTTGTGGAACTTTGAATATGACTAAATATCTGAAAGATGTTGCGTGATGTGTCCAAGTTGCTAACGGAAGCGTTGTATGTAAACAGTGCGCACAGCCCTACTAGCTTTCAAGCGCAAGCCAGTATTGTTCCCCCAAAAGAATTAAGATAGCAAGTTTCTCCACACACAAGGCGTATGCGACCCTCAGAACCCAACCTAGGTGGCCGTCGTGATCAGGCGTAGCTGCGGCCATATTTCCCAACCGCTCAGCTCAGCTCGCCACGAGTTCAATCTTTTCCCGAGAGGCGCTTTGTAACTTACGTATTCTATGATATACTTTTATTTCCAAAGACACACAGCGAGGCGATGGTAATGTATCTTGCCTTCCACCCTCGGGTATATTACTTCTTCTCTATCAGTGGTGCAGATAAATACCAACTAGTGGAACGACAAGAATGAATTGCGCAGATGCTATCAGAGGCGAGGTGTCTGTGTCGATTGTTGTTAGGTCCTTGGCCACAGAACAATAGTCTGTCTAGAAAGTGATTTCAACGTTATTGGGGATGCAGGGCCAGATGGTACTAATAAACCAATACAATGCTTCCATGTATATGCTAGAAGCATGACCATAAATGCTAGAGAATGGTAAGCGAAATATCCTTTGCTGCCAAAGTCATCAAAATCTTCAACCATGTCATATTGCCTGTTTGACTCAATAGACATTTCGACAAACACAATAACACAATTTCCTTTTCACTAATGTGCACTGAAATGGTATCGTTTCTAGCTGCAGCTAGTTCTGTACGTTAGGGTTAGACCGTTTATTATACGTCACATCGCGACAACGATGCATGCAGTCGAACTCTTTTGGCAATATATTTCGCAATGGACGAGATAGCAAACAATTACGATAGTAAGGACATAGCAAAGACCCCAACGGCTCTCAACCGTATTGTCATAACTTCCAGACCCCTTTGTATCCAACACAAACATTGTGACAACGCTGTTGGATAAATTTGATCCTGAATTTGTCAACGCCCCTCTATTCTAACTTTAACAGCCAACTTGTTGCATGAGCGGGAACTGGTTCAGACAAATGTCATGGGCAATTCAAGAGTAGGCGTGTGTTGTGAAATATCATGGAAATAGCGATAGTGAGAAGGAAATCACAACACACTGAACGAATCAAGAAAACGCTCGTTCAGAAAGCTGTCGTTTTGAGATCGCCTTGAAACTAGATGACCCATGCTTTACAAAGTTTTGCTGAAGTCTGTTATATGATGCCACGTTCTGCAGGCAAAGCATATTGTTATTTTGTTATTCGTTACATTTACAAGAAATCCGACAAGGAAAGCAAATTTACCGATGCCGTGTAGCCAAAAGATAGTGGTGTTAAGATTTATGAATGTAGAACTTCTTATATAGATAGGCATCTGATGGTATCTGATATCACGGAATAAACAACAGCTTTGTAGGTTAAACCTATTGTGAAATGCAGCGGCAGAAATACGCTAAATTTGGTTACTGCAATGCTTATCCCCATCCGCATGTATAGCCACCAAAAAAATATCCTTATCCCATTGCTTCAGTAACATGATTTAATCATCTTAATTGTTTAGCGAGCTCTGTGACTGACCTTGTGATTACATGTATACGCATATTGTAACAAAACAATAGATGCATTTTTTTTTCATTGCACAATGGATTAGTTATGTCAATTACAACAAAGCAAAAATAAAGGTCGAGACGGCTGCGAAATTGTGGATTCCGACTGCTGCTTTGTTTGTACTGATTGGCAATAGGCATATTAACATGGCCGAGGAGTGTAAAATCATCCCTGATGTGCTGCCCTCTAATATCCCGTTGTGGTTCATGTAAGTACTAATATTGCATGAGTGTCATTTCAACGACAACCCTGTATTGTGAATGCCATTAGCCTTGTTATAGGGAGCTCTAGAGCACTTTTTGCTTAGCCTAAATGGCCCATACCCGAACATTGCGCTTACGTTGACCTTATATGTTCAACTGTACAGTCTACCTGTGGGTCGTATGGATTAAACTTTGCGTACCGGAAACACTAAAACAATGTTTACGGTGATCTATGACAGCAAATGTGTTATGAATAAGTCTTTAACAGTTTACAACATGCGGTGCCGTTCATTTGACGTTTAAATTGTTGATTCAGCCTTATCCTTAAATAACGACACATATAGTAGACACCGGCTATAAACCTGGTCAAAACAAATATAATGATGCAATAAACAGGGTCGCTTAAAAAATAGTGGAGGAGTGTTGGCATATTTGAATGCACCAAAAAAATAATAGTCGAATGGTTTGCTGTCATCATCTTTAGCAGTTAAAATGTAACTGTCCACGTGTTGCATGGCTATAAGCTGCTAGTTTTCAGTATTTTGGTTTCGTTCTTTAACTGATGTATTTCCTCTGGATTCCACAGTGAATTTGTTTTATATCTATATGTCACCGAACTTCTAAATAGTTCAATCAAGCCATCAATTTGATAACTTTTCCAGTTGTGTGTATGTTACGTTTTGATTGATGAGGAAACTCATGTACCGTTTTCGACATTGTATGCATATTCAGCGAAACTATGGAACAACGCAATTTTTATGAAAGCAGAAGAGATTTTGATATTCCAGAAACAACGCATTAATTTCAGCGATGCAACAATCTGTGTTAAGTAAGAGAAAATCGTCTTTGGGGAATTTAATATAACCATATTTAAGATATTCGGCGTAGGTAAAATAGCGCTGGTGGCATCAGCAGCGTAGAGTGGGCGGCTAAGCTTTGATCAACAGAAGCATCAATTCACATCGAGTCTATTTACACTGACACAACCGTTATGAATATAGGTTGCTACTCGCGTAACAATACCTATAGAAATTGCACAACATCCCATAATAGCACAGGCACAATTATTTCAGTGATGGTTTTTTTGGTTAACTTTATACAAACTACCTCCGTTATATTACACGTTATGAACGGACAAATAGACTAGAATCCATTAACAAACAAGAGACCACAAACATACAGTAAAGCCACCTTTGTAATGTAATGAATAGATGCTGAATATTTAAAATATCATGCATGATAAAGTTACCGTAAAAACTGATTTAGAAATAACCTTGTGACATAAGATTGGTTTGTAGTATGCTTAGTTGAACATTTTTGCAACATAGATGTATAAAGTCCGAGCCAAGACCAATGACATTAGTTAGGGCGATGTCTACATACGTAAACTTACGTCAAGTTCTTCTTTCTTTGTAGAATATTTTTTCTTGAAGCATTTACACTTGATAGTCTAAAATCTGTTGGTTTACTTGTGACATGTATTTGTCGACAAGCATATTGATGGTATTGTCGGTGATTTGACGTTACTAATTATGTGTATTGGCAAAGTGAATGCCTATTTCAAGCCATTACACCTTAGAGTTTATAGCTATGCTAAAAGGATAAACTACTAATGTCTTGGCTGTGGAATATCTATAATCACTGTTAAGGCATAGGGATAGTCTATGCAACGACGGTTAAATTCAACTTGCTACAACGGCAGTGGAGCGATGTATCTGAGGCCTATTTATGTAACTGGTGTGAAACTAAGACATCTAAATACCTCCACATTGTTGTCTTAAGTCATGAGCTCACAAGTTGTCTCTGATTTCGATGCAAAGGAGGGAGTCAAAAGAATTCGCGGGATATCCACTTTCAGTGCTCGAAGTCGATAATAAGTTTGCGCCATGGATAAGTATTCAATGTCAATGGAAGCATTCATATGTCAAACGATCCATGAACAAGAATACGCCACAGTAGTAAAATAATGACGATGCATGTAACATAAATTTGCCAGATTTGATGATTATTCCATGGTGCTTAATTTTATTCGACGAGCATTCGGTTGTGGATCCTTCATTGAGCTTTTCAATATTCATCTAGTGAATTCATCCGGGGTCAAACTATTTTGGAGGTAGTTGGATTATTTAAAGTTAGCCCTGACGTAGTTGAAGAAGCGACTGCAACAATACTTTGACAGAGGTTAAAAGAATGAAGAACCAATGCAATATCAATAATTACTGAGACATACATTGTAAGGTGATGAATGCGCATAAACAATACTGTGTTTAAAGTCTGCCTACGCAATCTTTCTTTGCAGTTCCGCCTACTTTTTGACGTTCATGAAATTGACCACAGCGCTCTCAATGTCGAGACCAATTGGTTCTAGCTTTGCTCAGTGCTCTGTAAACCTCCCCACCAGTTTGTCCCGGATTTGGTTCATTGCATTGGGCTCGATTTTGATCTCAGCCTTTATCAGGCATCTGCTAACTTCAAATTGAGCAAATGTGTAGTTCATATCACCTCTGCGATCGAATACGAATGTCGAAGATTTGTAAAAAACGGCAAGGATATATTGATATTTCATGAATAAACAGCAGATTGTGACGATGCTAGTAACAAGCACTATATTACGAAACCTTTGAGATGACAATATTTGTTGCTGCGTTTTCAACGTACTTACATGTCACGTTGTGCGAGCATTACACACATTGGCGCTCCTCTCGGTGAGGTTGTCATATCTGATTGTCATATGATACGCAATTTCCATGTGATGAGCAAAATTCTCATCTGGGATTAATGTGGCATGCACCATAATTGGAGAGCAGATAAATGTATATATATATATAGAGAGATATATATATATATATATAGATATATATATATATATATATATATAGATATAGATATATATATATATATATATAGAATATATATAGATATAGAGATATATATATATATATATATATAGAGATATAGAGAGATATATAGATATATATAGAGATAGATAGATATATCTATATATATATCTCTCTATATCTAGATATAGAGAGATATATGTGAGATATATATATCTCTATCTATAGATAAATATATATATATATATTTCTATATATATATGTAGGGATATATGTGTAGATATATATATATATATATAATTTATATATATATACATATATATATATATATATATATATATATATATATATACATAATAGATATATATATATATATAGAGCTATATATAGAATATCTATATCTCTATATAGATCTCTCTATATATATATCTATATCTCTCTCTATATAATATATATATATCTATCTATCTATATAATATATATATATATCTATATATATATATATATATATATATATCTATATCTATCTTTTGGATATATATATATAAACATTTGCATCAGCTGGTGATTTGGCATATCCATGTATATGATTTGCTGTATAAAATGAAACTTGTTCCCTGGTAACGGAAGCAGGCGACGCAAACACAAAAACGAGAACGGCTCGCAGAGTACAAATTCAGCTGTTTATTTGCGAACAGCAATTTCGGTAGTGCTGAGATGCAAGCTAAGAACTGCATATGCGGTTTGGACTTTCTTGCAGCTGCTGTAGCTGTCTCAATAGCACAAAAGCGGACCTCGCCTTATTTTTAGGCAGAACACGTTTGTTTGGCAAATGCGGTGCTGCTGTAATCTTGCCTGCACATTCGGTCAACCTATTTATCATCAGCCTTTAGTCCTACATAAACGTTACAATTACATCTGAAAAACAATGCGGGTATTAAGTAGTTCAGTTAGTCATTAGACCTAAGCCTGTAGTGCCTTTAAATAAAGAAACACATTGCATATAAGTGATACGGACAATAAGCTGGATGATGATTTAAACTACACAAGGAACGACCGACTACTTCACTTTGCACTTTATTCAGGACAATGGTGTACTGTCCTTGCCAATACCGCTCGACGTAAGCTCATTATTTTGCGTTGTGACATGAGCTATTATCTCCTAGTAATTAAGAGCACTTGCAAATATGTCAATATCTCTAATCGGTATCCAGGTTGCCTATATTTCTCTATGTTGCTTGAACTACTATAGTCATGCCAAGAGAAAGGAATGACTTGCGTCTATGTAAACCTGCTGATGTTGGCTTTGAGTAGCACTTAATGTAATATTTCATAAGTGTACCTAACACTGAACACCAAATAGCCACGAAAATCAAGCACGGGTGGAGTGTCATCGACAATGATGCCGGTGTCGGTAGTGTGCCACTGCAATGATGCTTACTCGGGTAACCGTTGTTTGTGTATAACCAAGGAAACATTTAACAAAATACAGCCATATCCAACTTATGGTCAAGCATGCTTCCCATTCGTATGAGTGTTTACATTGAGAGTCGTCGGTTATGCAATTTTAAATACTTCATTATTGCATATTACCTTTACAAGTCAATATTTCGGTGATATGCGAAAGTATCAATCATGCTGATTCATACTTGGGCTATATATTATCTGTTGCATGCTATGATTAGCGTGGGGCTTTCAATCGACGTGAAGTTTTATCGGCAGTTTGTCAGCTCATCTTAGACCGACCTACATAGCGTGTTTAACGCTTCAGGGCGTCTACTATATCTGTGTATGTACCCTCGTCGTTGTACACACACACACACACACACACACACACACACACACACACACACACACACACACACACACACACACACACACACACACACACACACACACACACACACACACACACACACACACACACACACACACACACACACACACACACATACACACACACACACACACACAGCACACACACACATATATATATATATAGATATATATATATATAGATATATATATATATATATATATATATATATATATATATATATATATATATATATATATATATATATATATATATATATATATATATATATATATATATATATATTAGCCCGAAAGCGACCTTAAGTGGACGAATCGCCAACCTTTTGTACACTTTGAAAGGATATACCAGTAAGTCCACATTAAGTCAACACACATTTTCATCCAAAACAATTGAAAATATTTTGGTTTGACCATTCGAATGTGATAGTCTAGTCTTAGTAACGTACAAAGATAATCTTTGACGCGTGATTTCTTTGGATTTTGAATATAATAGCGAAATAGTATTTTAACAACTAAACATTCGTTGACCTAACACGCCAACTTCAATATCTTCCATACAATCATTTATATAGTTCGATCCAAATTGTCGAAATAATGTTTACTCATGTGTGTTGGATATGTTTATTTGAAAAATTAAAATATTTGATTTATTTTTAAATTTCATACCGAAATACTCTATTTTTCTCCTTATTCATCAATCTACAACATTGAATTAGATCGCAAAATGCTACCAATGGTTCATAATGATGACATCTACTACAAATATTATGTTGTCTAATCAATGATGACAGAAAATGATTTAAATATTTCGGTATTCGCAAATATTCCAAAATAAATTTGGGCACGAAAGGTTGGATTAATACATATAAATTAGTGTCTTGACCTTTCGTGGACGACCTTTCGAGGACCAAAAGTATATACCAGGAATAAAAAGTGACAAAATGATTTTTATTCGCATTAAACTATTTCATTGCCGAATGAATAATTGATAATAAATGATAGCAATCAAGTACTATAAAAATTTGTCCACGAATGGTTGGAGTCTACGAATTGTCGTAATCGTCACTATATATATATATATATATATATATATATATATATATATATATATATATATATATATATATATCTATATATATATATATATATATATATATATATATATATATATATATATATATATATATATATATATATATATATATATATATATATATATATATATATATATATATATATATATATATATATGCAGCACACAATGAGCCAACAGTCATAAATACCGTGGGTGACATGCACTTAAATTCATTATTGTCTCTGAGCTTTATGCGCTCATTAGGTACCAATTGGATACAAATGCAGAGTAGAATGTGCATTGTGACATAGTCGCGATATACACTATATATAACTTCATGCGGCTCTCCGATGGCATTAAGTATGCTGTAACCAAGCATATATGACTAACGTCATTTAAGCCTTGTTTACTTTGAGAGAGTATGGTATTTATAAACAACAAAACTGCTGTGACTAAGACGAACTATCTCACTAATATTTGGCAGGAGATGACGTGATGGAGAGCCATTTGCTAACATAAAACGAGATAATTATATTCTATATGTTTATATATATATAGTTTTATTGATATGATAGGAAGTAATGCGCTAGTTTTGCGTAATGATTCTTTGACACATGCCAACTACAGACGAAATAGTCCGAACAACCGATTGCATTAACCATCTCTCCGAAATCACCACCCAATGCAACCAATTAACCTACGATTCATTACTTCTATGAAATAAGCATTCAATACGTGCGAGTCGCATATCCATCACTGTGGCTCTGTGTTTGTTCTACTGCTATTTCAAAGGGACACTACATGCATAAAACATGGCTAATAAAAATATTTAATGGTCACAATGACAAGAACTGTACTGTAGGCAACACGACATGCGTCGATAACGTTTGATGTTGCATACACAAAAAGCGTAACTATGAAGTTATGCAAAATATAAATGTTTACCAACCATGTTAAGATGATATCCACCAAAGACGCGATTCCTGTAAGATAAAGCGAGAGGGATAAATGAATTTCTTCCCTTTCTACCATTGAAACGTATAAATGTGCAGCAACACACAACATACTATGGTTATAATCATTAAATGGGACGTTAACTGCATGGAAACGGGAAAAAGGACGAGACGATGACCTAAAGCAATTTGTTTTCGATTTTTACGCAGCATTGTAAAGAAAAAACGACACCCTCATAAACTCTTCGGATTTATCTTAAAAATTAAGTGTACATTTAGAGCACACGATGTTCAACAGGCGTTGGTGTTCATTATTAATAACTGTAAAGGACAAACGGCTTTGCACTGAAGAAATCAAAGCTATAGTTGGCTGCCTATAAAACGATGGCAGCAGCCAAACACGTCCGTTACTCGTTCGTACAAAACCTTACCGATAAAAGTTTACTGCAATGACATACACACCATTTGTTTCGTTGCCAGTACTTTATTGATTGGTCAGTGCTTACCACTACGTCAATGTCCACTTCGTAGCTTTTGTTCCTATTTCGAATAAGGTTTTCATCATCCTTGATTTCAAGTGCGCTCTGACAGAGAAGTGATATGCTTACACTGGTCGATAAATAATTATTTTTAATATGCTCTCTGTGATGCTGTTGTATAAATGTGCTAATTATATTGTTGGTTGTCTTGGAATGCATCAGTTGAACCCAGAAAATACATTGTGTGTTGATAAGAAATACAACCTCAGTCGCGAAACAGGCAGCCTAAGCAACAGGTCTATGACCTGAGTGTGACCTACACTTCCTAAGCGGCTTGGCGAAGGTGTTTTGATTCATTAGCCGTCCACCATTAATGGAAGAAGCAATACACAGCGAATTTTAACGCAATGCATTACACAGGACGCAATGTGTGGTTAACACCTGTCTCTCCATTGGCGTGAAAGATTACCTAATTTATTACCTACGGTTAGTGTCCAAGGCCATCAGATTGTGATAGTCATCCTGTGCTTATTTAGATTGATGCTCACATCAGGTAGGCATTGCAGTTCGGCGAACGACTCCCGCTGGTCCGAAAATAGGACACGCTAGCATTTTGGCTAGCTGGCTTATACTGATACAGGTATTTTCATCGAGAATTGCCAGTGGATTTAGATGTGCTTGTACGACATCTTGTAGCCTTCATTCACATACGTGTCAGCATTTGAAATGATCTTATAAACAAGGCTCTATATTTTCAAAGTAATTTGGGCGATGCTTTCATGGTTGACAGCCACAAACTGCTGCTTTGCACTTGAGAGCATCTATATACAACAATAAGTGATGACCGACCATTTCTCTGTCCGTTGGTGCATGCCATATACAGCAAGTGTCTGAATTGCACTCATTCGATCATATGAATGTCCTTACACTATAAATGAAGGTCAACGCCTCTGTCTGTTTTATTAAAAAAATTGTGAACCTATCCGATAATAATGTTGAAAATCGATCATTTATTAGAATAAATACCAGTTGTGAGTTTGTTCAAGTATTTCCCTTGCAACACTATTTACCATTATCATTTTATCCTGCCATTATAAATCCGCGTTATAGATTAAGATGGCAAAAAACATATAAATGTGATGTCAATATTCGTATTTCTGTGAAAGACGACGGCAATATGCAAAGAATGTCGTAATTGCCAGCGTACTGCATTGTGAATGACCATCCATTGTGAATGAAAATGCATCTCGCTATCTTCTGCAGATTATATAATAAGAAACTATTTTATGTTTCTATTTTTATAACTATGCTATCACGGTACCGCATTTATACAATCACGGTATATCTGGTCCGACTAGTAGGCTTGATGACTAACCTGTAAAAATTTGCTAGATTTTTGAAACCTGCATTTTTCCCGAGACTTGCCATACGCATGTGAAAAAAAAGAAACGACGGTGTTGATATTTTTTTCAATAAATGATATGACATGAACCGTTTCACCAAGTCTTATCGTGAATGCGTCTTGCATTCCAATTCACATTGTTCCATATTACCCAGTTTAACGGCAATTTATCGTACAGTTGGGCTACATGGCATCCATTTTGGTACTGGTACGTCTGTTTTGCACTACAGAAACAAGCCAACTCTTTTTCGAGATTTTAATGAACTGCATGCTAATCATCTGATATGACTGGCAGGGAATTTGATATCTACAATAATTCACAAAGATTTGGTGATGGATTGCCATAGCAAAAAGGTACACAAATGTCGCCTGAGTCGTAAGGTCTCAGCACTGCAAAATAAATAAACACCACATTTTACTGTCTATTGTTCATTCTGCATGTTCACTGGTTTGGCTGTAATTATACCCCCAAGCTCCCCTTCCGCTGATACATCCTTAACAGTAAAATCATAATTCGGCTTTCAAAATTGCACTTAAATTTTGTGTCGCAATTGTGTAAATGTTAACTTCATTTTGTAGCCTTCTGCGGTTATTAAACCACGACATAAAGATGAATATTCTGGCTAAGGTAGCTTTCTAATGGTTATGGTTCAGACATGTTTATAAACTCTCAAGGTTATTCAAAGTTGTGACTTTATCATATCACAGAATGGGTGACACTTTCGTACCCCCTTTTGGTTGGTCACTGATTTCGTGCTTCCGACCCGGAATTATTGAAGCGTTTGTACTAATTACGGTTAATGACATAAGGGTGGCATTTTAATATCTTTATCATCTAATGTGATTTAATGTTAAATTAAGTGTTATCGTTAGAAACGCAACATTAGCAGCATTCATTTTTGTCAATTTATTTCTAGACATGGGAGTTTTTCCGCAAAATTAGTACCCTTTCTTCCTGCAATTGAGGGTGATATTTATCGGTACTGATATTTCTGCCATGTTCTATCTTAGAAGTATTTTAAAAAAAGCCGTCTATCTATTTCCCTGGCCATGATATGGAAACAATATACACAGAATCAAGTCTAAATTACCACCGTTAAGGTTTTCCCATTCCTGTTATCGCTCGACCCGTTGCATTCCAAGAAAAGCTGAGCTTCCTCAGTATCTATTTAGAGCCGAGGTTATTACACAAACCAGACGCCTAGAGCCGTCACATATACACCTATCAATTCTATTCAGAGCTATTATATCATCGCAAATTAATTCTAGTCACTGGAACGCTTTTATACGCGTTCATGTCACAGCTCGTTAGATGTACCGAAACTACCGGTAAAGACGGGAATGATGTGCGCGCATAAAGGTTATGCTACTGACAAGAATCCCTGATTTTTTTGTTGGCGACGCGTGACTATTCTCCAGACAAAAGCGTCTCAATGTAATTGTGGGGGCCAGATTTGCAGCCTACGGCTATGGATTAATGCATAAGCCTACAATTATCCTTTATCAGATTAATTACGAACGATATAGTTTGGTTCTACAATGCTAGCTTATATCACCTGGTGGAAAATGTCGTAAAGATGGGTCTTCAGCCAGGAACATTACTAGATTATGAGAAAGTCGTTGTTATTTGCTGGCATACCGACCTCTGCAGCATTGTATATCCATGTACATTTATGTTTATGCTTGCGGATATCAACATGGCAACAATTTCGCCCGGCCATTGCACTCTGTGCTGGTTTTATTTTACAAGCATATATGGCCTGCCCTTCATTAAGTTTAGTGCTACCGAAAAAACCAAAGCATTTTCCATCTGTGAACGTGTCTTAACATCTAACAAAAGATGAGAAATGAAGCAATTCAACTTATCATCAAACCATTTACTTATGTTTGTAGTGCCAAAATAACTGCAATTACTGATTGGGGAAGGCACACTGATGTGACTTATCCGATGAACATTAATCCCCCAATTTGAAACCCACGAATTCGTTTATCTGCTCAATGCATACAGGTACAAGCCTTTTAATTTTAATTTGATCAGATAGCAGTTCCGTAAATCACTGCTAGCCATTAACGTTACATGCTCCCATCTACAATAATTTGTCCATATTTCTATGTCTTACTTTTAGTGCTACTTCGTTACTTGATAAGGACGTAATTTGTGTCTTTGTAAGCTTCTTGATGATTGCCAGAAAATACCGACAAAAACAGTTTTATTATTACTCGCGGAGTTCATGCGACATTACAGACGACCTGTTACATAAATCGCTAGTAGAGCATCAACAAAGTTCCCGATGCCGGAAATGAGCTATCACAATGTCTTGTCTCCTGAGTAACGTTTTGTTACTTATAACCTTAGGGTACGGACGTCATTAATTTGCTAAATGCTATGTTTGTACAAAAGCAACCTTTATATAGAGGACAAAAACCCGAAGGGCATGTGTGCCCCCATATACAGAAGAAATTAATCCAAACTACTTATGTTCAAGATAAATACAATGCAATAAAACAGTAGCATATATCTCGCTTAATTTGTGGCAGGCATCGCATGTACAAATTAAGAATAAAACATATATGGTTCGAAATAAACAGCTGGTTAGCGTAACAAATCATTCACGAATATGCATAAAAGAGGTAATACCAACATCTCCCATATGCACTAGGTTAATCCTGATTTTATCGAAGTATGTCATACAACTGGATTTTGACACCGTTTACCTATATATATTGTTGGTACAAATATTTAAATGTTTGGGAGAGCATTCCAGAAGTTTGGTACCCCGCACGCTGAAATGGTGTTACAGATAAATCGGATAACTTATTTATATTTTCGTTGCCGAGGTAATCATTATTTAGTGAACAAGTTCGTTTCGATTAGTTTTGTTTTCTTCTAAATGATCTATTCTATACGTTCCCTCAGTCACTCGCAACAGATAGGTTAGTTTGTTCTTATATTTGTTTTACTTTTCCTCTATTAATCACCATCTGTGTTTCAGAGAGTGTGTGCATCATTTATTTTTTTCTTTTGGTAAGCATTCATGTAATAAGCATAGTTCGCATAATGGCTATTGACCAGTCCAGCTCATGCAGTTGCCTACGTAATTTATGCAATGATCTTGCATTCATTTCTTGTAGTGTTGATTTGCTGGTAGCATTTGAGTATTTTTACATAACATCACAGTCATGGACATTTAGAAAATGGTCAGATGGAGCAACTAATGAGGCATCGCTAACCGATTTCTCCTCAGTTAATACAAATGGTCGTTTGCAGGTGCACAGTGTCCCGTTGCTCTTGTTGGTATAAACATTAGTGGTACAAAGCAGCTCGCCAACATTTTATTCTCTTACCATAGTGTCGTTTTGGCTAACACCGCATGGCGGTTCAACCTGTTTCAGGGAGGTTTCTTGTCATTGATGATAAGCCTGTCATAGAAGAGGCACACAATGTTTTTTGGTGTTAACAGTTGCCGCTTAGCCGTCAGTCTCAGTGAGCATTCTTCAATTTCATAGATGTTATCGATTGTTTGTTTTCTTTAAATTTTCTCATCTTCACAATTGTAGTATAATATGGCTGTTTGCAAATGATACCAATCCTGTGCGCCTGATCAATTTCTGCTGCTTGTATTCCAAGAATATCAGCTAGTAGTGGTTGGACTTTCTCTTCCGTTTGCTCCCAGAATTCGTTAGTTGTCTCAGGATTTGTTAGTTGTCAGCAGATTGGATTGCCTGCTCTGGTGTTTTAGGTAATTGCACTAGTAAAACCAGACCACTCTCAACTCCATGTTAGTAACGTAAGTTGAAATATGGCTTGTAAGCAGATTATGGTATTCGTTGTATATAAGACGTTTTTAAACATAGCTTTGATATTAGAAGATATGCTTAAGAAATCCCCTAAAAGCTGTTTGAAAGTCTTTTCGTTCGTATTATGACCATATTCTTTAAACTTTATGAGAGCCACGCTCTATATAGAGAAGAGAGATATATATATATATATATTATATCATATATATATATAGAGATATATATATATATATATATATATATATATATATATATATATATATATATATATATATATATATATATATATATATATATATATATATATATATATATATATATATATATATATATATATATATATATATATATATATATATATATATATATATATATATATATATATATATATATATATATATATTGTGATCTATGAATATATAGAGAAGACTTCTCTTCTCTCTAGAGACCGTAGGGAATATTCTGCCTTTAGATGTGAAGTATATTGCAGATGTGAAATACTGCAATGATTGATGCTGCTATACATACTGCATTTAACATAGTTTGGTCATATTCGTCAGATTGTTTTCCGCATTCACATCGCATCCAAATCGAATTCATGTAAATCAAGTGTTCGTCGCGATAATAACACTAAATGTGTTCATGATACTTCCAAAATACATACATTCATTAGGAATGCTATAAACTTTTCATCGAAAATCAAGATCTATTCCAAGGAAATAGTCTGCTGTTCGTGTTAGCATTCAACTAACAAAAGCCGCCTCGCGCCTAAATGAATTAGTTCAACACCAATATACATTGATTTAGCTGTAACAACATAACTACATTGCAGTTACTAAGATGGTCGTTTGCAGTACTCCCGATGACACATTCATGTAGTTTTGGACTTGTATTTACAACATTATTTTTTCTTTTTGCCATATCTCCCTGTCATTCAAACAAATAACAACTTTCTTCACGGTTTTGCAATGATCTACACACATTAATGTATATATATGCAATTACATCAAACACACCTCAAAAGCAAGACCAACGCAAAGATCTGTCACCACTTGATCCGGTTTAAATTATCATATTCTTGTTGCTATGATCTACCTTCATTAAAATACGTGTCTGCCCTTTTCATGATTTTATCGACAAAGATGTGATCTTTCAAAGCAATTTTGGTAATGCCATAGCGCTTGTTAGCCAATGGATATTAAATTCTACACTATGCTACAATAAATGTTGTGTTTAATACACGATTCCCATGCATTATCATTATATTGTCTTTGGTAATTTACCGTTGGTTACATACAAAGCGATGTGTCAAGAAAATGCCATGATGCATGGGGCTAATGTATAAATGATTGCCTGGCTATTTACATGCACATATCGAAGACTAGTGCATAACATAATTGAGTCGTGTGATGTGTAATTCTAAACTTACCATGAGGCCTCGGGACGCAAGTAACGCTTGCAATACCCAGCGCAGAGTAATTGATACCATTCCGTGCATTCAATCCGGGTCAATTATCATAAACGTGACGCTGACCAGTGAAAAAAACTCCTACATTGTGTTTTATAAGTGTTTTTTGTCCATAAATAATTGGAAACAAACCAATAAACAAACATTTGGCAAAGTTCAAATTCACTCCGCCGGATCATTATACTAAATATTTCCGCCGTTGAATAGTGGCGATACAAGTTATTCCACTTCGGTCCAACGTGTCAGCTCACAAATATTGCTAGAATGCATCTTGGTTGGCTTCATTGCATCAAACCATTATTTTCACTGCTTGCCAAATATTGCTAATCTCCTGGCGTACCTGGCGAATTGTTTATAGCAGAACTCGTGAAGACTCACAACAACATGCGATTCTTTGCTACGTTTCACAATATACAGCAAATTATTTCGTAGAGCGCAATAAAAGCAAAAGTTTGCAAAAGATGAGAGGAAAAGAAGTCATTAACTAATGATTGGTTATTACAAACAAATATAAATGTGAACATTACAATAACTAAGGCAGTGATAGGGTTGCAACCAATTGCTTACCTCGCTTTGTCCTAATTAAAACTAAACATATATAATATATGCAATAGCAAGCACATTAAACACGAAAACATTGACATCTGCAAGTATTATGTGGCATGCGTGCATTCGTACGACCAAACAACGGACTTGTCGATTTCTATTGCTACTATCGTTTTCGCAAGAACAATGTACTTAAAACAAACTTAAATAAACAGGTACAATTAAAACTTTTCCTGTATTTTGAACTTCAAATGTCCGTTTTCATACATGCAAGGCATAAATGTGTCTGCTATATTACTGGACTAACATTTGCAATCGATTTGTTGCCGATAAATCACCGCACTTTTGATCGCAATTCTTCTTAGTTGTATGTGAATAAATAACAGCAGATAAAGCAAACTGCAGTCCAATGCACTGTGCACATCTCTCAATGGAATCAGTAATTTAACCAGTTCATTCGATATGGAAAATTTTAATCAATAATCAAATAATTCATCTTATATCAGTAATAACCTAAAACGGGGACAGTGGCTCAAACATGCGCCTTAGCAGGATGTTTAGTGTGTGCCTTTTACCCATCACCCGATATCAGCATATCATATAATGCTAATCTTAAGCTTAATGCCAGTTAAATATCCTACCGCACGCACGCTGTTTGGAGATATAAAGCATAAATACAAGCAGAATTTGGCACAAAATATGTTGAATCAAGCTTAGGAGAACGCTAAAAAGGGATAGTGTTATAAAATCACAGTACCGTAGAAATAAATGTGGATACGGCCAATAGTAATTCATCGCCAAGTGACACTTCGGTAAAGCTTTGGTCCTACACTTTCACGCATATAATCATAATCTTTCCATAATGATGTCATAATCCCCCTTGATTAAAAACTGCGTCAGCTGAATGCATGGTCTTATAGACGTTTGTCAATGCAATCTTTGCGATCATGTCTTGCTTGACAGCCAATGAAGGTTACTTTGTGCTCAAGAGGATCCATATACTATAATCATTTGCTAAATAATGTCAAGCACAGATTATTGGCACATAATGCTCGCACAACGGTGGCACTGCCACCGTATTCACGTGTAAGTCTTTTCCATGGTCAAATGTAATTATTTTAGCTGAAGCGATAAGTTATAGGCGTAGATAGCTATGCGCGGTATTTTGCATACGGACATCAAAACCACGAAATATTTATCTACCATCCAATGTAGATCCATTGATTAAAGACATCAAATATACAATTAAAAGTCTACCGCTGGCTGTTCAAAACCAGCTTACGGTGTTTTGTCGATGCCACTCAAATGTTAGTTGCGCTGTGTTGAAGCCATTCATGTGTATCGGCTATAAATTAAAGCATAAAAGAAGCAAATTGCAAACCATAAAATGAAATTCGCCATCATGTTTTATAGCAGATATATACTGATCCATATCAATTTCCGTTAGGTTAGAATTGATAATTCCTAAACCTGTTGCGCCTAACCCAATCCCCCACCCGCCTCCACCCCTAAAGCATGCTAAACAAATAACGTTCTACCGTGTCAGATAGAAAATAGAGGCGTAGTTCATTGTTATTGCATTACTTTAAAAAAATACTGCTATCGGGCCATATCATATTAGTGGGAGATAGCTAATGAAGGTTGGCCTACCAAGATTGGAAGCCACCATTACCTATATGCCTAGACATTATCAAGATGAAGCAACACCTCAGTGGCTCACTTGGGTAAACAGGGCCACTCTCAACACTTTGTACCTCAGTCCTGTAGGGTCTTAACATTAGCAGTCCGGCTCTGTATGTAGGACTTAACCAGCCTAGACCTACACACGACTCAGAAGACATGGACATAAGTATGTGCCGTGTTGCTATGCTCATACTGGATCCTTCATTACCAAAAGGTCAACGGTCCCAACAAAGCTATCTGTCATCTTAGGCCGGATGTAGAGAGAACAGGTAATCCGAGCGGATGAAGACAATGCAAGGCCGCTGACTGCCGCTCAGAGGATGAAACCGGCTCGTGGGTAGCGGTTGCACAATACAGTATCACAAATCACTTATTTCTGTTCTTCTGTATTCTACGACCTGTCGTCATGCGTCGCTATTCCGTAGATGTGGCGAAGCAGACAGTGTATATTCTGAATCTTAGCCATCACATTATCACTTCAGAATCGTTGAGCTGTTGTTGGCCCTTAGCACTGGGAAGAGTTTTCGGAATAAGCAGCCCATGAGATGGCGAGGGCGCTAGGTCCAGATTGATGCATAGTCTTACCCACGTTTCATGCCTTAATAGGAAGTTACGCGGTGACTTGCTGCGGTGGCAGGGTCAGGACGACAACATTGGATACATGGACGAGCTGTTCACCCCGAAAGAGAGGACAATCAATGAGCTTTCCCGAACGCAGGCACCGCTTAATCTTCACACCACAAGGGCTGGCTACTTAGCCAATCACTACTCGGACCAGTTGGAGGTTGCAGCACTTGGACACCCGTTTCCAGGTAACTAGGATAGATAAGCAAGAACACCGTCCATGCCCGTCGAAAACGGAGCAAATAGGACAGTACAACTGTGTTAAACAGCAAAGGAGGGCCATACTTGGTTGATGATGGAGAAGTGTGTGAATTTGTGGCCACAACAAGCATGTCAAACAGCAGTATATCTGTCTGGAAAGAAAAGAAGCAAGCCTATAATACCGGCAAGGCTAAATAAGACGCACATCACAGAACTGTAAAACCTATAACGAAAGCACGGACATATATAGACCGAATGCATGTTGTGTCATTCTCATCACTCTATTTACTGGTAATGTCAAGTTGAATGCACGTAGATTTAACTACTGTATACATATTTGGCCAGATAATTTCCATAATGTGCATATATCTGATTTATAAGCAACACCACACCACGCGCCTAGTCAGATGCTTGTCTCCCATGCTCGAAGTTGTTTCTTTAACACATATAATAACATAATATGCGACCTGTACAAAACTTAGTCTCGTGCAAATGACCCATAAACTATTTGAGTTGAACACATGTCACCGGTTTTGCAATCTTGATATCTCTACTGTGCTTTACAGCCGACGTAAGTGGTTTCTTCATTGTGAAGGTCCAAGTGTCATAACAAATAATGCTTAAGTTCATGTTATACCAATCATTTTCGGTACAAAATGTGTCACAATATCGCAATTGGATATTGCCAAGACGAGGAATCAGAAAAAGTGGAATTGATTGAGCTCTTTCTCACTCATGCATATATTAATAGGCAACAATCAACCACTGGCGCGGTCCAATAATATACTTGGCTTATTGCATGAAAAAAAAATTCGGTACATTTTAATCTTTGTCGCGGCTGACGCATTACAGGTTTGCATAACTGGCAGTTATAAAACTTATACCCTGCAATGCAAGCGCAAATATATATGTGGTAAAACCTTCCAAGGTCATGATCATGATTCATAAAACGCCAACACTGACAATTCATGCGAATGTTTACGCACGAGAGCTATTGGGATTCGCACAGACACAATAGTAATCTTTATTTTGTGTCCCTTAAAAAGGTCATCATGCCAAGATCCGAGTCATCTTAAAGGACCTTAGTTATCCCCATAACGGCTTCCTGTGCTTTAACCTTATGTAATATGTACAACGAGCATCAAATGCAGCTCATTTTCGCAGAACCTCAGGGTTACTTATCTAGGAGTAGTGTGATGACATTTCATCAAGCATTTCAATAGGATATGGTCAGCTAGTATATTGGCTGAGCCGGATAGGTAAGCCATTTATCAGGATAACTGGAAGTGGAATGCAGTCGATTGATGATTTGCTCCTTCTGTTACCCTATTTTGCTAAACATTCATATGAGCGAAATATTTTGTACCGCATACAAATTCCCTGTGAAATCACTATGGGTTGACCATTTCTTACAGTGTTTGATTGTATCCGTTTATACTGAATAAAAAGCAATACATTGGATACAAATGTCATTTGACCCGGTAATCGTGAAGTAGTAAACAAACTAAGCAAAACATATTTGACAAGACTAGAATGGACATTTGGTGGCTTATAAAGACTGGCCTGCAAACGCCATTAGCAATGCTTAGAATGAATTTGAGAGATTTATCAAGCAGCATGTAACAACGAGGCAATCTAAATACCTGCTTTTGACTTTCATGCTAGCGAATTTTATGGATATATAATTCCAAAGTAACTATTTCAATATGATACCTTAACAAACACTTGCCGCATTGATATCAGTTCACAATTATATTCAGTTGGTCATACAACTGACCTGTAACCGCATGTTCTGCATCCATCATATTAGCTCATATGCGTCATAATAATTACAGGAAGAGGTAGCATACTGTTCTTGTGAATACAGTATGAAAGTGATACTGTGTGTGGGCGTCTCATATAGACATTCTAATTTTCATATTTACATTAGCTCATAAGACAAGGTCGAAATCATTGCATGAAAAATTGGATACCAGTAGTTATACAAACTCATTAGCAACAGCAATATTTCATGCCAAACACCTTTCCGTTATGATATAATGTGAAAACTTAAAAAACAACATTTATACCGCTCAATATCGTCACTAGATGCCGTTTTATCAAATGGTCTGTCCATTTTAATGTCCACGTCAGTGTTGCCGATGTGTAGGCAGTAGATAACGGATCCAAACACATCAGAGCTGTTCAATCGCGCAAATGTACAAGTATGTTGTATTCGATAATTACAGCATAAATATTCAAGTATGTTTTATTCTTTAATTACAGCATCGATAAAGCCCGACATACTTATACATTTCCTGCCTTGCTTGCGAGCCTAATGTTTGAAAGGCTTGGCAATATAGTCATCTGTTGGAGAGGACAAAAACAGTCTTGAAATTCATCAATAAAAAGCTAAGTATGAGTTTAGCTCTCAGTAAATTATGCCGGTACATTGGCAGTTGTCAGTTGGCTTTAGGTTATTCGGTTCATGCTCCTCGTGTAAATATGGATGCAGAGCGGAGGGTCGTGTCATCGATGGTAAAATGAAAGGTCCAATAATGAGGAAGCTACCTTCAGGAAAACAAAAAAAAAGGGTCAAACCAGCAATTGCAGTCAGTATTGGCTGTCGATCTGTCTGGCACTGGTGATTCAGCATTTCACGATGTTACATTGTCCACCTATATCCCTGCGACCTTAAGGAGGTTAGTTAAGTACCATGCACCGTTGGTGCTAAAAGGGCGATATGCTAAATTCGCACGATGTGCTCGCTGCATCATGACAAGCCTATTAATATAATCCACTTAACAACTATTGTATCTCCGATGACACATACACGTCAGTATTGTGGCCAACAATTTGCTGCTCATTTATATTGTAGATGGCAAAATGACGCGACTCCCACAATAGCATTATTCGACTCGTGAGTTCTGTCTGAAGCGAATAATGCACCGCTTTGTCTGGACTGAAGGTAAGACTGTGGTCGTAAAATGATTGGGCATTATAAGATTACATTATTCACGCTTGTCCATGGAAGTAGTTGTTAAGGCGATATCGATTGAGCATTCATTGCATCGTGATTACTGTCTTGAATTAAAGGGTAACAATCGAGTTAAAAGCAACTAAAGCAATATTATATCAATTGATAAAAAATGCATTATTTGCAATAGGGAAAAATAATATGTTTGATATGTTGCGAACTATTATGGAGTGGCCGGTTATTGCAATCAACTAGCAACACATCAAGTAGAGCTTTATTGAGAAATATGACATTTATCACACCAGAAATTTCAAATAACCCGTTATCGTAATTTCGAAGCATAATTTTATTGCGTCTAGGGCCGTTGGGTGTCATTTCTGCACAATGCTATACTCGTTCGAGCGCCTGTGCCTATCATATGCGAAGTCACGTTATCTATCATACCGGATATAATGTGTTGTTGCTCCGTGTTAATCCCATTAATTATTTCATGGCGACGTACATAACCGAACGATCATATGGATTAGTTACATTCAGGAGGAAATAGTCCTGGTGAATGTAGGGCTGTAAAATTGGATGGGTGTTTTGCGTAACATTTGGCGCCAATGCTTGCAGTCGACATCAAAACGCTATGTCGTGAAATAATCGGTCATTTGGGGCGTAAAATACGCAAAATTGTTGTGCGGCTTCGTGTCACTTTCAACAACGAGGCGCTACCCGCTTTGGTGGTCGATAAGAATGATCGAGCCAACAGCGCACATTCTTCTGTTGAATGCATATAATACGTGCTAATATAAAGCTGTACTCCAATCGAACACAAATGTGTGGAAATCTGTTGGCGGTTAACGTAATGTTTGCATCAACTTTATTAGTAATTATCTGTAGGATGGAACGAGAATGTCACAATGGCTATTCTGTAACAGCTGCTAGGCTGGATAAGATTAGTATAGTTGGTCACTGTTGAGGCATTCAGTGTAAACGATCTTCGAATATCATATCCGGACGTATATTATTTACGCTATTTGCAATACCTAATTAACCATACTCATAATGATTAGTATCGCTGAGCAGCAATTGCATTCTCAATCTTTTTGTAACCTATGTAGAGTCTCGATATGAATTATGCATGACGGATGGCACCGTCACATGTAACTGCTCTACATGTTTTGCTTCATTACATTGTAAGAAACAGGGAGTTGTTTTAAGAGGGTAAGTACAAATCTATTTTGTTGCTTACGATCAGTTAAAACGGTGAGGTATGAACGTAAACGTGCAGGTTTATATAACGGTTTCTATGCGTCACTACCACGATCACACAAGTTACCAGCTTGCGGACGATGAATTGCCAGCACAAACATAAGAGAAAACAACTCAACCAAACCCAACTGCTTAATGAATCACATATATTTTGCATAACGTTAAGACGTCATTTCACACTTTGCAGAATATGATTCAGCAAACTGTTTAATTTCTAAGATTTCGGGAAATATATTTGTTATAGTGCGTTGGGAGAAAAAGCGTAGTGCTTTTTAGGTCGTTACTTTGTCACGGCTCTCGCACATGAGGAATAATGTTTGTGATATAGGGAACAATTCTGAGTGTAACAGTTTGCTGCAAAAGGTAGATAATAATGCAACTGAAATTCATAAGACATTTTGCCACAATCTGCTTTTTCAATGATCACAGATAAGCAGTCAGAATGTGCTGTGCCACAGATGTATAGAAATATGCTGGTGGGTACCATGCGGGTCGCTGATAAGCAATGTAAAAACCGAGGCGCACGCGCGGTGTATGGAGAGCAAGATAAGTTTAGTAAATAAGCTAATTAAGTAATACATCACATATTTTTTACCAATGGACTTGTGGACAACTTCCACAAGCTATGTTAGATGGAAAATTTGTTGCGATGGCGTTGTGCGGTGGTCCATTAACAAATGTCGTGAAACGGATAATGGACTCATCAATTTGTATTTTTACTTTACATTGATGGTGCTTATTGCTAGAATGGTTAAGAGTGGATCTATCTATCTCGATTTATGGCTTGCACATTGAGGCGTTATGGTATTATAGCGTTTGGCATAAAACCTTGGGAACAACTATGATGTTGCATTGAGCTCATTTATACTAATCTACATCACATCCTACTTGGACCCCAACAATGTAATGGAATAATATACTAGTTGTAGACAAACGCAGAAATGAGGTGCGTTGTGCATTATGAAGGATATATTTTTTTATTGTATGCAAATGAACACACTGGTTTCCCTTCGTAGATTGGAAGCCGCAATGTAATGGCCGCGGCAATGTCAGACTTATGCTATATTCGTTGCTAGAACAATGAAAAGGAACATATATGAATCAGACGTCGATTAATTGTGAATTGCTCGGCTACCTGCCTGCCGCATGTCTTGCAAAATGCGCAGGATTTGGTTAAAAGTTTCTTCATTGATGTATCTACAAATTCCGCAGCGCAAAAGCGTAACCATTTTATCGTATTTGCAATACTTAAGCTAAATAACCCGAGGAAACCGCAAGTTCGTGCAACAACAACTGTTTCGGGTGATATTTGTATATCTAACGTGCGCGTGCTTTAAAAAAATGCACCACTCGTACCAATGACCCAGCCGAAATAACCCGTTAATGGCACCAGGGTAGCTTTATAATCCGTCAAAACATTGTCGGTTGTCAAAAAAACTATCTATATGTCTAGGTTTAGCGTTACTCGTCCTCTTAGGACAGAGCACGGAAAAGCGCTCTTGTCAAAAGCTCCATCAATGTACCATTTTCTTCCCCATTGAGTAACAAACGTGAACACAGATAGATTCATGCATTATAAAATATTGCAAATTCAGGGACGTTTATTCCAACCTTAGCTAACGTTAGGTACTGCCTGGTTTTATGAATGAGAGTAGACTCAAGTGATTCATACGATGGCAGCTGGCATGCATAATGTGGCCGCGATAGCTACTTTCCGGTGATATTAATAGAGAAAACCGCCATTTACGGGTGCCCATTCAGTCGTACATTGCATACAAGTAACAGGTAGGTATTGTTCATTTGTATGTAGCATTAAATAACGTAATGTCAGTTTATATCATTCACTCAGACTTATCGTTACATACATTGCACGCCTGCGCACCCAAAATTTTAAGTTCAAGTGGCATACCTGACGATTTAATGCTGCTATATAAAATGTTCAGTAAAATTACTAAATGTCGACAACTAATCTGCGTTAAATAATACGTGGTTGACTAACGACGTTTATAGGTTCGACATAGCTATTTCATGCAAACAAATAACTTTGTTATGGCTGTTTTTTTCCAATACATATTTCAGGTTAACCTATGATCCAGGTTATAACGTATTACTGGCGCTAATAGAAATTGCAGCAAGTATCATATGGTTAATTCTATGCAGATGCAAGGTGTTTAAGTCCGCGTGCATACAATCTGCCATTTAGATAGCGAGTACGTTGGTGTGAACAATTTATGAAAAGTCGTGCAGCTCCCTTCCATGGAGAAAACGATCGGGTACCACAGCGTCAGGAGAGTTGTCTGTAACCACGCTACTTTACACGTTATGGGTTTTATTTATGGTATACGGTTTTGGCCTTATCCACGTTGTTGTTGGTATAGTGTCGTTCAGAAATTAATCAATGGCTTTACCAAGGCTATAACATTCTCTTTTAAGACCATGTGTTTTGTTCTTAAATCTGTATTCTTCCACAAAAACTAAATTATCATACGATATAAATGTGTTTGGTACTGAACTACATATAAAGGAGTTGAATTAGGTAATTAGCTTGTGATGATCGTTCTGTAATCGGTGCATGTAATGTCTGGATAAACGTGTTATCTATTGTTTCGCGATCTCTAATTGTTTCATATGGACAAAGGTGTTTCACGAGTGATGGAGTCAATCTGAAAAGTGATCAGATGTGTAACATCAGAAACAGCTCGAACAAATTATTAAACGCAAGATATCACCAGAAAATTTCAGGATCACAATGATTCGCGGAAGAATCATCTGCAACCGATTTTCGGTATGACTATGCTTGGTTAAAACAGCGCCGTCGGCGTCTGCTAAACCAAATACACAAAATCATCAATTCAAATCTAGTCTATTTATGGTGACGCAACCTTGATAAATAAAATTTGCTTTTCTCGATGATATATGAAAAGGAATGGCACATTATGTAAGAGCTAGCACAAGCATTGTATATAGCCCTGAGAATGGTACCCGATTCATGTTGACGCCATCTTTGAGTCCAATTTACACTGGTCAATGTCCCATTCGATAACCGAAGAAAATTATAGATATTTAATGACGTCAATTTATCTAAAAGTGCTCGTAAAATGAATATCATCAAGGAATGCATTGCTGGTGGATTCGGCGTTGTGACACGGTATATCAAAAGCATGTGCCAGCTACATATTTCCTTGTAGCTATTACGCTATCACAAAGAACTGGTATTAAAACCTTACAAAATTATTATTACAATGTGTAGCTGCACTTAACATTATTGCCAATAAAGCAATAGAGTTTCATCATTCATTCTCGACAACTCACTATTATCAATTTGTTTTTGTGGTGGCACAACTACAATTTACAAAGATATCCATTATATGCATCAGGGGTACCGTTAGCTAGAATGGATTAATTGTTCACTAGGGTTTTGTCAACTGCAAGAGGCATTCCACCAAACATATGACCTGTGTTAATACAATGTCATTTCGGCTAAATATTTAGATTAGCCTTTCCGCATTCTGTACTTGATCTTCCAAAACCGTTTCGCTTAGAAATCAATTCCTTGCTGTGCGAACATTCAGGAGAACGTGAACGCAATCATATCGTATCTTGCTATTTGTGACCCTCAAATCCACGGTAGATGTCAAATATATCTGATATGCCAACAGCATATGTGAGTGGACTCATATGCATCACATCATCATAAGGCTCTGATCAATGACAAATAAGCAACATCGTTGATACAGGTAGTGAGTGCTCGTCATTCTAATTACCCAAATAAATGGGAATAATACAGCGTAATCTACCACTCACAAACGAGTGCTTATGTTAGACAAAGTAATAACAACTCATAAGATTCTCAATCGAACAGAAAAAATGTTGAATAACTGAAACGTATCCTGCAGTAGGATTATTACGCCGGTGTCGTAAGTTTGAACATAACTGACTGAATATCTCAAAGATGTCGCATAATGTGTGTAAGTTGCTATTGGAAGCGTTGCTTGTAAATCTGTGCACAGGCCAACTCGTTTGCTAGCGCCAGCAAATGTTGCTTCCCCAAACATATTAAAAATAGTAGGTTTCTCCGCATGTGGTCTCTGGCTTTGTTAATTATTTCTCGCTTTGGGAATTATTACGCCGGTGTCGTAAGTTTGAACCTAACTGACTGAATATCTCAAAGATGGCGCATAATGTGTGTAAGTTGCTATTGGAAGCGTTGCTTGTAAAGCTGCGCACAGGCCTACTCGTTTGCAAGCGCCAGCAAATGTTGCTTCCCCAAACATATTAGAAATAGTAGGTTTCTCCGCATACAAATCGTATGTGTCCCTCAAAACTCAAGAACAAATTATGCATGCTGTTGTACTTTAAAGATCTTAGATAGAGTAAGCAAATGTCAACAGCGCCCTTGTTGGCCATCGTGATCACGCGCAGCTGCGGTCATATCTCTCATCTTTTCCTGAGAGGTATGTAGTTGTATGTCTATTGTATATGGTTCTTTCTATTGACACAATACATATGCAAAGTGAGCCAAGTGTAACTTTTCTTGCCTTTAAACGCAACATTGTCACCGGGTTGTCCGAGGTCATTCTGACCATTAAATATTTTTGATGCATTAACCATCAGAGTGATGACTCCATAATACAACATACCTGTTGCATTTATGCAAGGTGTGTTACCTCTTCTCTTCAATTGATGCGGCTATTACCGTGTGAATGATCTAAAATGATGAACAGCACAGATGCTGTCCGAGGTTAAGTGTCTGTTGATAGATCCATGATCACAAAAAAAATGACAGTCTCGAAAGTGTTTTCGTCATTGATTGGGATGCAGAGCTAAATGGCACAAAGAAACAAATACATTGCTAGACCAATGTCCATAAATGCTAGAGCATGGTCAGAAATATATCCGGTGCTGGCAAACCTTCAAGCTTGTAGTTTTGCCTGTTACTAGATATTTCGTCACACATTACTTTTCATTGCCGCACCTTCCTGCTTAAAAGACTTGAATAGTGCCTCATTAAGTCCAGCTTAAATTTTTGTATAAGCAGCACGGTTGATCAGACCAGTTATTAAAGGCATAATGAATAGGATGGAAAGTATTTTGTGTGTCCGATTGGTAAGGTAAATCTCAGACAAAGCAAACAATTCGTCATTCTTAATCAACCTTATGCCAAAATATGCTAATTTGTTTCTAGTAGCTACATAACAACATCAACACACACCTTTTTGATGTTATCATTCGTCGTTTCTTTTGTTGATCTCGCTATTTAATAATATTTTTATAGGTGTGTCTATTTCTTTTGTTCCAGTGTTGAAGGGAGATTAGCTTTTACTTGTTTTCGAGTGTCATAGTTTACCAGCTTTGTTCACATGTTTGGTCTCTGGGTATCATCTTCGTCTGCCATCTGGTGTGGGATATTTCTGATTAATGATTGTTGAAGATACATAGAAATTGCACTGGTTGGTACAATAACCTAGAAGCGCGGTCAAGGTATGAACAGCGGTGAAAATAAGTAATTGGTTGGTTAATATAGGTGGAATCAAATTATACAGCATTGCATACAAAGTGATGCGAAAGCTCCAATAATCCATGCAATGATGCCAGTTATTGAAACTTGCTACATGTTGCCGCATCATTTATCCTTTCTTACTAGCCCATCGTCATGATTTTTCTATGCGCTGATTATACATAGAAGGTCAACTCGGTATACCACTTAGTCGGACAAACTAGCATTTGCGACAAGAAGGGGAAAAACCTTTCATGCCGTCAGAACCAATCCACAACATACGTCAATCGCGAAAAACGGCGCATCGGTCTAAAAACTTTAGCAATATATTTCACAGGAATCATAACAACAATCGCCATTGTTAGTACAAAGCAAAAGCCACAACGGCTCTAAGCAGTATCGTCATAACTTCCAGGCCCCATTGTATCCAGCACAAACATTGTGACAACGCTGTTGGATAAATCTTATCTGGATTGTGTCAATACCCTTCCATTCTAACTTGCAGAGCAATCTCTCGCCACACGAAATCCAGCAAGGAAAGCAATCTTACCGATGCTGGGTAGCCTGGATATTGGTGATGTTGGGATTTATGTTTACGAAAATACTTAAACAAACAGGTATCTGATGGTATAACGAAATAGATAACAATGCACAGCTCTGTAGGTAGCACTATAATTGTTAAATGTCGCGACTGAAATGCACTGCTGTTAGTTATTGCAATTATTATCCCCATCTGCCTCATAGAACATATATTTATACCATTGCTTCAACAACAGGGTTGTAATTAATATAATTGTTGAGTGAGTCCTCATGTCAAGTGATAGACCTCGTGGTTACTTGTGTACGCATTGTGGTGAAGAAACTTGGATGCATTGTTGTTTCATAACACAACAGAGTAGTGATATGAATTACAATAATACAACACTAAATGTCGAGACGGCTCAGAATGTGGATTCCGACTGCTGCTCCATTGGCACTGATTAGCGATAGTCATATTAACATGTCTGAGTGTGAAATCATTGCTAGTCTTAATGTGCTACCCTCTGTTATCTCATTATCGGGCTCTAGAGCAGATTTTTGTATTGGCATTTATAGCCCATGTCCGAGCATTGCACTTACGTTGACATTTAAGGCACAGCGGAAACACTTAAATGAGGACATTAATCATGATTATTATTCCCTAATGTACTACTTGTGCTAAACCTACGTCATTTTGTACGGTGAAAAGTATTTAACAGTTTATAGAATGAGATAGTATTAGTTAATTTATTAGTTCACGTTTTTGGCTTACCCTTATCGTTAAATAAATACAAACAATTTACACACCAAATCTAAACTGAACCAGCAATATAAATGCAATGAACAGGGTCGCTTAAAATGATGTTTGCTAATTACGCACTCTCAGAATGCTTTCTAGCAGGAAGAGTGTTGTCATATATGAATGAACCTATAAAACAGAATATTTGGCTGTGATCATCTTTAGCAGTTTAATGTGTCCATGTGTTGCTTGGCTATCCGCTGCATTACGCTACCGGCGCTAGTGTTTTAATTCTTTAACTTATATATTCGGCCTGGCTTCACAACAAAACCAGGAAACGTCGCAAAAGTGGAAGAGATGTTGATATTCCAGAAACAGCGCATTCATTCCAGCAATGCAGCAATCTGTATTTAGTTGGAGAAAACCTACTTTGGGGATTCTTTGTGTGACTTTATTCAAGATATTCGGTGTCACTATCATTTTTGGTGTAACTAAACCGACCATGATGAAGTTGAAACAGCGCTGGTGGCATTTATTGAGCAAGCATTGATCACATATATTTATCAAGAGATGAGCCAACAAACGCAACAGCTCGAATAGTTCCTTAAATCACAGCGAGGTGATTAAGGACTAATGTAGATTTGTTTTACTATATATTATGATTTATATGATAACAGGGTACTCCACTAGTATTGCATAAAGCGTAATAATTCTAAGGGCACACGCCAACGAGAGACGAAATAGTCTTAGCAACTGAAAGCATTATTCATAATCATCTCGCCGATATCACAGCCCGGTGCAGCCATTTAACCTGCGAGTCTTTACTTGTAAGAAATCAGCGTTCAATATGCGTGAGTCGCATATCAATCACTGTGACTGTCATGTCTTTTTTCTGCGATTTTAAAGGGGCGCTACATGCAAAAACATGGCTGAAAAAATATATAAAAATTACAATAAAAAGAACCGTACTGGAGGCAACACGATATAGGTAGATTACGTGTACTTTAGCCAGCACAAAAGCGTAGCTATATATTAATATAAAACAAAAACGTGTACAACCATGTAGAGATAAACATCACACCCACAAAAGACGCGCCTCTGGTTTGATATAAGAAGTGGGATATGAATTTCTTTACTTTGGTAATAAGAATTCCATTGATACATATCATTCTATGGCTTTACATCATTTAATGAGTCGTAAACGGGAAAATTATGAGCAACGGGACGATGATTCAACGCAAATTTGTCATTATATATTTTAACATTATACTGCATAAACATCGACCTCCTTATATAGCCCTCAAGTTTATCATAAACAATTGTTATACACCTAGAGCACAGAGTGTGTGGTGTTCATTAAAAATAACAGTTATGAAAGCAATAAAACCCTAGTTCGGACAAAGCTACATTTCAATTGTTAAATGCAATGACATACGCAATAGGAGTTTTGTTGCCAATATTTTATGAAATGATCAGCATTCAGTACTTATCAATACGACGATGTCAGTTTCGTAGCTTCTGGTCCGGAGAGCTTGTACTTTATATTTTGAATTTAACTAGCTCAAGCCTTGATTTGATTGCGTTCTGATAGAAAAGAGAAATACATGCATTGGTGGATCCATACAATTGTTTAAGTTTACACATTAACGGTGATGAAAGGCATGTGTAACAACCGTAGTACTTTATATGGCTTTACAATTCTTGCGTTTTAGTAATATTCAGTTAATTGTAGTTTTTAACATTCTTTCTGTGATGCTGGTTTTTAAATGTATTTAGCAAAACAGGCTGCCTAATCATCAGGTTACAGCCTGAGTGTGACCTATATTCCCTAAAAGGCTTTGTGGGGATGTAAATAAACCATGAGCAGACCACCATGATTGTCGGAAGCAGTAACAACGAATTATAACGCAGCATATTTCCCTTCCCGGTAAACGTTTACCTAATATATTACCTACGGTTAGTGTCCAAAGTCATTAGATCATGATGGTCATTGCGTGCTTATGTAGAATGATGCACACATCAGGTTAGCATTGCAATTCAGAGGAACTCTAGCTGACGTGTAATGGTTAACCAAATAAACTGCTTTATCAGTAGGTACCTAATCCCTAAAATCTCTTGCTCAATTTTTCTGATGGACATCAGAGTGAGAGTGCTGTCTTGTAAGATACACTTATTATATCGAATCTTAAATTGAATAGCTTATAGTATATGTGGTATGTAAAATATCCTTGCCAAGGCAGAATCTTACTTAAAAACTTCACCACTTATCTGGCGATGCATACATTGAATCGCACTATTCTCTGATGTAACATTCAATGGGCAAGTGGACATATTGCATCATGCTGTGCATATAATGGTCAGTCTGCACGGCATGTAAATTGAAAATGTGTGCATCGCAAGAGCGATATTAACCAATGTACTCCTGAGAACAAGTACCAGTTTAGCTATGTTAACGAAGAGAATAAAGTACAGGGACACATTCAGTAGAATTGCGGGGAAAATACAGTCCTAGAGCTGCGTAGACACTAACAAACTGTCAGTGCCGTTGTAAGGCAGCTAATGGTCTGTCTGGCTTCTCCTGCTTTGATCAGTGAAACTCCGTTATACTTAGACTCATGGTGTTGATCAAGTGTTGGAATTGTGCAACAAAAACAATAATTATTCGTAGCGCATTAACGCATCGCTGGAGTTCTGGAAAGACATATTTGCACATTTTGTCATGTTTTTGTTGCCATAATCTCCCATCATTCGCATACGTGTCAGCAATTGTCATGATCCTGTAAACAAGGCTTTAAATCATCAAAATAATCCTGGCGATGCTTTCAAGGTTGACAGCCAAAACTGCTGCTTTGCTCTTTAGAGGATCTATATACAGCAATACGCGAGGTCCGACCATATTTCTGTCAGTGTATGCCATATACAGCAAGTGTCTATAAATGAGTGTCAATGTCAATTATGAATCTCTCCCATGATAATGTTTAAAGGCGACGATTATCAGAATAAATGCCATTTGTGAGACTGTTCAAAATATTCGTCGAGTATTTCTGTTTTATAACTATGATTTCATAGCAGTGTAATACCATTATATCATTCCCCACAGCAGTTGGTTGCCAACACGCGCATTGTATTTCGATTCCGCAGCACTATTTAACATCAGTGGGCATTGCTTGCTCCTGATCAATTCTTCAGTGCAGCAGCACCACTTTTTTTGTAGTTGATCACGACGAGTCATACGTCAATATGATCCCGATTAAGTGATATGGCGCTCCGTAGATAGGATTTACAAATGCTGTTTTAGTGATATCAACATCGCTTTTGTACCTGATGAACAACGTGTAAAGTGTCATATATGCGTTGGTCTATGTGCCCTTATTACTATTGAGTTATATTCGAATTGGTTCATATCAGAGGGATGAGGCAAAAATCAATATTACAATCAAATAGAACTACAAACTGGTAATGTGCTTACTGGGCATGTTTGTGCATAACATGAATCAGTCGTGAGATGTGTTAGATGTGTTATTGTTTATATCTATCGCAGCGACATCATCAGGTGTACAATATTCACAGGCATTTGGTCTGTTATACATGAGGACATTTGGCTACTTAGTTCCCCCTTGCAAAGTTAAATTGCACATTACTTCGATAGCTATATGTGCTGCACAAATGAGTTTAGTTTGAAAGAAAAACTGTCTCCAGCATCGACCTGTTACTGTTTGTAGGTCTCCTCCATCAGTATTATGATAAGATCCAACAGAAATTGACCGCACAATTAAAAGTTTCTATATATTGAACACTTATTCGATTCATCCGCTGTTTGTTTCGAGCTTGTGCTGTATTGGCTACATATAACGCATCGGCTTTATTTCTTGTATATGACCAACGCAACCGAACTTGTAATGCCGAAGAATTAGTTTATGCGTCTGCACTTAGTTCGAGTCGCAACTTTTTTTTCGCAGTTAACACAAATGTAACCTGCAAAACCTGATCTCTCTGGCAATAAAATAGCAGTATAAGCTACCTCTTGCTACAATCAGTAAAACTCATATTGTTTTTCGGAAGTGTTTGAGAGGTATTGTAATAAATCATAATGCTGCAGATAAAAATGTGTTCATAACGTGGTGACTCGTTGTTGTAGCTTAGAACCTCGTTTTTGTACGCATATTCATACTCGTGTTCCCATAATCTTTCTTAAATCAAGCACGTGTCAGCTCTGCCATAATCACATAAACAAGGTAGTAAATCTCCAGGGTAATTGTGACATTACTTTCATGCTTGACAGCAACTGAAATTTACTCCGCACTTGGGAGGATCAATAAACTGCGATGACTGTCAAATTCTGTCCAACGCACATAAGACACACGCAGGTTTTGGCAAGTAGGTGATATTACATCAGCTGTTAAGAATAATGTTCCGGTTGCCAGGATCCTTTCATTCGAACGTGTATCACTCCATTTCATGATTTCATAAAGAAGGCTATAAGCTGCCCAAAACAATCTTCAGAGTCAATGGATGATTTTTCGTACAATAAATATCAATTAATATCAAGCACACATGAATGCTTGACCCGGTTAACAGAAGCAAAGTTGGCAAAACTCTGAAGAGGTTACATGAAATAAATACCATATCCAATTCAATTAATAGGAATTTCGCGAAAACTATTAAGTAAAATAAAAAAGTATTTGTACGGTAAGTGTGGGTTGTCCATATTTACTAGCTAATTACATTTTTGCACGGTACAGTTAATATCACATACATAAACTGCTGCTTTGGCGGGATGTTAGGTGTCTGTATATTTCTACTGGCAGAGATGGGACATAAACGAGTAGCTGATAAAATTGTCCAGGCAATTGACATAGTTACTCTGAATAAATATCTTTATCATATATATATCCCAAAGATTATATCCAATATATCAGACATAACAGACTGTACTATTGCTGCTGTCTAAATAACGGTATAAATAGAGGTGGCAGAATGTCCTAAATTGGCTTTTGACAGTATATAAAAATACTGTATCGTTAATTTTCATTTCATTAGTGCCATAAAGCGTACAATATCTACAGGCAAGCACATCACACATTATGCATCGGTGTAAAATATTACCACCGCTAACATACCCCAATTATGCAGCTAAGTATTGTCTAAATGCAGCATGCGCAAGTACAGATGCACCGCACACCAAAACAGTTTCATTCAATCGGCCTTGCTTCATTTGCAATACGGGATCGACCCATTGTACATATTGGGCTTCGTTAGTCGCACGAGGATTGTCGCGGTAATATAACATCACCCATCCCAAATGTCAAGCCGTCTTGTAAGCCAACTAATTGATTGGATATCAGCTTTACTTGGCACTTTCATGATTGAAAGATATTGAATAGGCAAGCGAGTACTGTAGGTACTGTAGGCGATGTCGGTGAAGTTGGTAATCCGATGTTTTACCTTAACAATGAAAACAAGACTTGTATGTAATGCGTCTTCTACTAAGTGTGTGCATGGAAGAATAATCAGTGAAGATCGCTAATAAAAGTACTCGCAATGAGCCTACCAACTAAGGTTGTTATGCAGGTCTGTCCTGTAGAATACAGAACCTCTTTGGGTTGTTTGATCTCCACTTACCATAAGACCTCGGGACGAAGTGTACGCTTGCAATACCCATCGCATAGTATTCGATACCATTTCGTTCACACAATCATCATAAACCGTGAAGCTGTTTAACACAAACTCCTACAAAGCGTTTCTTAAGTGCCTTTCAAATGCCCGCTTTTGTCCTTACATAATTAAAAACAAACCGACTCACTAACATTGGAACAAGTTGAACCTGCCGAATCGTTAATGCAAGTTATTCTACCTCGGTCCATCGTGGCGGCTGAAAAAAATGGTTCTAGGATGCGTCCAGGCGTTTTAACGCATCTAACCATTCCTTTCACGACTTGCAAAATAATGCTTAAATCAAACACTCTTATAGAAATGGGCATCGATAACACAAAACAATGACATAACAGCATGCGTTTACAGTTGGCTGTGGATCTTGAGCATTGATGGTCAAGACACGGCACTTAATACATTACGTACATAACGCCAACACATATTGCTGTCGACAAATCCAATGCTAAATGGTAAGGTCGATTAGGTTAGCACAACCATTTGCATTTTACTTCAAAACTGTCAATAAATTTGATTGTTTGCATGGTCACACCGTTCATTGAAAATCGGTGAAGCAGGTACATAACTGCAATCAAGCAAAAGGACGAGGGATGTAGTGCTGGTACCAAGGGGGGTGAGGGGGGGGGAAATTCAGCAGTTTTGCTGGGGTCATTCAGTTATAAAGCTGCGCTGACAATACAACATACTGAGTGTAGTTATTAGTTATTGCATCAGAGCAGGTTGCCACTTTAAAGAATATTGCAGACCTTGCCCATTCGGTGCAGTATTTGAGCGTGCGTTTCACTGCCTACGTTTTGCAATCATTTTTCCGTATTCGATGTAACTTGCTATTGTCGCTGTCAGACATATGTCTTTGCAACCTTTTATAGCCATATCTCTAACAGCTTTTCTGGATTCGACGGTTTATTACCAAGTGTGGACTTTATCGCGCTATGGCTTGTAGGGTAACCCATTAATCATCTTTATCAAGTTAAATGGCGTTTCTCACTGTCGAGTTTATCGTTTGCATTGACAGCAACATGCGGTCTGTAGCTATGGTCAAAAAGTATCAATAAATGAATAATCTAATTGAGAGAGTGTAATGAAAACAGAATTGCAAACAATGCTGACGAATAACTTCTAATGGCGCACGTCAAAGTAAGAGTAGAGCAAGCGATTATCTAGCTTATACAGTGATATAGTCTGCCGAGTTAATAGATGGCTGATTGCTCATACTTAAGCAGCTTAGATGATTTTATTTTTCGATTACATTTAACCTTGCCTTTTCCACATAGAAGTGTTGAAAATGAATTATGTACGCGATAGCAATCAAAGACAACACATATTATCTCAACTGAATACAAAACAGTCACATTAGCAAGTGGTATGTGTAACAAATGCTGATTATTTGACGGAAGACAGAATCGAAAGTGTCTGATGGATGCGCTGGTTTATTGTATAATTCTCACCAGTGATTCATTCGACCCAGCGACGGACTTGCCTGCTTTTAATGGCCTCGTTGATATTGTTGTGTTTGCTAGAGTTATGGATTAATAATGATGAGCCAGTATTGTGCACAAAATTTGAAGTCGGCAATTCGACATCTCCGACCTGTGTACATTTTCTATATTTTAGTAATCAAACCCACCAACTAAAGCGACCACCTATATGTAATAACGCGTAGGTTAATTGGTTGCCCCGGGCGGCCACTTCGACTGGTTAACTTAAGCATTATATTGATTATGTCATTTGGGTTTGACCATCCTGATGAAAGCCATCGGAGTTTTGATAATATGCCGCTCACAAAAAGAGAGATTTTTAACAGCATTCGCGTGTCTCTTTATGAGAGTATCCGGAATGCATTTTTAATTGTCTATCACTCATTTGGAGGAGTGACATCCCCAGCTTAATTTGCAATAAAATTATTTTACAAGCCATAGGCTATTACTTATGACAGTATCACCCCTCGGCATAATATCTGCCTGGTAAGCGATACACGCCCATGCTGAGTAATATGAAGCACCGTGAAGTACACACTGTCTGCATCGGATGACGCAATGCCAATAAAGCTCGAATATTGACTTCAAGGGGTTATCATGTTGCCGAGCCCTTAATAGTTGGTTCCATTCCAGATCAATGCCAGCACAGATATGGGCTGTCAACGGCATGGTCATTCGGTCGATTGAATAGCATTGTGACGGCTAGCAGTGATTGCTCGCGGGATATTTGTTAAATCAGGTGCTTTCCAGAATCACATGTGACGCAACCTAGGAGGTTTTTATCAATCAACCATAATATATTAGGATATGGCGCAACTTCAATGGAACGCACCTAATATGTTTTGCAATCTTGCTAGGGGTAATTTCTCTCTTTGAAGGAGCAATCACAAATATTGAGTTACACTGAGATTATTCTTGGATCAAATTTCTCGACAACCATCTTGTGAATCAATTGTGACCCCGGGAAGCAAGGCTGTGACCTCTGGCTTCTTGGATATATAATACTGCTCATTCCCATCACTGCAGACGATACTTCTGATAAGGCTTCGTGGTGTAAAGACCATATGCACAAAGAGCGTTCACATGACATGATATACTGGTATCATGCATTATATAGGTAATCCGTGTAATAGTCATCTTTTTCAATTCCTCGGGATACTTGTGGGAATATCTGCGCAGCCGTACTACCATCGGTACACAGGGTATTTAATTAACTCGAGCTCCAAACTAGACGCTCATTAATTTCACCTGCTTCTGGATTTCAATGTTTTTATCTGTACTCAATTCGCAGGACACATCGATAACCACTGGCCAGTTATTGAAGGTGGTAGGATATGAGGCGCAGGGTGATAGTTGTGTGAAGATGTGAGTCTAGGGGCGGATTATAAATAAATAACAAAAGGCGAAACATAGAGGAATAAGGGAACCGAGGGGGAATAGAAGGTGTGTAACAGTACGAAATCAGGATACTATCGCATGGTTTCACAAGAGGAGTCGAGCTTGTACTGGACAACGTACCTGTGTGCTACACAGGTTTTGCGCCCAAGTACCCCTCATGATTCACTTGCTTTAGCGAGTCCAACTCGTATTTGCCAATGGACATACGGGAGAAAGGACTGACGTATGATATAAACCGCTGGAATCGAATATAAAACATAACAGCGTTTTGTATCCATACTAATACTTATACATTCTAATGCTAGCCAATGAAGCTTGGTACTTTTAACTAAGCTAATTTATAATTTTGGCAAGGGTCAAGTTCACCTCGCCGAATAGTAACATGTCGAACCCACAATTGAAAGGAACACGCCCTCTCGACCTGCTGATGTAAAATTCAAACCCACACATTGAATCAGTGTCCATTAATGAATGCGTTCCATGCACATGACGAAGCGGGCATTTCAGCACGATTCCAGATCAGGTGTGAATGATCCCGCTATATTACAGCAACAGCATAGTTTGAGCTGTGACTAACACAGCCAGCTAGACACCTACTATGGAAACGTACGCCTCTCAACCGTTTTAACCACTAAATCACGCGGTACACAATGTATGCCTCGTGGATATAAGCAAAAAAGTTAGTAACTCGGATATATAAGCACACTCCATAAAATAGGCGAATTAACCACAATGCTTCTTTGTAGTTCGTCACATAATCTTCAGTGTTTAGCTCGCTTCTAGGTCGGAAAACATACCACAAAACCCTAGCTAGTCATTATGTAGCAACTTCCCAATGGCCCATTGTACACATACACACGTGCAAAGGCGCTTGGCGGGCATTACATGATAACCACAAACGTTCTCTGAGCCTAGCACGCGATTTTTTCAATTCAGTTTATACGGATGCGTTATTAGCGCTTAATACTACTCTGGGGCGTGTTTTGTACTACATTCATTTTGCAAGCTTATGTAGATCATTATGTATCCTAACCGGATTATGCTGCTATCATTGCTCTGAGATATATATTTGTGTCGACTGGTTAACTTTTTGTCAACGAGCCATACAACGGTTTGGTTGTTTAGTTGCGGGTATTGGCAATGTAATACCTAGTAAGGACCATCCCACAATTATCTGCTTGTGGCCCATGACCTAACCTAGCGCAATTAAATATGGGCTTACATTTATCGCAACAAGAAGTTCCCTTATAAAACATTCCATTTTTACAACTAGTATTATTTGCCTTATCGTGATGATGTGAGTGCATATTTCAACTATCATCCATAATCAATAAATCAGACTAAATGTCAATTAAAAAATCGGCGACAGGCAAACCCTCAGCTGTTTGATGTAAAATATAAAAGCAGAAATACATGCGACCTCTGCTGTGATTGGTAAACCTGCAAGAAATGATGACTCATACTTAGGCACAGGGCTGGAAGATGAGAGTGTTATAAAATCACTGTACTGCATAAATAGATGACGAGGCAGCCAATAGTAATCTATAGTAGTGGCACCTCGGTGAAGCTTTTGGTCCTACACTTTCACGCATACAATTATATTCTGATTGCATTATATTTTATACTAGGTACTGCATTGTCCAGGCCCATCTTGGCGATTAGATCGTGCTTGACATTCGATTAAGATTGCTTCCGGCTTAAGAAGATCCGTGAACTATAATTAATGCCAATTCATGTCAAGAAAACATATTATCCCACGATAACGGTGTCACTGCCTCCCTCTTCCCTTAAACACGCGTCAGCCCTTCACAGTGTCTTGTAAACTCTCTTGTGGTAAAGCAATCAATTGTAAGCGTAGATACTTAAGAGGGGTGCTTTGTATACGGACATCAACGCCACGAAATGTTCATCTACCATTAACTGTGGATCCGTTAAATAAAGCCATCAAATAAACAGGTGAAAGTTCACAGCTGGTTGCTTACAACCATCCAATCGTGTTTTCGGTGATGCCATTAAAATATTAGTTACGCTGCGTTGTAGTCTTTATTTTCGGCTATAAATAATACCATTAACTCAGCATCCTGCCAACCATCAATTGAATATCAAGATCGGGTTTCAGCTGATATACACGAATTCATGTTAACGCCCGTTCAGCTTTGATGGATAGAAATGATTTTTCAAAACCTCATATGAATTAGTTGCCATCTGCTTCGTTTTATCAGAACGTCCTTCACATCACCTAGCCGTTTACAATCCAGTTCAGTAAATCGACCCAAGGGTTAAACATTGCTCATCACAGTGGGAAAACAAGTCGTATTACAGAAATTAAGGCATCAATTGATAATTTGTCCGTACAATTTGATTTATCTGTGGAAACAAAACGCGAGAAAATGTCCATTGTTTCCATTTATATTATTACCAATGCCTTGTCATACATTCGGCGAAGAGCTGGCGAAGTTATCAGGATCCAATTTGTGTTGCCATATTACCTCTTCATTCTATCAAAAGTCTGCATCTTTCACGATCTTAAATCTCCAGAGCAAACATGGCGATGCTGTCGTGCTTGAGAGTTAAGTGGTGCTGTTTTTTATTTTCGAGGATCTCTGTACTACGGTAAATGACAGATAGGGCAAGGCATTTCTTCTTTTGCGCCGCATAATGTGACATAAACTGACTGTAATACGAGGCACAAAGATGCACTCTCATCCGACCTCCCCTCACCTCCTTTCCACATATGTGTTCTTATAGAAAGGTGGCAGGGTACCTTCAGCCTTAAGCTTTCGTGCGTTCTCGCTAAAAAAAACCCTTGTTTTTCCGGCGTTACAGGCACGTTAGCTGGTATTGGTGTGCCAATCAAATTACCAACACTAGCTCAGCACCTCGTTTCTTTAACATCAACAACAATTTTTCAAACGGATATCTGTTCATTAGCACTATATATTCTCGGTAATTTCGAATCCGTGAAAAAGGTGACCGTGAATAAGCCGACGTGCTCGTGTAAAAGCTTAACACTTCAAACAACTAATGGTGCGGTACGATCGCATGCCACCGGGAGCATCCTATCCCGTTTTAAAGATAATTATTTAGTTTACCCTCCTTCTTCTCAAAGCAATCACTCTTACGAATGAACGTTTCGCAATCATGTGTATGTAAACATTCAATATTTCAATTATTATCTCCATTAAACGGCATCTCATAACCAACATAAGGATACACAAATGTTGGCGGTGTCATAATATTTGGTGACAAGCTCGCAACTGTAGTGGGTATAAAAAACATCTCTCTATGCAATCGAATACCACCAAAAGCCTCACGATATTGCATGTAACCAGACTACGCTTTTATAATCAAATACAGTAAATCAACCCATGTCTACCTGCATAAAATCTTTTGTGATAATTCGTTCCATTTACTAAGTGACTGAATTTGTCGTCTACTTGATCGGTCTCATCGACGTTTTTCCATGTAAGTGACCCCGGTAATCATCAATTAACGAGATTATTCGTTCCCATGTTTTGGCTGTGCGTTATGAGATTTACCTGGGCCATCGCTTTGCAAATATGCCAATTGATCACTCCTTTCGTTTATTGCCATCACATATTTTCGGAAAACATGATTCGGCATATGCTTTATCTATGCAACCATGTTGGTCGCACACAACTTCAAAGGGCTTGATGGCTAAAGTCTTGTTTTTAATTAGGTCTATCACACGACCAAAACATCGAATATGATATTATAGCAACAAACCCTATGTAAATGACACAGACACCGTTTTAGTCAATAGGATATGTCCATTTGATCAGAGTCAACTACCATGGCAACGGTAATTCTTAGAACGGCCTCTGAAATCTTATCCATATGCCATAGGTTTAACGCCATTGTCACTAAATGCAGCTCATTTGTAATTATATGAGCCTAAGTTTTAGTGCAATGAGTAACACCGAAAAAGGGTGTCAGCATCACTTCGTGCAGATGATAATTGCTTAAATTCCACTGTTGAGAGTTGAATACTTTCATTCGGGCCATCTGCTGTCTGTCAAAATGAGTTTGTTTTACTGAACATCATGTGAACAAGATATGACGCCACTATTTTGGGACACATGTTCTTTGATTGCATTTCTGACGCGTTATTGAGTGTGACGGGCAGAGAATCTACGTTTCGTTCATGGGGAGCTTCACCGGCTGTGAACCAAATGAGAAGTGACTGAGCCCTCCCGTGCCCTGGATACCTATTGTTCCTTTTCCCCATAATTGCAACCGATTCTGACAGATTCGTTATCTAATATTCAGTTCATATGAAAAGAGCGCGTGTATTTAACAATTAGGATAGAAATCAAGCACTGTGCATGTCAATTGTACAAAGACAAAAGAGAAATCATCCTTTCTTCACCTTTGATGTCAATATCTGATAGTAATACAGTAAGTGATTCGTAAATGATTAAAACACCTTTCTGGTTTACATCACCAGAAATATGTTTGTAGCTCACTGCAATACGAGTATTACTGTCCCGATCATCCAGTGATGATTAAATCTATAGTCGCCAGCAACATCATACACGTTAATTATAAGCCTGTCTTATAAAGATAGATAGCCATCTTTCATAATATATGTCTGCTCCAATCAAAGGGTCACATAAATTCAGATGATCCCATGAATTTGCTTTCCGCTAAGTCTCTATGTCAAATTCATTACATGTATCGCAATTCATTTTTAGATTTTACTAAAAGCTAAAACTAGCTGCTAGCAAGTTCAATATTAGCTACTAGGAGCGCTTCTAAGACACTGATTAATAATGTGTACTAGAAAAACTGTTATCACGTGATGCCTCATAAAATTCTGGGTATTCTTCGAACTCATTAAGATCTCTGGAATGTCAGGTTACTCATCATAATTCACAAATCGGTTACTGAAAAATGATTTTTACAACGGCACATGCAAATGACGCAATGCAGCGTAGATAAGTTTTACCACACAGGCGGTGTTGTCTATACCCTATCTGATGTAGACTTATTTCGTTATTGAACGTTGGTGCATGCCATATCCGCGGAATCCGGAGATTGCCCTAGCACATGTCGTAGGCAGAGAATAAGTTGATCTTACAATAGATTTACATGGGTTTGTATTTGTTCAACTTACTGTGTAGTCTCCCATGGAGGGTCGTACTTTTACTAAGAACGGCCATATCAGCTACAAACAAGTGCCCAATATTTATGTCTATATTCTTTGTAAAATGAGCAAACTGATTTAGTTCCACGAATGATACAGATCAACACTGATAGAGATCCGCAACTATCACGCATTGATTCTCATTCAAAATTCCATACATGCTTCCCCACATCGCGCCATCCTGCCTTTGAGAAATGTATTGGAAGCACTTGGCAGAGTGGGCATTTTTTTCTCAAAATGTATTATTTAAACCCCGTAAATATCGCACAAATATCGCACATTGCAAATGAATGATTGAATGCATAGCAGCTTTGAACAGCACAATGTGACTTTATCGTTTATGAAAGGTGACTTTATCGCATTTTGATTGTCTTATGACCATTATAAAAGATTGAACCCCATGGCGCAATCCTTGTTCCACTTGACTGTATTGCCACACCACAACGAGCTCATTCATCAGTCGATTTAAATCTCTTATTTCTTCAGGACAAATAATTTCACGCCGCATTGCACATACATGGTGATTGAAAATTAAGTATCTTGCATTTTACTCTAATAACTCGGAGATATATTGTTTTCGTTTACCTAATTTCGCAGTGCATATAAATATAGAATATATGTATATATATATTTAATGATATATAAAAATAATATGAAATCAATACGCGAGAGATATATAGAATATATATATTGATATATATATATTGATATATATATATATATATATATATATATATAAGATATATATATAATATATATATATATATATATATATATATATATATATATATATATATATATATATATATATATATATATATATATATATATATATATATATATCTATATATATACAAATAAATACGAATGCGATCATTTTGGACCAACCATTTTGGGACATTGGAGGCGACAAAACATATAGTCAATATTTACTTGTAATAGAACAACTAGTTTGGTACATAGCAAAATACCAACTATTGTGGGACATCACAAAAAACATACTATTTTGGCACATAACGGAAACCCAAACGCTTTTGGACTCAACAAAAACCAACCATTATGCGACAGTGTGGTGAACTTGTTGTGGCGGGAATTACAAATATTTGCATCTATGCCTTGGTGTATGTCTTTCATCTCTGTCTGTATGCGGTGTATCTTAATTGGAAATGATAATAAGCAATAGAATTAATGTGCAGTTAAGGGGCAATGCATATTTAAATAGCGACGATTCATTTATTTCATATTGAAAGAAGTACTATCCAACGTAATTCAAACATGGAGCAGCAAAGGCTCTAAATGTCTGGCGCTTTCGAGTGCCTGGTCAGGCGCATGAATAGATATATCTACACCGAGATGCGCACACTGTGAAACTGGAAGTCGTACAAGTCGTGGGATGGAACGCGCAATATGTGTCGAGAGTCTAAGTATGAACTTGACAAGAGGTGTCGGCTTTTTTATCATTGAGAAAACACGAACATACTTCAGTATCAATCCACATCCTGTCCGAACCTATACGCTCAGTCGCTAAGTGATCTTCGATGTTGCAAGCGAGGTTAAGCCCCAATGTTGCACACACGCCGCATAAGGATCATCCCCTGCTATTAATATAACAACACTGAGGTAGTTATAGTAATAGACGATTTATATAAATCCCTGTGGCTCCCATTCTTCAGCTCTATATGGTTGTTTGTTTGTCCATGGAGGCGTCTCCGTGGTTCATCATAACGCTTAATCATCCAATGTAGCTCACAGACAGGTATGCTTTTTTTGCTGTAGTTCATAGACATATACACTAATAACTTAATGATAATCGTACTACCGCTATGTTATCTCTGTTATTTCTGATTATATCATCTGCTATAGTAATACATTCATAGTTCTCCCTAGGGAACAAGTTTCATATGGCCATAATTTGTTTAAAGGGGTTGGATTTGAAATGTCACATTAATATCACAGCTATGGAGCAAATAAGGCCACTGGTAAACATAATTTAAACATTGAGGCAACGGGTAAACATAGTTTAAAAATCGTTTTTTACTGTCAAATGCTATGATGAAATATTATTGCTCCATTAACTGGGCATGTGTAATATTGTCTATAAACTATACATCGATTAAAAAGGTCACTTGTATGACAATTATGCATTTTTATTGACATTTCAAGCATAAGAGTTTGTGACACATCCATTTGGAACCAGCACTGATCATTACAATAATGCATAGTTAATGACATTTCAAACATAATTAAGAGATGGTGCAAGGCCCATTGGCACTTTAGCTGCTCATTCCTATATTTTTCCAAGTAGGGAAGGTCCCATTGGCACCTGTGACTTAAGAAATTCTTTCTTCCCTGAAACAATCAACATGTACACATATTAAGAAAATTACTTGGCACCACTAATCCAGAAATAACAGTTCTATTATTTAACCAAAACTGGAGGCAAGAGATGTGTGGTTCAGACTGATTGGTCATCCCACAGAATGTTAGGTAGTGTTCCTTGCTGGTACAGCTATAACCTACCATTTGTCTGAATGAATGGTGTAGAACAACTCCAGGTGTGAGATTGTGTGTAAGGGTAGTGTCAAATGAATAGTGTCACATGCATTCTGTATAAGATGGTGACCATAAATGGTTTTACAGACTCAATTGCTGTTGAACTCAAGATTGCATCACCTCAGCAGGTTTTAGATTGACCAGGACATCTTCAGAAAGATGCACAGAACAATAAGAGAGATTATTTTAGAGCTACACAGATTGTACATTGAGTCAGGGTAGCTGCACGTTTGTAATAATCTGTCTGCAGTGTAATGCTGAGAATAGAAGATATAACTAACTGATAAAGCATCAGATAAAGTTACTTTATCATGAAACATCACAGGGCAGTGCATGGCTAATCTACAAGCTTAAATAACAATTCAGCCTGCATCACAATTGTGCAACAATTGTATGTAATATATGACATCAACCATAAGAGATACTAGGAATGATCTGTCTGCCACATTTATCCTGATTAATACAGTATATATACCATACCTGGGAGTAGTTTCCTTAAACTGGGGATCTGAATAGAACTTCTGAATGCAAGTTGTAGAGCTTGGGTCTGCCATGTATCCCACTAGAAGTGTCAAGGCAATAAATTGTTTTCATATTTTGCTATTGGTTTCTAGTTATAGCAGACTTGTAATGACTTTCATAATAGCGCACAGGCCTTTATAGACCATGCAGTGGGTAGTGCCTTTTATATGAAGGTCATTTTACTCGAATTCATTTATAATGCAAAGAAGCATTTCTTTGGTTTGTATCTTGTCACTAATTAACAGATCACAGAGGAATGAAAAATACTCACTTTGATGCATGTTCTGCTCGAGACATCCTGATCTGACTCCCGAGTCATTAGAAATCAAATTGTTTTTGTTGGCATCGTTAAGTCTGGGGTCTACAGGGCTTGTGGTTCTAGTCAGACTTTTGGCATAACTGGTACTTGCTTGGGCTGCTGGTTCAGTATCTAATAAACAAAAATACACACATTTTACAATATGCATTGCAAAATTAATATAATTGACACATTACCGACTATTCATTAATTCAGATGTAAACAATGCCATACATTTGTTCATAATTATGTGACCTGCATATTGTGTGAGTTTTCAGAACCATTTAATTGATAATTTGATGAAAATCGGACCATGTTACAAAAATGTCAGTATGGTTGTAGTACAAAATTGAAAAATACTTCATCATACAAGCACACAAACGGACTGTGTCAAGGCAATCCATTTGTGCCAAGTACACGCCCACTTTAGTTGTGGTCAATTCAGGCAGTGTTCTCTGATAGGTTCCTAAGCTAACATCTGACATAGGTACCTATATTAATGAAACATATGACAGAGATGTGATTGCCCTGGCAGCTGAAGGGCTGAAATAATTTCGGCGAGGGGTTTTGGGGCCAATCAAGGCCCCCAATGAGAGTCAAAGGGGGCGAAGAAATGTTCGCGAATCCGCGGAAAAATCACATCCCTGTATGTGGGTAGATTTGTGGAAATATACATATCGGGTTGGTTCAAAATAGAATTTCTTCCATATACACAGTACATTGACCCAAACTTTAACAGAGCTCTATATAAATGATAATGCATTTCAATCTGCATTTTTATTTGAAAACTAAATAGGAATGGAAGCTTGGAGAACAATGCGGTTAGAAAATAGAGACCCAGTATACAGATGCTGATTATTTATTTTCACAATATAACACCTCATAAAATGTTTCCACACTAACTTATACGATACCTTCCAAGGTCAGATCACATAATTCAATGCCAGGAATCTTATGTGAGGCTACATCTGCTGCTAACGCCTAATGATCGAGGACGCTCCGTCGAGGGAATTGGGTCATGGATATAAATTCGGTCTGGGAAGGAGTAAAACGCGGATTAGGTAATACAGAACACGCAGTAATAGAGATAGTATATTATTTTACCGACACAGCTTCTTTTCCGTCCATGTCAGAATGTATTAGTTGGGGAAATCCGTATTCAACAACAAATTTCTATGCTTTCCGAAAATTCACGAAGTAAGCGGCCTAATGTAGAGTTATTGTTTACGAGTTTCGCAATTTATGAAATGTCATTATAAGCCGAAATACTGTAACAATCGTATCATTCTTAACCAGGGCTGTGACAAAATAAGTTAAATTTGATTTTAATATTCATTATTTGTCAGATTAGCATTTTTATGTGACTTGAGTTTGGTAATCGTCTGCGAGTTTTTCGCTCTATATTTCGTCGATCTGTCATTCATCTAGGGTCAAAGTTCAAAGCCAGATTATCATGGCGAGGGTCAAAGAGTGATATTTGGTAGCTTTGATCTTAGTAATGTGTTTTTATATCAAGTGTTTTGTTATAATATGGTATTCAATGATCCAACAGTGTTGAATACTGTGTGAATAATGTATATTGGGTAGTTTGTCAAGAAGGTACCTGACTTTTTGGATCGCAATTGACCCAGACAAATCTCTCAACGCCATATAGCTTCGGCGCCATGGTAACGATCCGCGTCCTTGTGAGATTTAATATTGCGACTTTGTCAAAGGTTGGCGAGTCTGAGTAGGTCACGTTTTTTTAAGTTAGTCGATATAGAATTAACCTGATTTACAAATTCAATTAGACTGCTGTATTTGCACGATTCACAGCCATTTGGCGTGTGTGACAGAAACTGTTGCCATGCTTAAAGGTGCATTTTTTCAAAAAAATCGAATCGAAAAAAAAAGTTGCTAACTGCAAGAGTACCCTAAATGGTGCTGATATCCGGATTCCAAAGTTGGAATGGCCGTATATATTTCTTGTTGTTCGTGAATAAACCTTCAATTCCTTATTTTTCACTTCCAGCCAAGAATAGACCATATTTGGAAGCTCAAACCAAGAAACGAAGAAAAGGTGGAGGGAGAAAGAAGCTGTTTATAGATTCAACAACTAAGAGAAGGAAGCGGGAGCTAGACCAGCTGCGGTCTAACACGAGGGTGTCTTAAGATAGGCATTCAGGGAAGTGAGGAGTGTGACCAACGAAGAAGCTGCAAAGTTTTGCTGGACATGTAAGTAATCTCGTTGTATTATGAATACCCTGCTATCGAATCGGTCTGTATTGAATCGACTTGTGTAAATGTCACCGATTAAATAAAATCTAAGGGCCTATTGTGAGTCCATTGCACCATTTAGATTTGTAAATTGTTGTTGCAAACATACCTTACTTAATTTGTAAATTTCAGGTAGAGAAATTATTGCATCCTCTTGACCCTAATTCAATGGCTGGTGATCAAGTTTTCGTCTAACCTTGCCTGCAGTCAAGTTGTGACAATGGACCACAACAGGCATATGCACTCAAGTAGGGTTGGTCAGCCAATGTAAGTCTCTCATGACCACTCAACTATGCACTGACTAAATGTCCTATCAGAAAACAAAATACTGATGCTGCACATGTAATGTGTTCTAGCTATTTGGCCATATAATGCCATTTGTTGTGTTACAGGTACAGCAATCACTTCAACAAGCAGTCAAAGACGTGGTCATCGGTTTAGAGGCCAAGACTTACGCCCATATACCAGATATGATGACAGAAATCTTTAGGCCCAAGCAATGCAACAGCAATCACAACAACACCCACAATGCTCTGCTGATGACCCCGCAAAATCAGTTTGAACATTGCTCCTGTGCCAGGCCATCTACCCAAGAAACAGTTGCAGGAGTCTCATTTTGATTAAAAATATGATTTGGAAATTTGCTTTTGTTGAAATGTACAAATATTTTATTAGTCACATTCTTTTGTCTGTAAATCCAAACTGTAATGGAAGAACTCATGTAATTGGCAAATAAATAATACATGAACTCATTTTAATGTCACTTCTTTTTTTATCAGGGCTAGAATTATGAACATAAAAAGTCAAATCTGAAGATAAGTGTCATGACTAATTGACAAAATAATGTGTGCATAATTCTTTTCTTCTGTGTTTGAGAGACGAAAAATTTACTAATATATGAATGCTCATTCCATAAAACATATAGACAATAAGTTATCAGATTGTTGAAGCAAAAATGTTCAGAACAAATAATACCACATGTTTTGTAAGACTAAGCAATTTATAATCCACACAAAAATACCAATCAGAAATTTCCGGATTAAAATTAAAAATTAAAACATTTAGGCTCAGTATATTACCAAAACCTATTTTGTATTAAGCCTGTATACTGTCAATACTTGTTAAGGAAGAGGTCTCTGATCTTCCTTACACAACCGGAGTTACCCTCCTGTTGCACTCCTCCAAAAATACATGAATCCACTGAACCAATTGCTGATAGGCGCCTGTCTAAGCATCTTTTTTTTGTCCTCGACAACCGCATCCTATAGCAAGTCCACCCGGTACCTGTTAATAACCTCAATGACCATCGGGTCAAGCACAACTCCTTCCATCTGTGGTAGTGCATATGTGCAAAAGTCTGGGCTGTTAGTGCACCATTGCCGCTCCACAGGGGGAGGCATTGCCCTACATTGAAGGCAGATGCAACAGTCTGGGGAAGTGGTAGTTGATGGAGGGTGGAATCCTTCTTTCGGCGGTGTGGGTTGTCGGGTGATTGTAAGCGCAAACTGTGGCTGTCTTTCTAACCAGCAACTGACCCACCCCATCCAAATCCAGCCACCGCACTAAATTCTGAAAATATGAGTAATCAAAAGTCTTCTTTTTGATGGATTGAATATCTCCAATACAAATCTCTCTCTGTGACCAAAATTGCAAGAAGGTTTTTGGAGCAGCTGAAGAGTGCTAAATGCTGAGTTGTACAATACGTTCATTTTCTCCTTCTGTGACAGCTCTAAAGATTTAGCAGTCACTCTACTCTGCTGTAGGGTCTGGTCAGTTATTGGTGTGTTGCAAAGGTAGCCTCTGCAAACAAGATTGACTCGCTTTCGGCCTGTTGAGGTCTACAAACAAATGAGAACCAATGGAAATTTATGGTTTGATAGTTCAACATTGGACCTATTTACTGACAAAGTGATTCAATTAGGTAAGGCAAGCCCAAAAGTACCTTGTGTTTGAAGAAGGTGGGGCTCCTCTGCCACCTCTTCAGGCTTGTCTGCAACCTCCACCAACTTGGACACCTGTGTCATGGTGAACAATTTCAAACCATTAAACACATCCTTCCCAGTCATAATGGGTGTATTGAGTTCAATAAAATACCCTTGATAAGTATCAAATAAAAAAGGAACCAACCTCAATTCCACACATGTTGTCAGAATCTGTACCATGACCCCTTCCACTGCCTCTTCTTGTATGTGATCCCCTCCTTGGCATTTTGATTTCCTTTAAATTTGAAAGTGGGTTGGTTCAATTTAATCAATGAATGAACATGACAAGAATAATTCAATCAATAATGTTACAGTGTTTGAGCCAAAAGCCTGCAAAAGTCAGCCAAACCCATACGATGATACATACCACCCCAAACTCCTAGCGTGGACGTTTCAGTACACAGGGATTTGCATTGGCTGGCCGCTATCTTCTCTGTAGGGTTTATGTATGCATAGAAGATAGCGACCCGCCAGCCAATTCAAATCCCTGTTTCAGTTCACTATAACCAGATAAAGTAAACGTCATGAGGGAGACCCCAGTCCCTTGATTTATAATACAATTTATGAGTTCATTCAGGAATACTCCAATAGTTTGCTATGAAAAAGCACCGATAATTGCATAAGAAATAATCAAACTTCGAACAAGTGTCATGGCTTTACACTCCAAAACGTGAAAGACTAGTCAAGAATATCGTTTTTATTACGCTTGAACATGCGCAGCCTCAGTATAAATATACTAAGTCTAAGGGCTACCTCAGGGTTCGTTCGCAGGCTATCTGTTGTTAAATTTACGGTAATCTATTGTACCGATAGTGTTCACTCTATTGAGGCGGATTCTTTTTTATATATAACATTCGAAAACTCCAATCAAAGAAGAAGAAAGAAGAGAAATGTAGGGATCAAAACACTCACCATTTCGGTTGCATGCGTTTCCACCTTCTATCGAATCTGCACTGCGCGTGACGTCACGACTATGTGTTGTCAACAAATGACCCTTCAATACGCATGCGTCATTTTCCCATCGACATGTGCTCATGTTTGTAAACATGGGTGTAGCCGACAGATTTCGATACGGTGTAATCGACGATATAGCGTTGAACTAGTCCGCAAAATGGTTTATATGGGTTCCAAAAGAGTTGTTCTATTAAATGGAGCAAAAAACCGCATGTCATTTTTTTGAAAAAATGCATCTTTAACATACTTTCGCCCCGCTGAATCTATCAACCCTGCTTATTGGAACATCCCAATAAACTATTTGACCTGCATTGTTTTGGAAACTCACCTCTTCTCTCCATCCCGTATCTTTTAACAAATACGGAAGAAATCTGTCATGTTACTCAGAATACAACAAAGAGGGTGTTATTCGAGGATATATTCTTAATACATAAACGATAGTAATTTATCTGTGGAATAGACAGTTACGGTGTAGGATGATGGTCGCCTGGTGGGTAAGGATAGAAGAGCATTCTCGCGTTGAAGTAGGATGCGTAAGGGGTTTAGAAACATACAGCACTACAGTTATCGGGGTCGCGGGAGTATACGGAGGTGTCTGGGGGTACATGAATCGTTGGGAGGTCTTAGCGAACTGGATGGGCGCATAGAGCAGCTTTTGAGTAGGGAACAGCAAAATGACGCCGCTGGTGGTTATGTGATATCAATGGCTATTAGTAAGTGGCTGTTTCCCAATATTAGCATTTAGAGGGGTTATGAATAAGTGTGCAAACATTCGTCGGTTCTATTAAATCAATAATACTATCACTTACGCTTCCCAATGTAATGGTAGGTTGGTGATAATAATTACTTTTGAATCTACATGACACTTTCAGAAGTAAATAAACACATATCCCATTTTATACCATTTATGGTGCATCGATGACTAATCAGTAACTGATACAGAAATGATCAAGAATATACATAGTGATAATTCCATATACATCTATATCAGAACTGCCATAAAGATAAAATGATATGCTAAAATGAAAATGCAACATATCAATTATTAATAAATAGCTCAGTTTACATGGACTTGTTATTTTCCAACCTTTCTTCTTAAACAATTTACTTACTCTATAGCATATTATCTACAGTGACTTCAAAGGCCAATGAACATCATTTTCTGTATATAGGATTCATAACATTATACATCAAAGTCTTAAAAATGATTGATGATAAGTAATTAACGGAGATATTTCAGATACTAGTTTTTCACTTATTCGATGACCTTGACATTAGTTTCAGATCATGGTCGTTACAAAATCTCTCAGGTTTGCGCATTATTGACACCTTACGACTGGAAAAAAATTGCATACATACATACATACATACATACATACATACATACATACATACATACATACATACATACATACATACACATACAGACAGACATACATACATACATACATACATACATACATACACATACATACATACATACATACAGACATACATACATACATACATACATACATACAGACATACAGACACACACATACATACATACATACAGACATACATACATACATACAGACATACATACATACATACATACATACATACATACATACATACATACATACATACATACATACATACATACAACATACATACATACACACATACATACATACATACATACATACATACATACATACATACATACATATACATACATACATACATACATACATACATACATACATACATACATACATACATACATACATACATACATACATACATACATACATACATACATACATACATATACATACATACATACATTATGACATACGCGACTAACCAACATAACTTGGCGAAGCGATTAGCCAAGGCCGGCTTGACTCCACATAGCTAAGGTAAAGTACCTCAAACATTGACCAGATTTCATTTATATGTCAGATTGAGTATACTACACAATATATCTATCGAACCAGCTTTGTCATAATATAGATAAACGACAAATTGTCACAGTGGGCGATATAAGAAAACCCAGACTGAGATCCTAGGTTGTCGAGTCACTTTAGCGACATTATATATATTTTCTCGCTATCATCTGGTTGACTTGGGTATGAGCGTCTGATCTAATGCAATAATATATTCAAGAGTTTTGGTTATTGCTTACCAAATCATCACATATTCTCGGCCAGCAACGCAACTTCATCTCAAAACACGAAGCGCCTTACGAATTATCCGACCATCCGAAGCATTTTCGGTTTGCCCGGGCGAATATATATCTGTCTCCAGCTCATTGGAATAGGTCGAAACCAAATATATATATTTTTTATTCCCCCTATCGAAAGTCATGTAAATAGAATATATTTGTGTAGGAAGTAATTCTAATCAATCAATCGAAGTTGGGATTATGATATATCGGATTATAACGAGAAACAAGCTGTTATATGCATATAGAGTACCAAAATGGTCGTCAGTCAAATATATAACATTTTTCAAACGTCCATTAACTAACACCTGCGTGATGCAGGGGTCAAAACCTTGCAATGCATTAAATGTGAATGGAGATAATTAACAAGGTAACATCAATTTTAAATAAAAAATTGCAAAACAAAGCCCTTGAAAAGATCGTGACTTTTTTGGCACTCACATCGTGTGCCAAGATGTGACTGTAGGCCAAAATAGTTGCTCGATTGTATCAAAAAGGTCGCATTCGCATAAATATATTTACATACATACATATTTAAGTATATGCATAATATCAAATTTATTCTTGGTTTTTCTCCGTCAGGCGGTTTACAAGTAACCGTAACCATTGTAACCAATATCGTTACAAGTAATTACCACTGTTTGATTTTTCTGCATTGATCTTGTTAGACACATGGATTATTGAAACTAAAAAAAGACTTGTGTGACAAAATGTGATTGCGACTGTCAAAGAATGATAGGACCTGTGACTTACGCGGTCATTGACATGCTACCTCTCGCATAAATGTGCAAGTGGATAAATCCTCAATGTTATTGGATAAGTAATTTGCACTTAGATGCAAGTTTATTGTATTTCAGGTTTACGCATCAGGCAACAAACATTCCACTGTTGGACCCGAGGCAGCTTGACCTTTTGAAGGTAATAATTGTCACATTTATGGATTTTGACTGGGAAAGATATGTCATGGTGTGTGCCACGTGCATTCCGACCAATGTTTGATGCACATCTTGCCCTCTGTCAACATTTCTTTGATATATCGGTGAATGCACCCAGCGCATAAATAGCACCGAAGAGGATAATACTAAACTAAAGGCTTGTTAATAAATTAAGCTATGAAGAATGGAAGCATCTAGTAATAATTTGTGTCCCGTTCTAAAAAGACATTCTGCACGGCATTGTCGAGCCTCAAAGTAACGTTCTGTTCCAAGCTTCACAAGCGACTGTTGAATGTTTAAGTGGCCTCACACAATTTAGCTTTTATCAAAATCATCGAATGAATACGACATATATGTGTGTCAGCAATGTGTGATATACCGTAAATATATCATACAAATGCAACAGACCGTCATAATAAGAGATAGATCGCTGAACCGTTGAATCTTACGACCACGGTATATATTGCTAATAAACACACGCCTATCACTTGATGTTATTGCATACATTTCGCATGCTTCAAATATCTTAGCATTATAGACCACTACGTACATTTGAGACCAAGCTGTAGATAATCCATATGTAATTAAAACGAAAGCTGTCACAACTCAAGAACGACAAAAGTTTCCAAGTATATGTATAAATTCAAAAGCTTACCACCCTCGAGTTAATTTGTCTTAGATCCTGTTCACCTTGCGGAATAATGTTAAAGCATCAACCTCATGGAGAGCGCGAAAATAGTGCCTATCCTAGATTTCCCGTTAATTGGTTGACTATTCTTCATCCAAAACACAATGGGAAACTGTATCTGGATTTGTGCAGCGGCTGGTACTAGGCATTAAAAAATTGATCCAGGATGTTTACATAATGTCAATGTTCGAGAAGGCGTGTTGGCACACGGCTGGTCAATTACCTGTTTGCTACTTTTGTAAGCATTTCTGTTGGTCACTTCTCTCGTAACCGGCTGAGCCCCCATCACCAACGAGGAGCCTAATGTATGATGGATGAAACCGGCTTGGCTGTTCATTTTTTGTGGTGCATGGCACAGCGACAGAAAATATTACATATTGTTGAATGGGTACTAAATCACCATACATCTGATTTTGAAATGCTACCTCCAGACTTAATGCTAAACACCCACCCTTGTAAAGATAAAGGTTGCCGCAAGAATAGCTATCGCTGCATTGATTATTGCAAGATCAGATGATGTGCCACATATGAAGTGCCGCCAATCGTAATGTATGACATACCGCCAGGAATAAAGGTACCGTTTGGATGTGGCATCGGATGCATAAATAGATTACATATTGCGTCAAACAAGCCAAACTGGATGTACCACGATTGACAGCTTCTGTTTTGGGAAAATACGTAACAATATAATCTGAGAGAAAATTCCTGACGCTTATTCGCAGTTACAATCAGCAAATAGCAATTGCATCTAATCATTATAGCAAACCCATTTAATGTACAGTAAATGAGCCTGTATGCACTTCGCCTAGATTGTTTATACATACTATGCCTAAGCAACACGAACTCAACACCCAGGCATACACTTCAGCTTATTTCGTTGCCAATGATCACTAGTCGTATTTTATCTGTCGTCCCAGTGGTAATGTTGCTCACTGATACATAGCATTGCAGCTGATAACGTCTCTTGTGAGAAGTTAAGGGAATATCAAGCGCATAAAAAGCGTTGTTGAAATTGTTTATGTCGTATTTAACAGGCCGTGTTCAATGAGCATTGGATCAAATTGGTCGATGTGGTCATAGACTTAATGCACATGTAAGGCCTCGTTGGATGGTGTGATACATAAGGAAAATGTATCTGCATCCATGGCACGAAGTCCTGCTCTACAAGCAAATGTATTAGTTATTAGGTGTCCTTTCGTATGGATCGCCTTTCGGATGGCGTGTGAATGCTGCTGGCAATTATTCAACGTAGCTGCGTAGATTTAAATCTCAAATAATGTAAGCGAGACTCCTCACGAAACCTATTAAACGGAAACACCACTGCAGGTACACGATCCAATTAGCCGACAACATTATCCAAACACGAATTTCACGTGCTTCCGGGTCTTCGTTTACGTATCTTTATTAACATTTATATGACCTAGATGGTGGAAGAGAGTAAGGGTTATGGCTGAATTAAAAGCGGAACTAAGGAGTGGGCGACAAATATTGAACAAAGAGCAAGGAACGGATAAGTTATGGAAATTGAGACGCAGCAAAGACACGTCATTGGTCGAGAATACGAACTTAATGCAATGCCACCTATGGAGAGCCTTGTATTCACAGGGCATCTTCATGTCATATATTAGCAAGTGGTAGTGATTTCAGTACTGTATTGCTGTGTTTTGATGCAGTGCCCACGTGACGTCCCTAAGACAAGGACATTTTAACATTCTGCCTTCTATGTTGGTATTAACTAACATTCCGGAGCGCACTATCTTGCTTCTCGAACGCTTAGTAAGGGAAGGGAGATTGGAACGATTTATTGGATTTATCGGTATTAAGTAATGTGAATTGGAATAGTGTACGGTAGCTGCAATGTATGTCTGGTGCTACCTTCAGCTAATGAACCTCATTTCAATTTGCTAATGCGCCATATAAGTATTCTTCAATCATCCACCTTCTTTTATTCCATCATATGTTGGTGAAAGTCCACCGATTTTCAAATGTTTGGCTGAGTGTCAAGTATGTTCCGCCTGATCAGAATACGTCTAGGTTATAACCGAACAGGAAGAACAAAAAACTTCAATAGACATGCTACAGTGGAGATTAAAGATGACATTGTGGTTAGTCACAGATTGAGAGAGACAACCCCATCAATAAGGAAACAACGATTAATAACACCTACGGGCCAGAAACGTTCATATTTTCGTGGAGTAACAGCTTCTCACAGGACATAGGTATACATCAATCGTTTGATCAAGATAAACGTTGCGCCCCCTACATCCAACATAAATTTATGAAGAGAAGGCCAAACACTAGACGACGAATTGCAGTTTCGTTTATTGTCAGGATTGAATGACGCGAATCATCTCAGGAAACAGGATAATAATTGCTCATGTATTATCATATTTTGCGAAATGCAATTTTGTTTTACCCAGGTAATTGACACATTCACTATGGATCAAAAGCGATTCTAGAGTACGCCACAAATATCATATGCATATTACTAATAACATTACGTGGGATTTTCGTTATGCTTTAAAGCTTCTTCGACCTGGCAGAAAGTATCCTATTAGCTTCTACAAGATACAGAGTTTCTATTCTGTCCCCTGCTACTATCCTGATGAGTCGAGTTCAATCGGGTTTTCCTTGTGAAGCGCCAATGAAGACTAGACCTCCTTTCATTATGACACGTATCAGCATTTGCATGATCTTGTAAACAAGACAATAAATTTTGGAGGCAGTATTGTCGATGCTCTCGCGTTAGACAGTCAACGAGAGGTTTTGCACAATCAGGAGATCTATACACTGCCATTAATGTAAAATTATATAAAGCAAACCCACAGTCTACAAAGCAGTCTGAGCAAACGTATGATGATTTCTAATGTAAGCAAAGTACTGCGTTGTTTGTGACCCGTGAGAACTAACTTAGATGGGCGCCACTCCATACTAACGATGCATCGGTGTTGGTCTATCGGTGCTATAAAAGCGACAACGGCCAAAACATTGACTAAGTTCAACTCCAATGTTCTTTCCGTTAACATCAACTGTACAAAAGCTGCTAAAATATTGCGAGAAAAGCCTATATATTTGTTTTTCTCACAAATATGGTGCGTATTCGGACAGCTTGTACGGTATTTTATCAGTGTGCTGGTTTATTGATCCCTCATAAAATATAGCCCTAACAAACATAATTTAGCTATAGGTCGTTGCCTTCATAATAACCCTTTGTAAAAAAACACTACTGTTTCGATCTCTGAACCACACGGGTCACTGTGAATGCACGAACATTTCACGGAGCGACGAATATTTCGTAAAATTGCTGTTTCTCACAGGCAGAGGCACAAATAACAAATAAATGAGGGTGAAATTTCACGAGCCCAAATGAATTGTTTTTAATTGATCTGATTGATTTTACAGAAGTATGACTGAATCAAGCCAAGGTGTTATCAGTTAATAGGATAATTCATTTCCATTAGACCGCGGTGTTTTGTGCGGCTTAGGGCATACATCACCTCATAAAGGAGAGACGCTTATAGCATCGAGTTAACGTTGTTATGTTGACCTATTTGGAAGTGCAATGCAGGTAGTCATGATCAAGGGGTAATTTGGGGTCTTGTTGTTACAGGAAGCTTTCAAGTCACTGTGCAGCTTACACAACATTTCAGTATTTATGTCTACGTAAAAGTTTAGTATGATGATTAAATGACCATTTTCGTCAATACGCAGCTTCTTTACACAAAAGTCATCCTTGCATTTAGCTGACCACACATAAGGCGATGCTTTACACTTTCAGATTTTCAAAACAGTATTTTGGCACCACTAACGAACGATTTTAGGGTATTTGGTTTATGTTTGTTAGTACGCCTAACTTTCTGCGTACAAAATCTGTAGCAAAGTTGTTTAAGCCTTTGTAAATCCGTTACAACTGGTCATATATTGCATGTTTAAACAACATAAGTCCCCTTCCAATCAACCAATCTAACACCATCTAAACACGTGCAAATGAGTCAATAGCTTTTGTAAGTATTATATACGCACAGACGTGACAGAAGTAAAAACACTTTATATGAATCGGTACATGCGGTCAATCAGTTTTCTATGCTACATGCAACGTGGTAATGTCCCTGGGAGGCATTTATTCCCAGTAGATGGCTGTTTATACACAAGTGTGATAAATGTAAAACAATACATAGCGCTGACAAACTATGTATTATCTGTCTGTTCATCGGGGTTTAATCTAACCCAGTCATAGGTTGTTGCAAACAATAATAAGTAAATAAACATCTGATACGAGAAAGGCCATTGGAGTTGTTCGGTTTAGCAAAAAGCAGCAACCCCTCGTTTTGGTGTGTGCACTATCGTTAAACAGCTACAATGCAAATATATGGCAAGGACAACAATGTTTGATCTTTCTCCCAATACATATGGCGGACAACTTATTGCATGCTTTACCTAGCACAGAGCATTATCTTGCCACTATACTGATGGATGAAAATATTTGTATTTTACGTAATTTTAGCACTTCAGTTCATACTTTTATTCCCGTAGACAACCCCGAATGATAACAGTAAAAAATTACTTAGGGTTAAAAATTACATGTTCACTACCATTACACTCCGAAGTGTGATGTACAGTTATGTGTTTATGATGGCGTACCATCCACAATACAGCGGGTAGGGAAATGTTTTATAATTGAGACGGTATTTGCGTACGGTACGAGTCGTGCAGATCAAACCCCTAAACGTGTCGATAGGGAAATGATGGTATATTGTGTACCGCAAATAGTTTCCATTCATACCCATCTTATATCTTAATGTAGGCGTTATTGTGATAAGGAAGTAAGCTTATTTGTCTAGCCAATGGATTACTTGCCACACATACTTGAATGGTTAGGGTTGTCATTACCAAAGCGTAGATAGGATCATCAGATAATAAAACATCGAGAAATAGCGACATTGCTAATCTGCTCTATCCGCGGCTCTATTCTTCCATGGCCAACAAGAATAGTTGTCAGGGAAAGCAACTGAATATTTCATTACACACAGTTTATTGCACCCTGTAGAAGTGGCTGCATTTCCCCGTTCTGAGCATTCTACGGATATTATGGCACATGATATAGGGTTGGATTGATGTAGCTTCTTTCTAATGGCTACATTGTGGCACATGTGATTACCAATCTTATGTTTGTTCATCTGTTTTTTATAACACTACACTATCAGAAAACAGGGTGATTTTTCTGAATAACTATTGTATGACAGAGAGACCTTAATGTTTTATAGGGTACTGTGCAAGTCTCTCATTGGAAGTGGTAATATGGCCAGCCAACTAAGTAAGAAACATTGTACTGCGTTAAAGTAATTATAAAACGTAGTATATGCAGACTGTACTAAGCAGTTTCGTGCGTTGGTGTTTTGTATACTGTTATATTCTGCCTTTGGCACAATGTGTATGTCTGCCCTTAAATGATTCGATTAAGTAGTTGTACAAAAAAAATAAAACCCATCTTTTAACGAAAGCCTTTGAATTGGATTGTACAATCAAATAACTCAAGTGCAAATACATATCAAAAACGGGTGAAGTAATTATGCTTTGCCTAATGCCACAGTGATAAAGCATTAGGTCAACATTGCTAATGCAAATAGCCATTTTCTTGAAACTGTACAGCTTCCTCGACCTTGCCATTATGTGATGAGGAAATCCGGTTGCCATCTGCATTAGCATTATTACGTGTCGCATACTCATGGGGCATCACTGAAGACAAGTCTCGTTTAGCGTTACGTCACCCCCGTGACGCATTTCACCTCTTTCATGATATTGTAAACAAGACTATAAATTGTCGAGGCCATTTTGTCTATGCTGTCGTGCTTCCTTGACTAGGGAGCTACTTCACAGTCAACGGATCCACACACTGCCATGATTGACAAATTATATAAAACACACCATCATCCACCTCAATGTTAACTGGCCCGATGTCATTATTTCATCTAGTTAGGTTTGTTTTGAGATATGCAATTTCACGATTCCGGATTGATTTGCTATGTAAACCATCTTCGATGGGCACATACGCCCACATATTTCCCCAGTCGGTCGTTCCTAGCACGTAGCAGATCGCTATATTTATCATGATCTCATATATTTCTAGAATAACTTTACGTAAGGTCGCATTACCCTCATGTGTGCCAAGTATCAACTTATGTCACACACCGCCAGTTACACACCGATTTGGATACCTTCGCGCATCCAACGATAAAAAAAACAAGGGATTCAATAATCCTTTACCACTCAACCGGCATTTCTAATACATTCGTGTTATCTTTGTTGATTACGGTTGTACTCAACTAGAATAGGCTAGCAGCAGGTAAGTTAGTAAGCAATAGGCTCTATGTTGCGATGTCATAATGACATATATGATGAAGTATATGATGAGTATGACCTTGTTAAGCTCTCTTTTGTGAATTAATGCAGATTAAACACAACTTTGTGACAGTAAAATCACTTTTACTACGGCACATTCCACACACAAAAACGATGATATGCACTGCCTATAACGCCCACAATAAAGACTAGAGCTGTATACGATGTCAGGTACTAAAACTCATTAATGCGACTTAACGCATATAAAAAACAATTTCCAACACTGTTTATGTGGATATAATTACCCTAGTAACAGAGAGGTGGATTGGTAAATAGCAATTGATAATGGTCTTTGCATTTACATAAGCTATTCTCTATCAGTACAGGACTGCAGTGAGAATTGATTCGCGCTGAGCTCCGAGCCTCAAGGTACTTTGCATATTTATCTGACAGCATATTGATGTAAGTCGCACATGTAATCTTCGTCTTACATTTTAGACGAATGCAAAGGAGCACAAATAGTTCCTCTTCGGATATGCGCTGCTCTTAGACTACGCAAGCAAATCGGTTTAATTTTTTGAATGCTTGCGGTCAAACTACACAAATCTAATGTCTTTCAAATGATGCCTACTTAACGAGCACCTCAAGCTTTCTCGGTTTCAACTCAAGGCGAGAAATGAAAACGCCGGTTACTTAAAATTCAATAAATATCAATCCCCCACAAAGGCATGGCAGAGCTTTCCATTGTGGCACATGCCACTCTAAACGAAGCCTACTAGTAATGTTGCTTTGTCCCTGGATTCTTTGATCCAATCCTATGATTTGTTTGGGACAGCAGCTTCACATTTGATAGGATCCACGACAGTGAAACATTTCACGGACGCAAGAACCAGAATTATGTCTACAAGAGCCGAGATGATAAGTTATATTTGTTATGTGATGCATCAATTTTTTCCCGATTGCAATCATGATAGATAACCTATTGTGAATATATAAATTAGCACTAAAAGCAAGCAGGATAGCTCATTCAGACAACAGGTATTCAGTCAAAGTGCTGTAAAAGTATGACAAGGCAATGCTCAAGCCGTTCACGAAGAGGGCCCTTTATCGCCGACTAAATCGTCTTTATGCTACCGTTGTTGTTGTTCTGATGTGCAAGCCTGGTGCTCAAACTAACGTTATATTGGTATTTTGCACATTCTGCGCAATATTTAGTCAAATATTGTCTATAGATATCAACACACTATCTGTTAAACACAAACGTTGTAATCTTAAGCAGATGTCAAATTGCCACTATATTGTTCCGAAAAAGAATCAGCCTCTTATTAGATCGTATAAATTGCTGCAATCAACAGGGACTCGCGCACATCTCATGAAAGTCAGTATTATTATACGACTTGCAAAATAACTTGTTTTCTTTGCTTGCATCGCCACATTTTGACCAGTAAACGTCCCATTTAGCAATACAAAGCAATAGCAAATATGACAAAATAACATTCATCACAGTGCAGAAAATGATACATTAGGGCTCTACTTAGTTTAAATAACAGTCGTACATAATTCGGATTAGCAATTGCAATCAAATATTGTGAGCAACGTTTTTAACAGCTTGGGTTAAAGTTTAAAAAAGTCCCATGTAAACACCTCACACTACCACAGCCACACAAATACGGCCCATGTGAACACCTCACACTTCATCAGCCTCACAAGCTCGGTCTATTAATGAACTAGGGTGTCATGCATGTCCAGTGAGGAAGAATATACATAATATTGACATGGTTTGTCCTCAATGAGGCACCATTTTATCAAGCACATCCACAATCAACAGGATCTCGAACAAAATTGGGTCGTGGTCGTAGATAAGTGCTAAAGTAACATTTTCGATGACAGATGCTAACTTCAATGAGACAGATATCGTCGATCCAGATCGAGAGGATCATTTCTGTCCGTGGAGTGAGTAGCTGTTCAAGAAACTGATAAAAAGCAGTTTCGAAATTAATTCAGCCGCCGTGTGTTTTGGCCTCATGCAAATAAGAACGGATCGCCAAATGGCTGTCGTAAGGTGATCCTTGGAATGGATCGACTGCACGTATGATACATCGTTAACATGCAGTCTTTGATAGCATTGGCATGTGTCGGATGAGGAAAAATGGAGAACATTTGGATAGGGGCATGGTACTATTTCCTTCGGTCAATGACAAGTGCAGTCACTACCATGAATCATTCTACCTGTCGGTATGCCAATGTACGCTTGGTAAATAAACGTGCTCTTAAATCCGATAGTCGGCTTATTTGGGCTAAAATAGTACTTCGCATACATGAGCCATTGACCAACGACGCACAATATTTCTGCCGCATGGCCTCGAAATGAACAGTGTTAGTTTGCGGTGTAAGCCGCTGTAAGAGCAACATGCCTGAATACACAGTTCATTACTAGCAGCCATTGATGCTATAGACTATATTTACAATAGGATAGAGATATACTATGTATACAGTACATTGCTCGTGAAGTCTACTGCTACCTATAAACTAAGCATAAAATGTGCTAGTGCATCCTAGCAGTGGGGCTTATCTGACGTAAACTCTTCCGTGCATAGTTACCAAACCGGATGTGCTACCCTAGAACATTCATTGTCGTATTGCCGTATTGCCTGGTGGTTATGTGTGATAAGGAATAAGTTAACAGCATGGCATGTTGAAAGCGAAGCAGGGTATTGATCGCCGTAATGTTGAATACCCCGCAATAAACAATGTAGAGTCTCATGATGTTAATCTTTGACATAATTCATAATAGAATCATCATTAGCTACATATATTTGATCCAACTCATCGATAAAGATACCGCATGGTTACCATGATGAAAAATAGGCGATGCAATTCATCAGAAATGACAGTGCCATTGAATATGATGGCGAACATATTATGGTGCCTGTTTGCTGGGACCATATCTATCTATCTTAATAACTATTGTATGTCAGAGTGACCTTAATGTTTTATAGGGTACTGTGCAAGTCTATATATATATATATATATATATATATATATAGATATATATATATATATATATATATATATATATATATATATATATAGTATATATATATATATAGATATATATATATATATATATATATATATATATATATATATATATATATATATATATATATATATATATATATATATATATATATATATATATATACAATTTATACATGAACTGGACATCTATTGATAGAAGATTAGATAAAATATTCAAATATATGCGCTTAACATTAAACATGATACGAGGTATCTTTTAGACGTAATGGATAGTTTATTATTGACTATAACGCGTGATTGGCATCGTGGCCATCATAATGGTTAAGAACGGCCTCATTCATATGCTAACATATGCTTTGCCTACGGTATTTGTGCCGTTTTAATGATACGATCGTATGTTATTTTAGGAGGCAGCTATCTTCTTAAAACATTACATATGGTAACTAATGTGTGGCAAATGTGAGGCACCGTAGATAACCACGCATTCTCACCATTTGACGTGCAACGTAATAGAAATCGATTAAAACAACGTAAAATAGGTTGGTAGCCAGATTGGAAAATTATCTGATGGCCATGAACATACTGTAGCCAATCGAATGTAAGGCTTGCGCTACAGGAATGAGAAACATAACATCTATGACGCTATAAGGGTTGATTACGATGCTTTAAAAGAAAATTACAACGTAGTCTGCACCATAAAAAGCTCTATGATTTAGGAGAGCCAAGCAACAGGCTACACTGCTGTCTACTATAACACCAGATAGTGCAGTTTTACCCAATTTAGACAAGTTCGTCGCAGTGTTTGGAACGTCGTAGATTCTGATGACAGACAATTGCTTTGGGCGGAGATGTTGCTGAAGATAATAGTCCATTGATCAGTCTACCTTTCCATTTGCGTATGGGGAAAGCTATTTCAACTGATGCATCATCAATTAAATGCTACTGAAGGCCAATATTCATATTGAGAACCAGAAACATACTGGAATGTGATATAAACTAAAGGTTTTAAGGAATGTAACATGAAAGGCTTCTTTTAATAACAGTTTTGATCTATGTTTATGGGTATGTGCATGGACTAAACTGTATTGGAATTGTATTTAAGGTAATAGGCCAGCTCGACTGCCAGCCAAATCGACCACGCCACGCCTGGAGGTGTAACTGATGATTTACATTTCCATTGTATATTTGGGTCTTGGAACCATGATGACAGCCGTACCGAAAAGCTTAATTCTAGAGCTTGTCATTCCGATTGTGAGTAAGTCAGTCATTAAATACAGACAAAAGAGGCCATCGATAAAAAATCAATGGTACCTATTCCTACACGATTCAATGCATTGGGAGGTCAGCACAAACATTGGTTTCAATGTTGCCTGTGTGACAACTAAACCCGTCACTTATTTTTGGAATGTAAACGACATTGCGTGGGGATAAGCTTATGTGCGTTGCAATATATAGAGAGTGCACTTACCTGCGGCCGACAGGTTATTATATCTTGTTACGTGTCACTAACGTGTTATACAGATATCAATTATTAGTCTTGTATCTGATGTATGCACATGGATGGTTGATGCTGCACATTTGATATATATATGTTACCTTATCTTTTTTTGGTATTCTATCATGTCCAAACGAAGAACCACGTGACATTAATTGGGTTATATTCAAAACTCAACAAAGAAGACAATAAAAGCAGTTGTGGCTAGAGGTTACTTGATTGGCTCACCAAAAAGTAAGGGGCTAAAGGTGAATCTAGCCCGAACCCAAGTATTATGTCCGTTACCTGTCCAGCAATGGAATCGCCATATAGGCATATAAATCAAGATAAACTCAATTCCGGTAATGTTGATAAATATGTCTCTTCTATAACAGTCAGGTGAACATTTACACAAGAGAGAAAGATACTAACTCCATGAACCTAGATTGCAACAAGTGTAAAATATGATGGGCAGACTATTCATAAGATGCCTTATGATTAAACAACAATGCATGGGATAGGTACTTACTGTTGCAACGAATAACCATGACTCGTGCGGAAAATAATTGGTTTAACATAATAAGGTTGTGACAAAAAATTACCGATCTCCTTTAGGGAAATATTAATGACTCAACATTGATGGGTGCTCGGTACTGGGATATTATCCGAGTTGCTCGGTTAAGCGATAAGGCCGCTAGATAATATACCAGTGAGGTCCTTAATGTGAACATGAAACATGGGTCCCGTATTATCGCCTCAGATTACAACAGACAGGTCGTTGCAACTCGGCTTTGAGGGTCATTTCCTTTTAAGCTCTTAAATAAAATGCCTTGCAAAATATGTTTTCTTTCATCGTCTCTGCTTTTTTGTCATCAATGATTGATATGATATACTACCACCTGGGTAGTTAGGTACATATATTTTTAATTAGTATCATCCGCATCCACGAAGGCTTTATAACTAGCGGACGTCACCCGCTTTTGGAATATCTTCACGCGCAAATGTAGCCATATAATATCCTGCTTTATAAGTCGATTGTGGCTAAAGCAATATGTTTATTTTATACTGAACCTTTAACACAAGACATGTTACCACTACATGGATGGCGCATTTTGCCTTAGCATGGAAAACAGCGAAGAAACCCTGCTCTTCTTAACATTTGCAAAGTGTAATCAACAAGAGACTCGAAACTGCTTAACGTGGAGGGGCACTGCCAACAAAACCCACTCAGTGATAAGCCAAGCGGGCGGTAATGATGACCTATAGCATCCTCAAAGCATCCTCGTTACTGACACTCGACCCTGAAGAGATATATTTATCAGGCCCACTTTTATAGTTAGACAGCGAACTCCTACATAGAGGGCTGACCTTTAGATACGCGATGAGGCATACGATGTCGAAACAGTAACCCTGGCAGGCTCAAATACCTAAATATAATCCTACTTCGAAAGACTCTATTGAGCTACAAATGTAAACCTGCATAAATGCCTTTACAAATTAAGTACAATTGGGGTAATTGAGGAAAAAGTTATAGAGCGCTTCTGTCTAATTTGGTTCGAGAGCAGATTATAAAAGTACAACATAAGTTCCAAAAGCGTTACGCCACTGGACCCCGCCCCGTTTATTTGATATTCACGCTGGGGTAATGCGTTGTATTATGCATTGTATAACAGATGCATCCCGGACCCATTGGTGGGAAGCAAAAGGTAGGTTGGTTGTTAGTTTATAGGCCTAGTAATATGCGTTTAATGCTTGTCAAGCTATCGTCCTGCCACCTAAACGTCAACCCAACATGTTGGCGTTGTATTGTAGTTTTGTGTCTTATTTAGACGCGAATATCCGTTTATATACTAGTTCTGCAAGAATGTTAGCCTTACAAAAATTATTTATCCAAGTATTGGTCTTTGCGAAGTGACAGAAATCCAAAACGATACAAAACAGAGTTGCTATCAAAAGCGCTAGGTAAAGATGTAATAATACCATTAGTTGCATATTGCCTCCTTATGAACAATTCGCCATTTACCAACAGTCATCACATAACCAAATGCTGAAAATAATTTTTTTAATTGAAGCTTGGTATCCCGACATCCTAAATGCGAATATGTATTATTTTACAACATAGCGCTTTACTGCTCACAGGCTATGTGCTATATTGCGTTGGGAACGTTTTGGATTTGTTTGATGCTCAGCAAAATCACATTAATCGTCATTGGAAAGGTGGAAACAAACCGATCACCTTTACCTGCCCGAGCCTAATGTTTCCAAGACAAAAGGCGCGTATGGTGGCGTTGTAAATGCCGTTATTACAAATCACGCTTCCTGTTCTATGAACGCAACAAACGGATTAGACGCAGCATTGGCTAGAAGACTGAAAGGTCGTTTCTGCAGCATAGCCAATGCAATACAAAGCTGATACTACGTAAATAATGAGTCGTGCATTAACTTGCAAAATTATTGAAACGCCGGTAACGCACATATAATACGATATATCCTATCAAGCCGTTTGATATTACGGACGTATGCGATTGTGATATGATAAACGGTAAGACCCGAAATTAGATCCGCATTTATTCGCCGATTGTATATATATATATATATATATATATATATATATAGATATATATATATATATATATATATATATATAGAGAGAGATATATATATATATATATATATATATATATATATATATATATATATATATATATATATATATATATATATATATATACATGTGTATGTATATATATATTTATATATATATGTATATATACAAATATCAGTCCGATTTATAGCTAACAATGTCGATAATAGGACCGTGTCATTTCAGTTGGCTAGATGTATTACAGGAGCATACCCAGTGTACTATGTGATTGTTTATGTGCTCCTAAACTGCTGTGCTCTTGAAAAAAATCACTCTGGTATCAAGCAAATAATGTGCAACGCTGTCTAACTTTATTTCACCAGTTAATTGCTTCCTCTGATTTAGTAATGCTCAATATTCAGTAGCTACGTAACAATTGAAACTACCGTATTGCTAACGAATTGCAAGAGACGCAGTTAAACTGGTCCTAGCTATTCCAAATTCCACTAAACTGCACATCAATACAAAGTTTATTCAGGGAAAACCGGCAATAAGAACGAAAAATTGCAACTATGTTATTACATAAGCGAAATATCCTGCAATCAAGTCAGGCACAATGATAGCTTTGCATTTACAGTCATTTGAAAAGTCCGTTAATTTCATTCTCCCTACCTATATCGTCCTCTCATTACTGCCAAATCTGCCATACAATGTTAAATGTGGCGTCTGTAATGATGCACGACAAGTACTGTCACTTATTGTGATGTGGCTCGGGTGCGAAATGTGTCGCTGTTTTGACTGTTCGTTGCATTGATCAGCAGCAAATTGTGAAATGCAAAGCAGAATGTACAAAAAGATTTTATTACGCCATATCCATATAACAAAGAGATTCTTTAGTGTATCACATCCGAGTGTAAGGTCAGTCTATGATGATTTATATCGACAAAATGTAATTTTCTAAGAATCCAATGGCATCGACACATCAATGTTTATTTGTTTACACAACGTAAGTCAGCTTATGTTGTAAGCTTATGTATTGCGAAAACGTGAGTGCAATCAAGGCATCAAACAATGATTCAGTTCATTGACGCAACCCCACAAAAACACCTTCCGCTGATAAATGTTGCCCATGCTCTACGTAAATTATACATGGACGTTATAGCCATTTGCCAACTGATATCAGAGTGCCCTAAGCAGACTTTTTGAAAATGACCGATTTTATCTCGAGGCTATTGCATGGTGCTTCGAGACGACCTTATGGAACATAATTGATATGAAAATGAAATGAATCAGCAAGTTAATGTTGATCATATGCAGAAACCATAAATAACCATTTCATCATTTACTGCTCTCCGTTTATATCCATTTCGTAGTCTTTCGTATCATGCATTTCCTTGAGCATTTCGCGCGTACAGTATGTGTATAATGTTTGACCCTAGAACAAATATCTGTTCGCTAAGCATATTTGGACTCGTGATTTTACCAACTGCATTTATACAATAAATCAGACATCGAGCAACAACAAATTGTTTGAAAATACATCTTTTGAATAGGGTAAAGCGATTTAAATGAGTACTTGCCACTGCTGAGTTGCTTAATGCTAGTATCTTATAACATACATATGAAGCGAAGCAAGACGTTTTTTACGTCGTATTCAGCAATATGGTTTTTTCAACCATATTGATGCTTGGATTATGTTCCTTTAGTACTACCGCCTTGGTGACAAGCAGGCCAGACTAAAGTAGTGCTAACAACACGCTAAGTAGTATACAATTCAAATATATTGCTGTACTGGAGGAGGTTTAATCCGACCTTCGGCCACCATCCCCCTCCTATGCCAGTCGAATTCCCATTACGACTGCAGCAAAACCCAGGAAAGCGCATCCCTCCTTGGTCCAGATCATGTCATTCTCCAAATATTCGCGCATTTCACAAATTATTTATGTCAAATGACTAACACCTGCAGTAAACAAATCACTTGCAGCACAAGCCACGAAATGAAGAAACGTGCATTTTCGTGAAACTATCAATGCCCTACTATGATTTTGAAATACCTGGAAATCAGTACGAAATGTCACACATTGGGTTTCAAGTAGCTGTTATGCATTACGTTTTTTTATATCTCCAAGCTGTCAACATCAGACAATTGGAACAGGTCTGTCGTTAATTTAGGCGATGGCCTCGGATTTCAGAAAACAACCAAAGTCACCTCCCTCTATAGAGTGTCACCGAAACTCAGTGATAATAAACTGTGTACCAAATATATGAAGCCAAATAATATAAACGGGAGATGATGATGCTTTATGTAATGTTGGAAGAATCAAATGATCTAGTATGGATCAATGTCGATGCTTTGGTTTGAAATTACCATCTCAACCGTTTTAACTTTTCCTTTTATATCAATTCAATCTTAACTTGTGAGGCATTTTTAAAATTATTGCTTGTGGAACGTTGAATATGACTGAAAGGTGTCGCAATGTGTCCAAGCCGACTAGCTTTCAAGCGCAAACCGTTTTGTTACATTCAGCATATAAAGACACCAAAGTAAATGGTTTTGTCCCAAAAATATTCAAATAATCGGTTTCACAGTATACAAGTCGTGTGGCCCACACATCCGATAACGCATTGTCCAGGTTTTAGTACACCAAAGGCCATAAATATAATGAACAAACGTCAAAAGCGCACCTGGTGGCCCTCGTAATCAGGCGCAGCTGCGCCATATCTCTCAACCGCTCAGCTCAGCTTACAAAGGAGGCTTATGTATATTAGACGGTGGTTCGTCACCAAACAAGTCATGAATTCGATATCACGATTGAGGTTAATGCTATCATTACCCGGTAAGCAACTCCAACACGCTGTTAGGAATAATTATAATGGATATGAATTTTATTTACCGATGGGCACCGCTACATTTGTCATGCATTGCACAAGGATACTGACCATTCCACAACATATATTAAACGCGTATATACATTGTGCTAATCATTAGTATTCTGACTTATCTGCTGGCACCCCATTTAACAATACTCAAATGAATCAGCATGTCAGCGTTTTGAATAAGGCAGGTGCATACGTAAAACTGAATTTGAGCGTATTGTTTACATCCACAACGTCACAACCAAGTTACTGAAGTACTGATTATTCGACTGAGATTCAATTGCAATCATATCTATTCATCTAATGGATAAGGAAAATGGACGAAGGTGTAAGGTGAAACAAAATTTGGATTTCTTAGAATCTTCTTGTGCCGCACGTGTAGCGTAAAGACTATATATATATCTTGAAATAAGAATTGCTGAGAACTGATTACAATATGATGTCAAGCAAGGTCTATTTCGCGGAAGACAGAAAAAATACAACCTATGCCTTCGGCCTCCTATGGGAATCTGCACCAAGGAGGGCTTTTTATAAATGAATCGTGCCTCAACATCATGTCCCATGTTTACTGTGTAAACTGAAGTGAACAACATCAAACATATCTCACGCTAAAACCCTTCAATCTGTTTATAGGGTAAATATTGCTCTGTTTGATAACAGTACAAAGTACCGAGATGCAGATAGTTTTTGAGATGTGAAGCCTTGCGAATGTAACCAGACACGCAGTCGCTCGTGAAATGTGCCCTTTCTTCTGGCAGCTTTGCGAATTCGCTAGTGATACGCTAGTTTCCCACGCACATGTGGCAATGGGTTCTAAGGCTTATGATCGACGTCATTGGGTACATTTCAAGCAAGCGTACTGCAGATGTGAAAATGAAAAATGAGAGCATTCGATAATCTAGAACCTTTCGGCAGAACCGCCCCCGGGAACAGAGAGAGAACGCAACGTTTATTGGACATTACCATTAACTACATCGATTGTGTAATGGTTGCACGCTGCAGTAATACAAACAATCACTTCCATCACATGGCTAATACATATCATTTCACACATACACGGCATTTCATACGGCCAAAATTAAGTTGATTATATCAATTGTATATGTTACATTGACGAATCAATATGGAAAGCTCTGGATACAAGTCAAGTTGCCGCAATATAATAATTGCACCTAAAAAACCCCAGGGTTCAAAATCAATAAAAATGCGTTAATGATATATTAGCCACACCCTACTGAAATATTCGTTCGAAGGAATCAATCAACTGCAGACTTGTTGGGCGATGGGTGTATATTTTATTGTTCTATGGAATTGTAAGGCCACATGGTAGGCAGAACATGATTGACTATGCGAATTAGCAATGAATAATTTTTCCTGCTTGTTGTCATCGGCAACAATCGAGTCCTTTTAGTAATTGTAAAAAAAACATTATATTAAGCTCTTAGCGGTAGGAAAAAACATCTCTTTAGATAGACAACCAAGATGTGATTAAAATGTGTGTATGTTGGATTTCAGACGTTTATTCATCTCCCTGGGCTTAATATAATGTGTAAACTCGTTTATCTTATTCAATGACTCATTGATTAGTTCATCACGGGCCATGTCTGCATTTTGCCGCAATCGTCAGAAACCTGTACTGGATGTCACAGAATTCCTATTATCGGTCGAACTGTATGAAATAGGAAACGTTAATACAACGTGAGTTGATCGTCTGATATTTCACGTAGCCTTATGGTAGAGTTTAAAAGCCGGATATCTCTGATGCTTAGGAATAGCCCCGTAAGTACCTCCGTATAATTGGTCAATACTCAATGTCTGACAGTAACGAATACTTAGAAAACGCAATGTTGCATTTCATGATAATATGCGACTGCTTTGCCACTGAACACAAAAATACAATAACCAGCAAATGCTGCTGCTCGCATGAACTATTAACGAAGTTATTTTAGCATATTGACGTAGTGATACCATAACAATTTCCAGTGATGCAATAATGGATAATATTGTCGTGTATTAATGTGCCATGCAAACGAATAATAAAAACATGGCATTTGCACACCAAGGATTAGTTTATTGCATCTATTCCGATTTGTAGATAATGATGT
>CM067358.1:44204542-44419542 GCA_034190875.2 Urechis unicinctus | reverse complement strand
TTGGGTGTGATCATGCTAATGTCGGAAGTTAGCAAATATCCAAGGTCACCTCGCTACTTACAGTGCCGCCATAATACTGTGGTCATAAACTGTGTACCAAATGTATCAAATAAATTTGTTTAAATTGGAGATGATGATGCCTTATGTACTTTGCACTATTGCACGATTGTATCAGCGGCCATTGATGAATTAAATAAAGTTTTGATTTACGACGTTCCTCTGGTTTGTCATTGCCACGTTACAAATTGTTTCTTTATCGTTTCAAGTGAAACTAATCTTTGGAGAACAATTTTGCTTTCGCGTTTACAATTAATGTTTGTGAAACTTTGAATGTGTCTTAATATCTGAACGTTGTTGCATGATGTATCCAAGTTGCTAACGGAAGTGTTACATACTGCGCACGGATCAACTAGCTTTCAAGCGCAAGGAAATATTGTTACCTTAAAAAAGAAAGTTCTTCAACACACAAGACGTATTCGACCCTCAAAACCCGAGTCCGAATTATGCACATTGTAGTACATCAAAGATTTTGGACATAACAAACAAACGTCAACAGCTCCTCTGTTGGCCGTTGTGATCAGACGCAGCTGCAGCCATATTTCCAGTCCGCTCAGCTCAGGTCGCCACGAGTTTCCTGAGAGGTAAAAATTATAGGAGCTATGTAACTCACGTAGTTGTTTTCTATGGTATACTTTCGTTCCATGGACACACATCGAGGCGATTGAAATGCATCTTGCCTTTTAACATCGTAACCCGGTTGGCCGAGGTCATTCAGACGATTTCATATTTTGGTGCATACAACCATGGTGTAATATGTGATAACTCCATGATACAACAAACCTATTGGATTTATACCAGGTATATTACTTCTCTTCTATCATTAGTGCGATTTATACCATATGGTTTATCGACAATAAATGAACTAGGCAGATGCTATCAGAGGCGACTGTCTGTATCGATTGTTGTTAGGTCCATAACCACAGAACAATAGTCTCCAATCATCAATGAAATGATGCCAGTTGCTGAAACTTGCAACAAGTTTCCACATCATTCGTCATTTCTTATGAGCCCATGACTATGCTACACACTGACACCACATAGAAGGTCAACTCGGCATACCACTTAGTTGGACAAAATGGCAGTTGGAACTATTGGCTGCGCCAGGAAGGAGAAAAACCTAACAAATAGCATAACAAACTGTGCGATATATTATGCATCTCTTCTTCTGTGTGGTTATCATACAACAGGAAGTCAACGAAAGGCGAAATGGTAATTGCAGAAAGCAATAACTAATTTACGTCATGCAACAGCAAGCCTTGCACACTCAGCATATGCATATGTGTGGTTGAAGTGATTTATGAACCAAGAAATCATAAGTTAATTTAAATAATTGATTTCCCATAATCTGCACAAAAATCCTATCGTTTCCCAGCTGCAGCTAGTTCTGTAAGTTAGGTTTCGACAGTTTATCATACGTCATATCGCGACAGCGATGCATGCGGTTGAAGTCTTTTGGCAACATATTTAGCAGAAGACGTGATAGCAACAATAGCGATAGTTAGAACATGGCAAAGACCATAACTTTCAGGTCCCATTGTATCCAACACAAGCATTGTGACAACGCTGTTGGATAAATTTGATCCGGATATTGTCAACGCCCCTCTATTCTGACTTAACGAGACATCTTGTTGCATGAGCGGGAACTGGTTCAGACAAATGTCATGGGCGATTCAAGAGCAGGCGTGTGTGGTGAAATATCACTGAAACAGCGATAGTGAAAGGAAAACACAACACACTGAACGAATCAAGAAAACGCTCGTCGTGGAAGCTGTCGTTTTGAGATAGCGCGTCTGACCATGGAGTAGTTAAAATAGCACTAGATGCATCACCAGCGTAGAGTGGGCGGTGAAGCATGGATCAACAGAAGCATCCATTCTTTTTATAATGACACAACTATTATGAATATAGGTTGCTTTTCGCGATACCTTTCCAGAAGAAATTGCACAACATCCCAGAATAGCATAGGCACAATTATTTCAATGATGGCTTGTTTGATCAACTTTATACAAACCCCATTCGGGATATTACACGTTACGAACGGACTAATAGATTAGAATCTACAAACAATCACAAGATCATAAACGTACAGTAAGGCCATCTTTGTAATGTAGTGAATAGATGCTAAATATTAAAAAAATCATGTTTGATTAAAATACTGTAAAAGCTGATTTAGAAATGCCCCTGTGACATACGATTTGTTCGCAGTATGTTTAATTGACTTTTTTGCAACATAAGCGTATTAAGTCAGTGCCAAGACCAATGACATTAGTTAGGGCGAGGTTTACATATGTACACTTACGTTAAGTTCTTCATCCTTCGTAGAATATTTTTTCGTGTAGGTGATTTTACATTACTGATTATGTGTATTGGATGCCTACTTAAAGACCTTACACCGAAGATCCTATAGCTACTAATGCCTTAACTGTGGAATATCTATAATCAAGGAATATATATAGTCTATGTAACGACGGTTAAATTCAACTGGTTACAACGGTAAATGAGCGATGAGGCCTATTTATGTAACTGGTGTGAAACTAAGACGTCTTAACACCTCCAAATTGCTCTCATAAGTCATGTACACACAAGTTGCGTCTGATTGTTTACATAGTCGCAAAAGCAAAATCGACCCTGATAAAGTTGCATTCCTATGCAAAGGAGGGAGTCGCAGGATATCCCCCTTCATTGCCCGTAGTCGATAACAAGTTTGCGTCATGGATAGGTATTCAATATTAATCCAAGCATCCATTAACAAGAACACGCCGCGTAATACAGTAGTAAGATAATGGCGATGTTTGTAACCTAAATTTGCTAGATAGATGGCTATTCAATGGTGCTTAATCCTTTCCGACGAGCATTTGTTTGTGCATCCTTCATTGAGCATTTTCAATATTCATCTGGATTTGAAGAAGCGACTAAAACATAACTTTGACAGAGGTTTACATGACGAATATACAATGCAATGTTAATAATTACTGTGACATAAATTGTAAGAGGATGGATGCGCATAAACAATATTGTGATTAAAGCCTGCCTACGCGATATGTCTTTGCGCTTCTGCCGACTTACTGACGTTCGTGAAATAGACCACAGCCTTATCAATGTCGAGGCCAATTAGTTCTAGCATTTTCTCAGTGCTGCGTCAACCTCGCCGCCAAGTTGTCCCGGATTCTGTTCATTGCTTTGCACTCGATTTAGATAAGGGTTCTCGGCCTTTAAAGGTCATCCGCTAACTTCATATATTTAGTTCATATCACCACTGCGATCGAAAACGGAAGCCTGACGATTTGCAACAAAGCGGCAAGAATATATATTGACATTCAATTAATAAACAGACGATTGCGACGGTGCTAGTGACAAGCACTATATAACCCAATAGATTTATACAAATGCGACCTTTTTGGTACAATCGACCTACTATTTTGGCACACAGTCACATCTTGGCACACGAGTGCCAAAATAGTCAAGTGCTTTTTGAGTGCTTTGTTCTGCAAATTTTCACTTAAAGTTTGTGTTACATGGTAAATTATCTCCATTCACATTCATCCATTGCAAGACTTTAACCCCTGCATCGCCAACCAGATGATTTCGAGAAAATATGTATAATGTCGCTAAAGTGTATTCGATAAACTGGGTTCTTAGCCTGGGCTTTCTAATATCGCCCCTGTGACATTTTGTGACAACGCTGGTTCGATAGATTGGATACATTGTGTAGCATACTCAATCTGACATATAAATGAAATCTGGTCAATGTTGAGGTACTTTACTTCGGCTATGTGGAGTCAAGCCAGCCTTGGCTAATCGCTTCGCCAAGTTATGTTGGTTAGTCGCGTTTTTCTTAATGTATGTATGTATGTATGTAAAAAAAAAAATCCAATCGTAAGGCGTCAATAAAGCGCAAAAAAAGGGAGAGAGGTTTTGATTCGACCTTGATCTGAAACTTATGTCAAGGTAATCGAATAAGTGAAAAACTAGTATCTCGTTAATTACTTATCATCCATAATTTTTAAGACTTTGATGTAAAATGTTATGAATTCTATACACAGAGGATGATGTTCATTGGTATTTGAAGTCACTTGCTACAGAGCAAGTAAATTGTTTAAGCAGAAAGGTTGTAAAATAACAAGTCCATGTAAACTGAGCTATTTAACAACAATTGAGTTGCATTTTCATTTCAACATATCATTTTATCTTTATGGCAGTACTGATATAGATGTATATGGAATTATCACTATGTATATTCTTGATCATTTCTGTATCAGTTACTGATTAGTCATGGATGCACCATAAATGGTATAAAATGGGATATGTGTTTATTTGCTGCTAAATGTATCATGTTGATTCAAAAGTAACTCTTATCACCAACCTACCATTACATTGGGAAGCGTAAGTGATAGTATTATTGATGTCATAGAATTGACGAATGTTTGCACACTTATTTATAATCCCTGCAAATGCTTTTACTGAGAATCAGCCACTTACTAATAGCCATTGATATCACATAACCACCAGCAGCGTTATTTTGCTGTTCCCCACTAAAAAGCTGCTCTCGCGCTCTGAGTGACACGAGCGCTTATGCGCCCATTCAGTCCGCTAAGACCTCCAAACGATTCATATACCCCCATACACCTCAGTATACTGCAGTGACTCAGCTAACTGTAGTGCTGTATGTTTCTAAACCCCTTACGCATTCTTTTTCAACGCGAGAATGCTCTACTGTCTATACCCACCAGGCGACTATCATCCTACACCGTGGTAGCTTTCTATTCCACAGATGATTACTATCGTTTATGTATTAAGAATATCTCCTCGAATAACACCCTCTTTGTTGTATTCGGAGTAACATGATAGAGTTCTTCCGTATTTGTTCAAAGATACGGGATGGAAAGAAGAGAGTTTCCCAAACAATTCAGGTCAAATAGTTCATTGGGATGTTCCAATAAGCAGGGTTGATAGATTCAGCGGGATGATATAAAAATATTTTAAAGTATTTTAAGCAAGGCAACAGTTTCTGTCACACACGCCAAATGGCTGTGAATCGTGCAAATGACTACAACAGTCAAATTGAATTTGTTAATTCCATATCGACTTACTTTAAAAAACGTGACCTACTCCGATTCGCCAACCTTTGACAAAGTCGCAATATGAAATTTCCCAAGGACCCGGATCGTTGCCATGGCTACGAAGCTATATGGCGTTGAGAGATTTGTCTGGGTCAATTACGACTGTAAAAGTCAGGTACCTTTTTGACAAAGTACCCAATATACATTATTCACACAGTATTCAACACTGTTGGATCATTGAATACCATATAATAACAAAACACTTGAAATAAAAACACATTACTACGATCGAAGCTACCAAATATCACTCTTTGACCCTAGCCATGATATTCTGGCTTCGAACTTTGACTCTAGATAAACGACAGATTGGCGAATAATAGAGCGAAAAACTAGGAGACGATTATCAAAGTCAAGTCACATAAAATTGCTAATCTGACAAATAGTGATCATTAATATTAAATGTAACTTATTTTGTCACAGCCCTGGTTAAGAATGATACGATTGTTACAGTATTTCGGCTAATAATGACATTTCACAAATTGCGAAACTCGTAAACAATAACTCTACATTAAGCCCCCTACTTCGTGAATTCGCGGAAAGCATAGACATTTGTTGTTAAATACGGATTTTCCCAACAATACATTCTGACATGGACGGAAAAGAAGCTGTGTCGGTAAAATAATATACTATCTCTATTACTGCGTGTTCTGTATTACCTAATCTGCGTTTTACTCCTACCCAGACCGAATTTATATCCGTGACCCAATTCCCTCGACAGAACGTCCTCGGTCAGCAGATCGGTAATCCACAATTTAGGCCTTAGCAGCATTCGTTTCAATACTGTTGGATGGTTCTGTTAAGTTGAAAAACAAATTTTCATACACTTAACTATTGCCAATTATCTTAATATGATAGACCTCAAAGGTCAGTGGGTCCTCAGATTGAAATTATAAACACTACTTGGGGGTAGTCATATTTCTGATGTTGGATCTAAATTGTAAAGAGGTTGTCGATGTCATGACCAAATATTAATTACAATTAAGGTTTGAGGTCTATCATATTAAGAAAATTGGCAATAGTTAAGTTTATAAAACACCAAGTGACAGTGGATAAACAGCCACTGATATGTGTTGATACATTTATAAAACCTACCATGCAAATCATGCAGGGCAGTTAAAACCATCAATGGTGCTGCAACAATAGTCTCTTCAATCACAACTTGCCAAACAGCGCAGTACCATACACATTATGGTTATGTCTCACCTTAATGTCCATATAACATCATATCTATCTTCATGGCTGAAGCCTAGTGAAGGGAGTGAAGGGCAACCATTAATTGTTAAAATTGTTAAGTTTATGTTTCATAGTCAAGTTCTCTTTGCATTTACATATCAACGAAAAGTCTTAGCTTTTATAGCCAAACAAGTCTGTCAAACAACAATTTGTTTTTTAACTTAACAGAACCATCCAACAGTATTGAAACGAATGCTGCTAAGGCCGAAATTGTGGATTACCGATCAGCTGAACGATGACGTTCTGTCGAGGGAATTGGGCCACGGATATAAATTCGGTCTGGGTAGGAGTAAAACGCGGATTAGGTAATACAGAACACGCAGTAATAGAGATAGTATATTATTTTACCGACACAGCTTCTTTTCCGTCCATGTCAGAATGTATTGTTGGGAAAATCCGTATTTAACAACAAATGTCTATGCTTTCCGCGAATTCACGAAGTAGGGGGCTTAATGTAGAGTTATTGTTTACGAGTTTCGCAATTTGTGAAATGTCATTATTAGCCGAAATACTGTAACAATCGTATCATTAACCAGGGCTGTGACAAAATAAGTTAAATTTATTTTAATGATCACTATTTGTCAGATTAGCAATTTTATGTGACTTGACTTTGATAATCGTCTCCTAGTTTTTCGCTCTATTATTCGCCGATCTGTCGTTCATCTAGGGTCAAAGTTCGAAGCCAGATTATCATGGCTAGGGTCAAAGAGTGATATTTGGTAGCTTCGATCGTAGTAATGTGTTTTTATATCAAGTGTTTTGTTATTATATGGTATTCAATGATCCAACAGTGTTGAATACTGTGTGAATAATGTATATTGGGTACTTTGTCAAAAAGGTACCTGACTTTTACAGTCGTAATTGACCCAGACAAATCTCTCAACGCCATATAGCTTCGTGGCAATGATCCGGGTCCTTGGGAAATTTCATATTGCGACAAAGGTTGGCGAATCGGAGTAGGTCACGTTTTTTTAAGTTAGTCGATATGGAATTAACAAATTCAATTTGACTGTTGTAGTCATTTGCACGATTCACAGCCATTTGGCGTGTGTGACAGAAACTGTTGCCTTGCTTAAAATACTTTAAAATATTTTTATATCATCCCGCTGAATCTATCAACCCTGCTTATTGGAACATCCCAATGAACTATTTGACCTGAATTGTTTGGGAAACTCTCTTCTTTCCATCCCGTATCTTTGAACAAATACGGAAGAACTCTATCATGTTACTCCGAATACAACAAAGAGGGTGTTATTCGAGGAGATATTCTTAATACATAAACGATAGTAATCATCTGTGGAATAGAAAGCTACCACGGTGTAGGATGATAGTCGCCTGGTGGGTATAGACAGTAGAGCATTCTCGCGTTGAAAAAGAATGCGTAATAAACATACAGCACTACAGTTAGCTGAGTCACTGCAGTATACTGAGGTGTATGGGGGTATATGAATCGTTTGGAGGTCTTAGCGGACTGAATGGGCGCATAGGCGCTCGTGTCACTCAGAGCGCGAGAGCAGCTTTTTAGTGGGGAACAGCAAAATAACGCTGCTGGTGGTTATGTGATATCAATGGCTATTAGTAAGTGGCTGATTCTCAGTAAAAGCATTTGCAGGGATTATAAATAAGTGTGCAAACATTCGTCGATTCTATGACATCAATAATACTATCACTTACGCTTCCCAATGTAATGGTAGGTTGGTGATAAGAGTTACTTTTGAATCAACATGATACATTTAGCAGCAAATAAACACATATCCCATTTCATACCATTTATGGTGCATCCATGACTAATCAGTAACTGATACAGAAATGATCAAGAATATACATAGTGATAATTCCATATACATCTATATCAGTTCTGCCATAAAGGTAAAATGATATGTTGAAATGAAAATGCAACTTATCAATTGTTGTTAAATAGCTCAGTTTACATGGACTTGTTATTTTACAACCTTTCTGCTTAAACAATTTACTTGCTCTGTAGCAAGTGACTTCAAATGCCAATGAACATCATCCTCTGTGTATAGAATTCATAACATTTTATACATCAAAGTCTTAAAAATTATCGATGATAAGTAATTAACGGAGTTATTCGAGATACTAGTTTTTCACTTATTCGATTACCTTGACATCAAAACCTCTCCCTTTTTTCAGATCCTTACGATCGAATCAAAACCTCTCCCTTTTACATACATTATTGACGCCTTACGATTACAAATGTTTTTTTACATACATACATACTACATACATACATACCTACACATACATACATACATACATACATACATACATACATACATACAGACATACAGACACATACAGACATACACACATACATACATACATACATACATACATACATACATACATACATACATACATACATACATACATACATACATAACATACATACATACATACATACATACATACATACAGACATACAGACATACATACATGCATACATACATACATACATACATACATACATACATACATACATACATACATACATACATACATACATACATACATGCAGACATGCACATACACATACATACACATACATACATACATACATACATACATACTACATACATACATACATACATACATACATACATACATACATACATACATACATACATACATACATACATACATACATACATACATACATACATACATACATACATACATACATACATACATACATACATACATACATACATACATACATACATACATACATACATACATACATACATACATACATACATACATACATACATACATACATTAAGAAAAACGCGACTAACCAACATAACTTGGCGAAGCGATTAGCCAAGGCTGGCTTGACTCCATATAGCCGAAGTAAAGTACCTCAACATTGACCAGATTTCATTTATATGTCAGATTGAGTATACTACACAATGTATCCAATCTATCGAACCAGCGTTGTCATGATTTAGATCAATCACAAAATGTCACAGTGGGCGATATTAGAAAGCCCAGGCTAAGAACCCAGTTTATCGAATACACTTTAGCGACATTATATATATTTTTTCGCTATCATCTGGTTGACTTGGGTATAAGTGTCTTAAATAAGGCCATAATATATTCAAGAGTTGTTGTTATTGCTTACAAAATCGTTAGATATTCTCGGCCCGCAAAGCAACTTCATCTCAAAGCACGAGGTGCCTTACGAATTATCCGTTCAGCCGAAGCGTTTCAGTTTTCTTGGCGAATATATATCATTGGAAAATGTCGAGACCAAATATAAATATTTTTAATTCCCTTTGTCGAATGTCACGTGGATGGAATATATTTGTGAAGGAAGTAATTCTAAGCAATATATCAGAAGTACGGATTATGATAATATCCAGAAACAAGCTGTTCAATGCAGAGTACCAAAATGGTCGTCAGTCCAATACATAACTTTTTTCAAACGTCCCGAACTACCACCTGCGCGATGCAGGGGTTAAAGTCTTGCAATGGATGAATGTGAATGGAGATAATTTACCATGTAACACAAACTTTAAGTAAAAATTTGCAGAACAAAGCACTCAAAAAGCACTTGACTATTTTGGCACTCGTGTGCCAAGATGTGACTGTGTTCCAAAATAGTAGGTCTATTGTACCAAAAAGGTCGCATTTGTATAAATCTATTGGGTTATATAGTGCTTGTCACTAGTACCGTCGCAATCTTCTGTTGATTCATTGAATGTCAATATATATTCTTGCCGCTTTGTTGCAAATCGTCAGGCTTCCGTTTTCGATCGCAGTGGTGATGTGAACTAAATATATGAAGTTAGCGGATGACCTTTAAAGGCCGAGAACGCTTATCTAAATCGAGTGCAAAGCAATGAACAGAATCCGGGACAACTTGGCGGCGAGGTTGACGCAGCACTGAGAAAATGCTAGAACTAATTGGCCTCGACATTGATAGGGCTGTGGTCTATTTCACGAACGTCAGTAAGTCGGCGGAAGCGCAAAGACATATCGCGTAGGCAGGCTTTAATCACAATATTGTTTATGCGCATCCATCCTCTTACAATTTATGTCACAGTAATTATTAACATTGCATTGTATATTCGTCATGTAAACCTCTGTCAAAATTATGTTTTAGTCGCTTCTTCAATTCCAGATGAATATTGAAAATGCTCAATGAAGGATGCACAAAAAGACGCTCGTCGGAAAGGATTAAGCACCATTGAATAGCCATCTATCTAGCAAATTTAGTTTACAAGCATCGCCATTATCTTACTACTGTATTACGCGGCGTGTTCTTGTTAATGGATGCTTGGATTAATATTGAATACCTATCCATGACGCAAACTTGTTATCGACTACGGGCAATGAAAGGGGATATCCTACGACTCCCTCCTTTGCATAGAAATGCAACTTTATCAGGGTCGACTTTGCTTTTGCGACTATGTAAACAATCAGACGCAACTTGTGTGTACATGACTTATGAGAGCAAATTGGATGTATTAAGACGTCTTAGTTTCACACCATTTACATAAATAGGCCTCATCGCTCTTTTACCGTTTTAACCAGTTGAATTTAACCGTCGTTGCATAGACTATATATATTCCTTGATTATAGATATTCCTCAGTCAAGGCATTAGTAGCTATAGGATCTTCGGTGTAAGGTCTTTAAGAAGGCATCCAATACACATAATCTGTAATGTAAAATCACCTACACGAAAAAATATTCTACGAAGGATGAAGAACTTAACGTAAGTGTACATATGTAAACCTCGCCCTAACTAATGTCATTGGTCTTGGCACTGACTTAATACGCTTATGTTGCAAAAAAAGTCAATTAAACATACTGCGAACAAATCGTATGTCACAGGGGCATTTCTAAATCAGCTTTTACAGTATTTTTTAAATATTTAGCATCTATTCACTACATTACAAAGATGGCCTTACTGTACGTTTATGATCTTGTGATTGTTTGTAGATTCTAATCTATTAGTCCGTTCGTAACGTGTAATATCACGGAGGGGGTTTGTATAAAGTTGACCAAACAAGCCATCATTGAAATAATTGTGCCTATGCTATTCTGGGATGTTGTGCAATTTCTTCTGGAAAGGTATCGAGAAAAGCAACCTATTTTCATAAAAGTTGTGTCATTATAAAAAGAATGGATGCTTCTGTTGATCCATGCTTCACCGCCCACTCTACGCTGGTGATGCATCTAGTGCTATTTTAACTACACCATGGTCAGACGCGCTATCTCAAAACGACAGCTTCCACGACGAGCGTTTTCTTGATTCGTTCAGTGTGTTGTGTTTTCCTTTCACTATCGCTGTTTCAGTGATATTTCACCACACACGCCTGCTCTTGAATCGCCCATGACATTTGTCTGAACCAGTTCCCGCTCAGGCAACAAGATGTCTCCTTAAGTCAGAATAGAGGGGCGTTGACAAAATCCGGATCAAATTTATCCAACAGCGTTGTCACAATGCTTGTGTTGGATACAATGGGGCCTGAAAGTTATGGTCTTTGCCATGTTCTAACTATCGCTATTGTTGCTAACACGTCTTCTGCTAAATATGTTGCCAAAAGACTTCAACCGCATGCATCGTGTCGCGATATGACGTATGATAAACTGTCGAAACCTAACTTACAGAACTAGCTGCAGCAGGGAAACGATAGGATTTTTGTGCAGATTATGGGAAATCAATTAATAGGATTTTTGTGCAGATTATGGGAAATCAATTATTTAAATTAACTTATGATTTCTTGGTTCATAAATCACTTCAACCACACATATGCATATGCTGAGTGTGCAAGGCTTGCTGTTGCATGACGTAAATTAGTTATTGCTTTCTGCAATTACCATTTCGCCTTTCGTTGACTTCCTGTTGTATGATAACCACACAGAAGAAGAGATGCATAAAATATCGCACAGTTTGTTATGCTATTTGTTAGGTTTTTCTCCTTCCTGGCACAGCCAAAAGTTCCAACTGCCATTTTGTGTAACTAAGTGGTATGCCGAGTTCACATTCTATGTGGTGTCAGTGTGTAGCATAGTTCCTTTGGGAATAGGTGTGTTTTAAGACTTTTCTTGAAAGCCTCGATGGATTGTGCCGGGCGGAGGCTGTCATCAAGATTGTTCCACAGCCGTGGCGCAGCTGTCCTGAAAGATCTTTCGCCAAACGCCCTTCTCGCCCGCGGAACTGTCAAGAGTGCTGTTGCACTTTCACAACGGAGTGCTCGCACTGGAATATGCGGGCCGCATTTTGGCAAGCTGCAATCAGTTCAGAAGAAGGGCAAGAACCCCAAGAAGAAGTGCGTTCTTGAAGTCGAGTCGTGAGGTAACGAGAGCGTCCACCACTCGCTTGTACGTCTCCTTATCCAGTATTGGCCGGAGAACATGGCTCATATTTTTATATTTATGATATTGCTGCGACCATTACATTGCCGCTTCTAATACACGAAGGAAAACCAGATAAATGATGAATAATGTTTTGGAAATAAACATGTGCTTTGGCCAACCTAAATACATATGCTTCATAATGCATAACGCGTTTCTGTGGTGCCTTTTATCTCGTGTCAAGTTCCAGCATTCGTCAAAGCTATTATGCTTTCCTTTTAATTTTTTTTGCCCATGTGGGCTGAGATGTAGAATAGTTTCAATGGGATAAATGTTAGTTGTTGCTAAGGTTTTTATGCCACACCCTATGATATCATGATGCATTAATATGCAAGCCATCTATCGCCACAGAGATGTAGTCAAAGTCACATTCATTTGCAAAGCATACTGCAGCACTCAGCAATAGTCACGTAGTCTGGTCGTTGGTAAACCCTTCAAATTGAGCTGTTGCGTTCGGAGTGTCGTTTTCGAATACACGATAGGTATTACCTGTAGTCTTGAATCAAAATCAGCGTCCAAACACAACTAGTTTTGTCGTGTTAATCAAGTCATTCACTAGCAAATGCCAAATGACCATTATCAAGCACTGCACAAAGTCAACTGATCAAATTCTCCACCCATCCGGCAGGGCATAGTGTGCTGGCTAAAATCTTTTTACAAATAATTCCGTTCGATTAAAGGCTTCTTTATTATTCAGGAGAGCAATGTTAATACGCCATATCGGCCTCTTCCTATATCTGTTCTGTGATGTGTGGTATCTCATCACAAATGTCACATCTGAGAACACCCCTCTTTTGAGTCAGTATGAGCTCCGTTCCGGCCTTTAGACATTTTCACTTCCTATTCTGTCATGTTTCTGTGCAATAAGTGCTGAATAGAATGGCATCCAATGGAGAAGATAGGGACCACATTGACTTCCTCTTTGCTATTTCATGCGCTCGATCTAAAATAGCTGGGGTCAATTTCATTGAGGCTCCTGTAATTCGACAGTAATACGTTAGATTAATATGTTGAACAGCTATTAAACTAAACAGACTATTCTGCACGCATCACATTACTGGACCGCCAAACCAGAGAAAGCTATTAGTGGTTGAACTGTAGTTAGTGTAAGGAATGATGCAGTGCCGACCAACATGCCGCGTTAGATATAGCATTTTATCAGCACAGAAGGTTGTTTGGTTGAGTTTGTATTCATGATATGTGGTCAGCGTCTGTTGAAGGGATGACTATTGGTAAATGAGGTATTGTAAATTTTGAGACAACTTGCAATTATTGTCTCTAATAAGATCTTCTACATGGTAAATTAGAGCCCACGCATCGTGCATGCTTTGCAGTGGAAATTGTTAGCTTCTACACATACCTTGTTTGAAAGTGGGTCTTTGTGCCATTCTGTAGAATGACTCTACTAGAGGCAATGCAGTCACAAATTAGGAATAAATAAGTGGATTCTTAATATAATGGTCGGTAAGAACGTTTGTAATGACAGCATTCTCGCTGCGCATATACTTTTGCAGATATTCCTGTCCATATTGAACGAAAACCTAAAGCACGACGCCAGCATGACGTCTAAGTTATTTATCTATTTATAAACAATTACAATGTATGTCTTTATGTACTTATTTATTAAGAACTCGTGCATGCTACTAGACATAGAAAATGACAATCAACAACACTCTTCGTACTTATATAGCCTTGATGTATCAGTGACCCAGCACATTTCTACCTGCTTGTTTGATTACCATGATAGCGTGATGTGACACAGTGCAACAATCGCTGTGTTCTTAGAATTGTTTTCCCGTTGTTATCTGCACTGTTAAGAACACTCGGCAGTAGCACTCGTTAGTGAATTACTTGATTCACATTGCTTGTTGCTGTTGACATTACCTTTGTAGCTCGTCATAGTGATGTTTATCGCCCACACTAGCCTTTTGAAAAGTGTTATAACCAAAAGCTTTTTCCTAGCAGATCTAAGTGTAAAGTTTAAATTTGACAGCATTTATAAGTATCGTTTTCATAGTAACGTCTGTATGACAAATTCTCTCCACATTTTATTCTTGGCCGGGGCTTCCAAGTTACAAGGGATTTATTCCAAAATTGATGGACAACGCAGATGCCGGACCTTGTACGCCCTATATCGATGAGATCTTCATAGGAGTAAGGTAGTTGACAGGACATTAGTTCGATCATTTGCGCCCAATTGGCCGGATATTACAGTTATAAATTTAAGACCACATCACCAATAGCATGGTCTGTTGTGGATACTCCTAGGATACATCTAGTCAATTGACGTGACATCGACATCATTATCTACAAATCGGAATAGATGCAATAAACTAATCCTTGGTGTGCAAATGACATGTTTTTATTATTCGTTTGCATGGCACATTAATACACGACAATCTTATCCATTATTGCATCAGTGGAAATTGTTATGGTATCACTACGTCAATGTGCTAAAATAACTTCGTTGATAGTTCATGTGAGCAGCAGCATTTGCTGGTTATTGTATTTTTGTGTTCAGTGGCAAAGCAGTCGCATATAATCATGAAATGCAACATTGCGTTTTCTAAGTATTCGTTACTGTCAGACATTGAGTATTGACCAATTATACGGAGGTACTGACGGGGCTATTCCTAAGCATCAGAGATATACGGCTTTTAAACTCTACCATAAGGCTACGTGAAATATCAGACGATCAACTCACCTTGTATTAACGTTTCCTATTTCATACAGTTCGACCGATAATAGGAATTCTGTGACATCCAGTACAGGTTTCTGATGGTTGCAGCAAAATGGAGACATGGCCCGTGATGAACTAATCAATGAGTCATTGAATAAGATAAACGAGTTTTACACATTATATTAAGCCCAGGGAGATGAATAAACGTCTGAAATCCAACATACACACATTTTAATCACATCTTGGTTGTCTATCTAAAGAGATGTTTTTCCTACCACTAAGAGCTTAATATAATGTTTTTTTCAATTACTAAAAGGACTCGATTGTTGCCGATGACAACAAGCAGGGAAAATTATTCATTGCTAATTCGCATAGTCAATCATGTTCTACCTACCATGTGGCCTTACAATTCCACAGACCAATAGAATATACATCCATAGCCCAACAAGTCTGCAGTTGATTGATTCCTTCGGACGAATATTTCAGTAGGGTGTGGCTAATATATTATGAACGCATTTTTATTGATTTTGAACCCTGGGGTTTTTCAGGTGCAATTATTATACAGATTGCACATTGAGTCAGTGTAGCTACAACTTTTGTAATAATCTGTCTGCAGTGTAATGCCAAAAGTCTGACTAGAACCACAAGCCCTGTAGACCCTAGACTTAACGATGCCAACAAAAACAACTTGATTTCTAATGACTCGGGAGTCAGATCAGGATGTCTCGAGCAGAACATGCATCAAAGATGCAAGTGAGTTTTTTTCATTTCTCAGTGATCTGTTGACTAGTGACAAGGTATAAACCAAAGAATGGCTTCTTTGCATTATAAATGAATTCTAGTTAAGTGACCTTCATATTAAAGGAACTATCCACTGCATGGTCTAGAAAGGTCTGTGCTATATTATGAAAGTCATTACAAGTCTGCTATAACTAGAAACTAATAGCAAAATATGAAAACAATATATCAATGCACATGCAGACCGCTTCTAATGGGGTACAAGGCAGACCCAAGCTCTACAACTTGCCTTTAGAAGTTCTATTCAGATCCCCCGTCTAAGGAAACTACTCCCAGGTACGGTATTTATACTTCAGAATATACTGTATTAATCAGGATAAATTTGACAGACAGATTATTCCCAGTATCTCTGTTATGGTAGATGTCATATATTATATACAGTTGTTGCACAATTGGGATGTAGGCTGAATTGTTATTTAAGCTTGTAGATTAGTCATGTACTGCCATGCGATGTGTCATGATTAAGTAACTTCATCTGATGCTTTATCAGTAAGTTGTATCTTCTATTCTCAGCATTACACTGCAGACAGATTATTACAAAAGTTGTAGCTACACTGACTCAATGTGCAATCTGTATAGCTCTAAAAGAATCTCTTTTATTGTCAGTCTAAAATCTGCTGAGGTGCTGCAATCTTGAGTTTAACAGCAATTTAGTCTGTAAAACATTTATGGTCACTATCTTATACAGAATGCATGTAACACTATTCATTTGACACTACCCTCACACACAACCTCACTTTGACACCTGGAGTTGTTCTACGCCATTCATTCAGATAAATGGTAGGCTATAGCTGTACCAGCAAGGAACACTACCTAACATTCTGTGGGATGACCCATTAATCTGAGCCACACATCTCTTGCCTCCAGTTTTGGTTGAATAATAGAACTGTTATTTCTGGATTAGTGGTGCCAAAGTAATTTGCTTAATATGTGTACATGTCGATTGTTTCAGGGAAAAACGAAGTTCTCAAGTTAAGGCTGTCAATGGGACGTTCCCTATTTAGAAAATAATTTGAATGAGCGGTGCAAGTTCCATGGCCTTTGTACCTCCTCTTAATTATGCTTGAAATGCCATTAACTATGCATAATTGTAATAAGCAGTGCTGGTTCTAAATAGATGTGCCACAAACTCTTAATTATGCTTGAAAAGCCAATAAACATGCATAATTGTCATACAAGTGACCTTTTTAATCACTTTATAGTTTAAAGACAATATAACACATGCCCAGTTTACTCAATTAATAATGCAATAATATTTCATCATAGATTTGTACATTAAAAAAAGATTTTTAAACTATATTTACCCATAGCCTCAGTGTTAAAATTCTGTTTACCAGTGGCCTTACTTGTTGGATAGCTGTGATATTAAAATGTTACCTGCATTTCAAATCCAACCCTTTTTAACAAATTATGGCCATGTGAAATATGTTCCCTAGGGAGTACTATGAATTTAGTACTATAACAGATGATATAATCAGAAACAATAGAGATTACATAGCGGTAGTACGATTATCCTTAAGTTATAAGCGTATATTTCTATGAACTAGAGCAAAAAAAGCATGCCTGTCTGTGAGCTACATTGGATGATCAAGCGTTATGATGAACAACGGAGACGCCTCCATGGACCAACAAACAACCATATCGAGCTGAAGGGTGGGAGCCACAGGGATTTATATAAATCGTCTACAGTGCCACCTCGTTAAACGGGACCTCGCCAATGGGGATTCCTCGAGGATGGGGACGCAGACCGGGAAACCATTCCAAGCAATGCTAATTCACTCGGTTAATCGGGACATTCCAGGCGAATCGCCTCGTTAAAAGGGACGCGTTGCCATCGATCGATTTTAACTACCATCGACTGTAACGGCTTAATTCTGATTACTTAACGATCTCTGATCACCAGACCTCTGATCACCCGAGTTAAACGAAGTTGATGAGGTAGTTAAATCATCTAGGGGATGCTGGCGGCTGACTAACAAGCTTGACTTACGATTGGAGATTACGATTGTGCACAGTCAGCGTGCCCAGCGAGTTCACATTGACGCCTTGACTCCCTGATCTAGTCTCAAGTCGGGTGGTTTTAAAGGCAGAAGTGTCATCATTCATGATCAAACTACCAAAGAAACTGTCACAATGCCTTGAAGAAATGACCTCATCCTTCAGAAGAAAGTAGAGATCCTGAAAGAACTAAAAAGAAGTCGCCAAAGCCAAAGTACAATCGCCATGAAAATGGAAGTTTCCACGTCCGCTCTATCGCGCTTAGTAAAGAACAAGAATGACATCTAGGAGCAACAAGGAGCCGGCCAATACGAAAGCCATTAAAGAAAGAGAGCGGGTGGAGACTGGATGAGGCACTGTTTACGTTGTTCAAACAGAAGTGGACCCAATGCGCACGACTGTCTGGAACAGAAATTCAATCAAAGGCCCTCCAGCTAGCGGAAATGAAGAGGGTGCCGAGTTTCAAACCATCATCTGGTTGACTGTGGCGCTTGAAGTCACGGTTCAACGTAGCCTTCAAAAAGCAGCAAGGTGAAAAACAAGACGCCGATAACCCGTCTGCCCGTCACTAGCTCCAAGACAAATTTCTTGAAATTCCCGCCGACTTCAGTGACCAGGACATATTAAACGCAGACGATACGGCCCTTTACTTCCGGGTCTTCAACGACAAGGAACACTGCCTGCCCATGGAGGAATTCGCCGAAGGGAAAGCCGCCAAGGAAAAGATCAACATCCTACTTTGTGCCAATATGGACGGATCGGAAACGCTGCCGCTGCTCGTCATCAGTAAAAGTCGTCGTCCGCGCTGTTTTCCGAAAGATACCACAAAACTGCCGGTCGAGTACGCTTCTTCGAAAAATGCATGGATGACGGGAGAGATCTTCGCAAACTGGCTGGCTAAATGAGACCGAAAGCTCTACTTCAACCAACGTAAGGTCTGCCTGTTGATCGACAACTGTTCTGCCCACTCGCCGCAGTTGACGCTGACCAACATCACTTTACACTTCCCGTCGCCCAACACGACGAGTCTGATCCATCCGATGTACCAAGGAGTGATACGGATACTGAAAAGGACATTACCGCAGCTCATTAAATGGACGAATCATAAATGCCCTTGATGCTGACGAATCGGTACAAGCACTGCGAGTTGCCCGACAGATCAACCTTCTCGACGCCATCTATCTTGCCAAGTCTTTGTGGTCGATGGTAAAGGCCGTGACCATCGCCAGCTGTTACCGTAAAGCCAGCTTCACTCTCACCGACTAGCCCGCCGTTGACGATTTCGACGGTGACCTGTACGACGTCTCTTTGCCGCAAACCATGCCAAGAGAGGAGTGTCACTCGATGATCCCATTCCGACAAGCGATTTTACCGTATGTTCATTGTACACAATTGTCTGTGTTTTTTTGTTATTTGTAATTAATAATAAATTCAAGTTGTGAGATGATTTAATTGTTAACATTTTACTTGCTTTTTGTGCGTTGGGTCGGGCCCTGTAGTTTTCTGTTGGTTATGGACACCTGCATGTTCTTTAGTTCTGTAGGGTTGGTGGGACCTCGCTAATGGGGATGCCTCGTTAAAGGTGATGTGAGTCCGGCCACGGAGGCGTCCACTTTAACGAGGTTGCACTGTATTACTATAACTACATCAGTGTTGTTACATTAGTAGCAGAGGATAATACTTACGTGGAATGTGTGCAACACTGGGGCTTAACCTCGCTTGCAACATCGAAGATCACTTAGCGACGGAGCGTATAGGTCTCGGACAGGATGTGGAATGATACTGAACTATGATCGTGTTTTCTCAATGATAGGAAAGCCGACCCCTGTCAAGTTTATATATAGACTCTCGACACATATTGCGCGTTCCATCCCACGAGTTCCTGTACGACTTCCAGTTTCACAGTTTGCGTATCTGGTGTAGATATATCTATACATGCGCCTGACCCGGCACTCCGCAGCGCCAGTCATTTAAAGCCTTTGCTGCTCCATGTTTGAATTACGTTGGATAGTATTTCTTTCAATGTAAAAGCAGTGAATCGTCATTAATTAAACATGCATTGCCCTTTAACGTTAATTCTATCGCTTATTATCATTTCAAATTAAGATTCCCCGTCATACAGACAGAGATGAAAGACATACACCATGGCATAGATGCAAACATTTAATTCCCGCCACAACAAGTTCACCACACTGTCGCAAAATGGTTTTTGTTGCGTCGTAAAGCGTTTGGGTTTCTGTTATGTACCAAAATAGTAGTTTTTTGTGATGTACCAAAATGGTTGGTTTTTGGTTGTGTCCCAAAATAGTTGGTTTTTTGCTATGTTCCAAAATAGTTGGTTTTGTACATGTCCCTAATACCCAAACTATTTTGGAACACCCATTTTGGTACACAAAATATATAAGTTTAAAAAAACAATGAAAAACCAAGATAAGTTTACGAAACCGAAACATGTTACCGACAGACCAGCTGAAAACAAGAAATAATCATCATATTGACTATATGTTTTGTCGCCTCCAATGTCCCATAATGGTTGTTTTTTTACTTAATGTCCAAAATGGTCGCATTCGTATATATATTTTTATATAATTATATATATATATACATATATACACAAATACATGTGTATATGTGTATATATATATATAATCATATTGTGACATGCACTTAAAATCATCGTTGTCTCTGAGCTTTATGCGCTCAATAGGGACCAAATGGATACAAATACAGAGTAGACTTTTAAATGAGCATTTTAACATAGTCACGATATACACTATATTTAATTTTATGCAGCTGTCCGATGGCATTCAATCTGTTGCAACCAATCATATTTGACTAACGACAATTAAGCCTTGTTTACTTTGAGGGAGTATCGTATTTATAAACAACAAAACTGCAGTCACTAAGACGACCTATCTCACTTATATTTAGCAGGAGATTAAGTGATGGAAACCCATTAAATTTCGTAAAGCAAGATGATTATATTTTATTTTCCATCTGTATATATATATATATATATATATATATATATATATATATATATATATATATATATATATATATATATATATATATATATATATATATATATATATGTATATATATATATATATATACATATATATGTATATATATATATTCATATATATATATATATATATATATATATATATATATATATATATATATATATATATATGCATACATATAGTTTTATTGATATGATAGAAAGTAATGCTCTAGAAATGCGTAGAGCGTAATAATTGTTTTGCCACATGCCATCGACAGACGAAATAGTCCAAACAACCGATTACATTTATCATCTCTCCGAAATCACCACCCTATGCTGGCAATTAATCTACTAGTCTATTTCTATGATATTAGCATTCAATACGTGCGAGTCGCATATCTATCACCGTGGATCTTGTGTTTTATCTACTGCTATTTCAAAGGGGCACTACATGCATAAAACATGGCTTATAAGCATATATTAATGACAAGAGCTGTACTGTAGGCAACACGACATGCGACGACGACGTTTGATGTTGCATGCACTAAAAAGCGTAACTATGAACTTATGTAACACATAAATGTTTACCAACCATGTTAAGATAATATCCACCAAAGACGCGACTCCTGAAAGATAAAGCAAGAGGGAGAAATGACTTTCTCCACTTCACCTAAGACTACCATTGAAACGTATAAATGTGCACCAACACACAGTTCAGGCTATAATCCATTAAATGGCGACGTTAACTCCCTGGAGACGGGAAAACGAATTTTTCATTTTATGTTACACACTCTAAAGAAAACTCGAAAACCTCATAAACTCCTCGTATTTATCTTAACAATTTGGCATACATTAGGAGTACACAATGTTCAAGAGGCGTTGGTGTTCTTAAATGATTACTGTAGAGGGCAAACGGATTTGCACTGAAGAAATCAAACCTTTAGTTGGCTGCCTATAAACGATGATAGCAACCAAACACGTCCGTTACTCTTTCGTACAAAACCATATAGATAAAAGTTAACTGCAATAACATACATAGCAAGAGTGTTGTTGCTAGTATTTTATTGATTGGTAAGCACTCAGTACTTACCAATACGTCGATGTCCACTTCGTAGCTTTTGTTCCGAACGGTAGTTATTAGCTATTTCAAATAAGGTTTCCATCATCCTTGGTTTCAAGTGCACTCTGGCAGAGAAATGAAATGTTTACACTGGTCGCTAAATATTTGTTTTTCCACATTAACGGTGATGACAGACTTGTGTAGCACCTGTAATATTTTTTTTGGGCTTTACTAATCTTGCGTTGTAGTAAAATTCAGTAAATTGTAGCTTTTAATATGCTCTCTGTGATGCTGCTGTATAAATGTGCTTATTCTATTTAAACTGGTTGTCTGGGAAGGCATCAATTGAACCCACAACACACCATGTGGGTTGATAAGACATACAAGCTCAGTCGCAAAACAGGCAACCCAAGCAACAGGCCTATGGTCTGAGTTTGACCTTCATTCCCTCGCAGGCTTCGTGAAGGTGTTTTGATTCATTAGCCGTCCACCATTAATGGAGGAAGCAATACACAGCGAATTTTAACGCAACACATTACACTTCCAGGACGCAATCTGTGGTTAACACCTGTCTCTCCAATGGCGTGAAAGATTACCTAATTTATTACCTACGGTTAGTTTCCAATGCCGTTAGGTCGTGATAGTCATCTTGTGCTTATTAAGATTGATGCTCACATCAGGTTAGCATTGCAGTTCGGAGAACAACTCCCGCCAGTCGGAAAATAGGACACGCTAGCATTTACGGCTCGCTGGCTTATACTGGTAAACAACTGCTATATAAATAAGTACTGAATCTCTAAAACGCAATCTTTTCCTTAGGTACAGCTAACTCACTTTAGCTAATAGACATCAGAGGGAGAGGGCTGACTTATAAGATACGCAACTAATATCGAATATGATATTGAATAGCTTATAGTACATGTGGTTTGTATCGTATGCTTGCCAAGGCAGAATCTTAATTCAACCCCAAATCTGGCGAATGCGCTATTTTATTAATGGTCAATGGTCGTTTGTTCAGATATAATCTTAAGCATAAAACGTTCAGTGAATATTTGACAAAGTGTCAAGTTCACCTTGACAGATCATTATATATGTACAATGGAGAAGTACATCTGTAGAAAGAGAGCCGCAACATTAAGCCTACATAGATAAGCGTACATATTGCGACGGGCTGTGCATGTATTAATTAGCCCGCACGGCCAACATGTTAATTGACAATATGTGTATCGCTAGAGTGATTTAATTCATGGCACAAGGACGATCAAGTACCAGTGCAGCTATGCAAACCTGGATAAGCGAATGAAGCCAAGACTGACACCAAATAGTCACATTCATCGATATTGCGGGGTCGAGACAATGCTGCGTAGACATTTCAGTGCAGCTATAAGGCTTTTAATTCTGTATGGCTTCTCCAGCTTTGATCAGTAAAACCCCGTTATACCTAGACTTATGTTGCTAAGCAAGTGCTGGGTACGTACAATGAAATCATTATACTGAAGAAAAAAAATCGGGGCGGCGACAAAATTATTTCTTCTCCTAGTAACGCATTGGTGAAGTGTCACATACGTGTCAGCATTTGGAAACAATATACGTAGAATCAAGTCAAAATAATCACCGTTAAGGTTTTCCCGATCCTGTTATCGCACAACCTGTATCATTCCAAAAACACTGCGCTTCCACATTATGTTTTGCTGCATTTCTAGTCATATTCAGAGCCGAGGTGACTACACAAACCAGACGCCTAGAGCCGTCACATACACACCAATGAATTCTATTCAGAGCTATTATATCATTGCAAATTTATTCTAGTTATTGGAATTCTTTAATACACCTTCATGTCACAGCTTGTTAAATGTACCAAACTACCGGTAATGACGGGAATGATGTGCGCGCGTAAAGGTTATGCTACTTGTTTGTCAGCAAGGCGTGCCTATTGTCCAGACACAAGCGTCCAAATCAATGTAATTGTGGGGGCCACTGCTACTAATGTGTCGCTATTGATTATTGCATAATTCTTATATTATCATTTACCAGAGTAATCACGAACGATAGCATTTGGTTCTACAATGCTAGCCTATATTACTAGGTGAAAACATTGCTAGATCATGCGAAATTCGCATACCGACCTCTGCAGCATTGTTAATCCATTTACACTTCTGTTTATACAGGGGGATATCAACATGGCAAATATCTTGCCTTGCCATTGCACTGTGTGCTGGTTCGATTTTACAAGCATATTTGGCCTTCTGTTTTTCGTTAAGTCTAGTGCTACCGAAATATATAAAGTTTAAAGAATGGTCATGATAGAGCGTGATTCTCATATACATATATAGTATATATATATATATATATATATATATATATATATATATATATATATATATATATATATATATATATATATATATATATATATATATATATATATATATATATATATATATATATATATATATATATATATATATATATAAATATATATGTCGTATCGTGATCTATGTATATATAGCGAAGGCGTTCTCCTAGAGAGCGTAGGGAATATTGCCCCATCAATGTGCATATTGACACTGTGCATAGAAAGTTATGGGGGTAGATTCATGTGCACTGGGAGCATGTTACTGTTGCCAGGTGTGAAATACTGCAATGATTTGATACTGGTATACATGCAGCATTTGAAATATCTTCGGTCATATTCGACAAATGGTTTTCCGCAAGTATTATCGTATCCAAATCAAATTCATGTGAAGAAGGTGTTTGTCGCGATACATGATATTACATTGACAACTGGCAAGTAGCAATAATGCTCCATGTTTATTATTGTCTCAAAGCTAACTTTTATCGATTCATTCTGCGAAATGGTGAACACAAAAATTCTCTCATAGGCGGTTGATTGTTTTTTTTATCTGGGATATGTCAAGAGTCGCTTCATCACAAATGTGACGGTTTTGATTCGCAACAAGCCGTCTTTTGCTTTCTATGTTGGTCAACGTTACAGCAACGTTATATATATTATTTATTTCGTACATATACACGTACAGATTTGATTAAAAAATCAGTGAAAAAAGAAATGAAGATTAACATCGTAACGTGCAAATTGTGGACAGGAGCTCGTCAATTTCCTCTGGGGTAAGAATAGAAATTGCTCGCCATCATCTTATAATAAAAAAGAAATGAAGATTAACATCGTAACGTGCAAATTGTGGACAGGATTGCTCGTCCATCCCGTTGCATAATGAAGCTCTTTTAATCGCCCATGAAATGCATAATTAGCTCTTTTAATAATGAAATACATTCACATTAATGTCATTCCATTCAACCGGAGTAGGTACTCATTCGGCGTGATTTCTGCCGAGAAAATAGCGTTAGTACTGACACCAATGGTGGACATTACAATTCTCAGATTGCAAGCCACAGTCGAATAACTAGATGCGCAGAGTCTGCTCACAAAGGACAACACATTGTTACCACTGCTTATGCATTTACATAGAAACATGATATAGCGCTTCATTAATTGTTTAATAATCGGTTGTTGCCCTGTCAAAAGATGTAAGTATAGTATATGGAACGCGTTTGTGGATGGAGCTTCCAGACACGACACGCCTAATACATTTTCGCCAGGTTCGGCAAAATACCTCTAAGTGTCGATGGTCTAAAATAAGGGAGAACAATAAAAACTTGTACAGAAAAATGAAACAACATTGTTCACAATCCACTTTGAAAAACTAAACATAAGGGAAACAATAAAAACTTGTACAGAAACTATGAACAACTTGTTCTCACATCTACATTGCAAGCCCCAAACCTGGACATCAACAAATGTGTTTGTGACACTAAATTAGAACATGCTACATTCATATTATTATTATTACAGTCCTTACCGATATAGGTACCAAGATGCAAAGCATTTTCCCTGATAGGAATAGTGCATCCATTAAGCTTTAAATCTACAGTGCACTGGTTATCATTAAAAACTAATAAATTGCTCTTCGCTGAGTTGAAAACGACACTATACTCAGCCGCAAATTGCTCACATGTTTCAATCATTATCTTGGCGGCGGTCAATGAGGGTGCAATTAACGACAGATCATCAGCATAACCAAGTGCCCCCAAAAATTCATGACCAATATGACATCCAACTTTAGTGTGTGACAGACGGATGAGTAGTTCATCCATATAAACACAGAATAGAATCGGAGACAGAACTGCGCCCTGCTTTACGCCGTTTGTACAGCTAAAGCTGTCCGAAATTTCATTATCCCCCATTATCCCATTGCACGCGCAATTGTTGCTGCGTATACATGTTCAACATCATCTTAGCTGTGGTAGGACACATGCCTCGCTTGCGTATCAGCATAAACAGTTTAATATAATCAACACGATCAAAAGCCTTAGAGGCATCTAATAACATCACATAACATGGAGAGCCATGACCAACATAGTATTCAATTATCTCTTTGAGAACAAATGTACATTGCGCCGTCGAATGAGATGGTTTGAATCCGAATTGCAAGTTACTTGTCTGAAGAATATCAGCATAAGATTCAATCAAAATATTATCTAGTAATTTCCCTACTACGCTACTTATGGCTATGGATCGGTAGTTTTCGCTTACATTCATTGATTTCTTCCTATTCTTGGGGATAGGGACGAGCGTGGACAGCAACATGCCCTCGGGGGAATACATATGTGACATCATAACGCTAAATAACAATGACAAATGGATATACAGTTCATCGCAGCCATTTATGATATTATCAGATGAAAATGAGCTAATTGCATCCGATTTTCCCTTCTTTAGCCTACTCACTGCCCTTTTCACTTGATCTACATTAACATAGTGAGCAGCGGTACAATTGCCCACGTTGCACTGGCAATTGATATCCTTTGAGAGCAGCTCCTGAACTTCTGACAGTTCAGATTCGTTGTAAGAAACGCTATTATATAATTCTTTATATTTGTCCTTAAACAACGCGCAGATATCTTTGTCCCCTTGAACATTATCAATGAGAGACGGCACAACTGCCGATTTTTGAGTTTTCTTATTCACCTCCTGCCAGAAATCCCGCTCTTGATTACTGATCAGAGCGTTCGCCATGCGACCTGCCATATATTGTTCTTGTTTGCGGATTACGCTGCGGAAAACCCGCTTGTAATCCCTTTTAGCTTTGCATTTAATGTCTTTAAGGATTCCAGCACAAGGGCTTCCATTTTCAACCCATAAACGGGACCAGAATATCGATCTTTCTTTAGCAAGAGCGACATGTTTCGCCCCAACCCGCAATTCGCTTTCGGCCACCTTTTGCCAACGAGCTGTGGATTCCAGCTTGTACACATGCATTAATTATATCATTGAAGTATTTGTCAATCATTTCATAATGCGTTTTACAACCAGATATGGTACATGTCGCAACAGATTTGGTAGTTTGACATTCGACAAAAAAACCGCTCAAGTAGCGTTTATAACTGCTGATGCCGTTTTCATCGGCAGCAGACCACTTAATTTTACTGGATATGCTGCGCCTCGGTTTACCTGACTTTGAAACATTAACATTCAAACTCAGAAAAACAGGGCTATGGTCAGATAAGTTGTCCCCATCATGAGTACATGTATATCTTGAGACTAACGGCAAAATATTTTCAGATATTATGAAATGATCCAAAACAGATCTTGCATTCGACATGTCGCTCTCGTAGGTGAAATCAATGACACCTGATCCAATCGACTCGCAAGGTCTCAAACCTTGCTGCTCACAGAATGCATTCATTGAAATTGTATTTAGTGAGCTATTGCGTCTAAAATCAGTGTTAAGGTCACCCCCTAGAACCACGAAATCCACATCAGAGTTGGCGTTGATGATAGAATGGACATCATTAAGAATTTCATTATACATATTGTTACATGGAGTTGAAGATGACACATCGCACGGCATGTACAAATTAATAACTAAAATTGAAGCGGGTCGACCGTCACAATTTACAGTAACCACACAAGCAATACACCTGACACTATTACATTGCACAAGACGGATTGAAAACTTCGAATCCCGCTTATGCAGAAATGCACAGCCTCCATATGGTCTCCCCTTGAGAACCCGAGATGAATCCATACCAGACACCCCAGCCACAATTATACCATCTAATTTAGTTTCCAGAACATCAAATTCGTTTTCATGTAACCAATGCTCTTGTTATGGTTCAGCCCCCGCATCTCGTCGGATTATCCTCGGTATACAGTTCCGTATTGATATCCAGAGGCCTGATTCCAGAGACGTGAAGGTTGTATACATATATGGAAGGTCACTCGGAAGGAAAAGCAGCTTTCACTTAAGCCACAGAAGCACTGCCTCATGTACTTTATAAAGCAAAAGATGAGTACAAGTTATGACAGTAAAAATATCAGGTTAAGATCCTCCCAGGCTTAAGATACTTTCAGCGGACTTAACGCTCATGTACCCAATATCAGTATATCTAACCAAGTAACATCCCCACACGTCGATGCGCTAGAGTGTATGCCGACACGTATCGAATGAGTATACTATTCAGTTAATGTAATAATTAACTACAGGGTTATGGTCAATGAAATGAAAAAGCCTATTTTTTTTTTACGCTTTAAAGCACAAACACAATTGGGTGTTTTTTACTATATCTTTTCAAATATCATGTGCAAGTGATGCGCTCTAAGTTGCGTCAGAGTTTGACCTTTGTTCATTCTGGGCGCTACGCATCCGCGAAACAAGTGAACGTACAAAACACTGTAACATTGAACATCTCAAAGTAGTGTTATATGTACAAATTAGGTCCCCCCCCCCCCCCCATATAATGATAACCCCAAACAAAGCAAACAAGTTATATTTCTTATAAATGATCAGTAGGGTTATGCAGAACACTTGGATATACGCAGAATCGATCAATCATTATAGCTCTATAATAACCGGTGGTCTGCAGCCCTTCTGCTAGATACATGCACGCCTTCGCTGCGTGAACGCCTCGCACAAGACGATGATAACGCGCTTATCACTCGTCACCAATATGACTGAAAACCTCTCGCAAAATAAAACCTATACTGTTAAATATGACTCGTCATGTAATTAATCTTGACAGGTCTCTTAACATTGCTCATTACTCATGTGGCCTTGAATCCGGCTTTAAACTGCATCTTGCCACATACTTCATCAAAACATACTAAAGGCCTATCGCATGGCACCTGATAACAGTAATTGAAAGCCGGGGGCATTTCGTACAAATTTATATGCAACAGATTTTGGCGCGTAGAAAATGGTGTTGCAATGAATCATTGGACCCGTATTACCACATGGTTACAGTCACAAGAACACCAAACGTGTTCATTATACTTCCAAAATACAAACATTCTGTAGGATTGCAATATAAACATATATATATATATATATATATAGAGATAGATATATATATATAGATATATATATATATATATAGAGAGAGATAGAGAGAGATATATATAGAGATAGATAGAGAGAGATAGATATAGAGAGAGATCTAGAGATATAGAGAGAGAGAGATATAGATAGATATATAGAGATATATAGAGAGATATAGATCTCTCTAGAGAGATATAGATATCTATATATATATCTCTATATCTCTATATATAGATATAGTCTGATAGAGAGATCCCTAGATATCTCTCTAGAGATATATATCTCTCTATATCTCTAAGATCTATATATATAGACATTTCTATTTTATAAATAAAGATATACCTCCCTATATCTATATCTATATCTATATATATATATATCTCTCTCTCTATATATCTATATATATATATATATATATATATATATATATATATATATATATGTATATATATATATGTAAAACTCATCAAACACACCTCAAAAACAAGACCAACGCAAAGATCTGCAAAACGCTGTTACCACTTCACCCGGTTTAAATCATATTCTTGTTGCTATGATACACCTTCATTAAAATACGTGCCTGCCCTTTTCATGATCTTATCAACAAAGATTTGCTATATATTGGATGCGTAATTGACGTATCAGCTGTTCGTTTCGAGCTTTTGCATAATTGCATTGCAGAGAAACATGGATTTAGTTGACTACCAATAGCACATGCGATAGAGCTTTATTTCAAGTATTGACCGAAACAACCGCATTTGTAATGAAAAAGGATCTGTTCATATGACTGTCCGGGACATTGACATAGTTATTCCCGGAATGAGTCACTCAATCATATATAATGTCAAAAACTCTCTCTAATATAATATCAGTTCTGTCAGCTAAGCCAGCCATAAATATAGCAAAGCAGACATCTATGTTAACAGGCAGATTGATGTACAACCGCAACCTTGGAAACACTATCACCCTAGTTAATCAACCGAGAGTATTGTGTACATGTAGTATGCGCAGTTACAGAAGCGCTTCAAACAAAAACCGCTTAAATAATTCGACCCAGATACATTTGCGCAAATTGGGCCTCGTTAGCCGCACGGATTGTTGCAGTTATATCTCTTCATCCATCCAAAATGTTCAGTCGTTTTATTAGCCTACAATTTTATTGGATATCGGTTTTATGTGGCACATTCATAATTGAAAGATGCTGAATAGGCACGCGAGCGGTGTAGGCAAAGTTGGTTAAGTAGTCGATTTGTTACCTTAATAATGAAAACATGCAACGGAACCACTAAAACAGTCAGGTTCATAGGCTATGGAACCGACTAAAAAACCGAACGATACTTTTACCCGTTTCCGATGTTCGTTAACATCGTCATTCACATTTCTTAAGAAGAGCGAATTACTATTATTATAAAACTGCTTACTGAGTTTTCTGTTGAGTTTATGCATAGACGAATCAGAAGCGAAGATCGCTAAGAAAAGCAACTGCGTGGTGCGCGTTCTGCCGTAGATAACCGATCTCCTTGGGTAGTTACATCTTAACTAACCATGAGGCATCGGAACGAAGATTACGCTTGTGTTAGGCAGCGCATAGTAATCGATACCATTCCGTTCACACAATCCGAGTCAATCATCATAAACCGTGAAGCTGTTTGTGCCTAGACAGCTGTAAAACAAAATCCTACCATGCGCTATTTAAGTGCTATTCAAATTACCGCTTTTTGTCATCAAACCATTATTTTCACTGCTTGCCAAAAATTGCTAATCTCAAACACCCATTTGCAAATTTGCAAAGATGGCTAGAGCTTATGTATGATGAATGGGTTATGCATGGGCGATCCATGTGGCTGCGCAAGGAGCAGCAGCACAAAATAAAGGCCACTGGTAATCTCGAAGCGCAGTGAAGAAACACTTGACACATGGAATACGCAGTAAAACATAATGGTCGACACAACCGTATGCTTTAACAGTTGGCTGTGTATCTTGAGTAGTAATTGTCAAGACATGGCACTTAATACATACATTACGTACATAAAGCCAACACATATTTCCGTCACCAAATCCGGAGCTAAATGATTAGGTCGACAGGATTAGCACAATCATTGCTTTTGATTCAAAGTCTGTGCGTGTCTATAGGTGTTTGCATGATCAAAACGTTCATTGAAAATTTGTGCAACAAGTGCATCAGTGCAATCAAGCGAAAGAACTAGAGGCGCAGTGCTGACAGCAAGGGGTTGGGGTGTACTTTCAGCAGTATTGTGGGGGTTATTCAGTTATTAAGGTGCGCTGACAATACAACACTGGTGTAATTATTAGTTATTGCATCAGAGCAGCTGAAATGCCTGTCTGGTTGCCGTACAGTATTTGCCCGGATGTGTTACACTGCCTAAGTTTTGCAAGAATGGTGGATTTGACGATTTATTACCAAACGTTGAATTTATTACGCTATGGCTTGTAGCGATAACCCATTAATCATCTGTCTACGCATCACGGCATATCTTGAGCCTGCCAAATATGACCGGACATTTGTTGCGGCAGGAAATGATTTAGCATCTAATAAAAGCGGAGCGAATAAATTTGTATAGTAGAACATTTATCAGCTATCTGATCATATATGTGTCCACGCTTCATTTGTCGATAAGTTGTTTTGGAATAAGTGATAAAGACATAAGTGCTATGATGCCTTTACCTTACACAGCAAACAACTAATTGCATCATGTTAAATGTCATTAATCACTGTCGAGTGTTATCATTCCCATTGACATGCGGTCTGTCGCAATGGTCAAAATGTTCCAAATAATGAATAAACCCATTTGGAAGAGGGCAATGAAAACAGAATTGCGAACAATGCTATAGAGTGACGAATTACTTCTCATTGTATACTGCATAGCAAGATTACAGTGATAGAATCTGCCTACCTAATAGATTGCTGATCGTTCATGAATAAGAATGTAAGACGATTATATATTTGGTCGATATTTAACCTTGCCTTCGTTACATAGAAGTTTTATTATGCAAAAAATTATATTCGCTATAGCCAAACCAGACTACACACTCTTTTCGAACTTAATACGAAAAGTTCACACTAGCAAATGGTACGGACGTATACCAAATGCTGATAATTTGATGGGAGACAGAATCGAAAGTATCTCATGTGCGCGCTTGTTTATTGCACATCAGTGATTCGTTTGACTCAGCAACGAACTGGCCTACGTTTAATGACCTACGTGTAATGCCGTTGCGTTTGCTGAGTTATTGATTAAAAATGATGAGCCGGTATTGTACACAATATTCGAAGTCGGCAATTCGACAGGCAAGGCATCAACTTTTTGTCCTTTTGAGGGTCCATGAGCAATCACAAATCTTGACTTACACTGAGATTCTTCTTCAGTCAAATTTCACGACAACCATCTTGTTAATCAATGGTGACCCTGGGAGTAATGGCCGTGACCTCACGAGCCGTGGATATGTAGTATTGCTCGTTCCCATCACTGGAGCCGATGCCGCTGATAACGGTTCTCGGTGTAAAGACCATATGCACATGGAACGTTCACATGACATGATTTACTTATATCATTCATTATGCATGTTATCCATGTAAAATACATCTTTGTTAATTCCTCGGTCATTGTCAGAATGCAAACAGTCGGCTGAAGTGATTAATTTGTCTGTTGATTTCCATTGGAAATGAGCTGGAACATCACACATTGTGTGTATTTGTACTCACCGTGCGACTCGAAATGAAAACGTTACGATGAGGGATTACTCTCCGCAGAAGTACGACCATGGCGTCAACTTACATAATGCATGCATGTATTCATAGCCTGAAAATCTCGTCACTGGGGAATCAATCTTTGCCAGCCGTCAACTGATTGATTAATGCAAATGCTCTGATGTCTTTTTTTCAAGCGTATGTAAGATGATAAGACATCATAATTCATTACGCTACTGTCACTATTATCCGGAGGTCATTCTTTCTACTATTTTGTTGAGTTTGGATGCATATGAAACGCAATATCGCGTACGGATTTGGTCAAATTATTGCTGTGATACCTGTAGGCCTGATTTACCGACTGTCATATGTATTTTGATAAAGTGCGCACTTCCTCAGTAGAACACATGTGATCTGTTTTGCGATCTGCTGTGCCTGGCAGCCAGCTTATGTAGTTGTGTCTCCTGTGAAGGACCATGCGTCTTTATAAGATACAACTTATGGTCATGTAGGACAAAGAATACTTCTTTTTAAGATTCTTAGTGAACACATTGACCAGTCATAACGATATCAGTGATATTATGTGTACATCTGAAACGCGCATCATAAAAAGCTGCGAACGGACACGCGCCTGTCTTAAATCAGTAAAGAGATATTCCAACCATATCATACATTCTTCAGGTACTTCGCGTTATTGTGATGACACCTTTAACGGATGCAATCCAGGCAAGCGGACACGCATATTTCATATTACCAGTCAGGTGGTCGAATTTATGTAATATTATGTTGCTACTTCACGCATTGCACCAAACAAGCTACGCTTATCATATTTGCAATCCAGAGAATCGGCATTGTGTTCAATTGCATTCACGTTATGTCTCACATTTCGTGGGTTAAATACAATGATGATAATATGATGGCGATGATATGTACAGCATCGATATTATATTTACATTAACTGCATCATAACTAGTTTATTTATATCTACTTGTAGTTAGGCTGTGAAGTAAAGCGTAGAGTTTGGGACATACAATTATCTGCTTATAAGTCTATGAGGTAATTGATATAGAACTTGGACCATTAGAAAGGTTTTTTACCTCTTCTGTAACCTGGTGATATCATCTGTTTAGCGTGATATTTCAAGCACATATGGGACTGTCGTGGTGTTATTGTCGTATGTTATATTGCGGCGTAATTTGAGAGGGCAAGGATAAAATTCGGCGGACATTTACATCTTACTGCGGAGGTTGGGTCTCGAGTGCTTTAAGGATACTTGTGGGAGTATTTCTGCATCTGTACCACATGCTCCGACTCTGAGTTGGCCGGCAAACCCATTTATTTGATATCGTTGCTAAGTGGCGCTTTCAAGATGTGTAAAACAACAATGTGCAGAGGAATACTGCACGCGATATCTGTAATGTAGCTACGCAGAATTCCCACTAACATAACGAAAGCAATATGTTGATGTACACAGGTCGTGAAACGGAAAACACTATCAATGGTGCACAGGGTAATTAACCGACCTAAACTATATCTGCCGTTGCTGAGTTGAACACGTCGCTTTCCCCTGTTCAGTAAATGAATGTGGTAGCTATAATGTAGAAACTGGTTTCACAAGAACAGTCATGCTTGTATTAGAAATGCCCATATCATATATGAGCAAGTTAGTGGTTCGATGGATTAAGGAACGTTTATCTTTGTTATTAAGCATGAAAGCACAATGTGAATATGTGATCTAGGTCCCCATTCCCTTGAGCCTCCATATTCTCTCAGGCTCAACCCTATTTGGCTCTGAGGCAGTGGAGAGAAGCGAACCCCCAGAGTCTAGGGATGTAGACTAGTGTATATGAGTGTCGCGGTATAGATGCAGTGAAGCAGGATGGCGGTATGCCTTCACAGTTGCTGTGTATTTCCAACAGAATGTTGGTATTATATGCCACCATGAATCTTTGTCAAACAAACCCGTACCCCAGTTATTAAGTCAATAGGATTACCAGAACTACGTTATTTTACCACAATATCTGCATAGACATGTAGCAGCTTGCGTACATTGAACATACCTAGTGCGGACCTTCCCTACATCACCTGCTTGTGCCCCATGACCTACACTAGCTCAGTCAAATATGGCCGAAAATTTGTTGAAGCAAGAAGTGACTTACCATCTGATACCAAACGAGCGAATATGATTGTTCGACACCTCTCTACAAATACATAGCACTTAACTTCTTGCATCAAGTACGCTGCTATACAGTACATCAGGTGTTAAAGATGATGTGACTCGCGAGTTGTTTGAAGCAAAACCCGTGATAACTCAAAGCAACATGCGATTTTTCGCCAATGAAGCTTACTTTGTGGTCAAGAGGATCCATATACTATTATAAATGCTAAATCATGTCCAGTACATATTAATAGCACACAATGATCGGCACATTTGTGTCACTGCCGCCCTGTTCACTTTAATACATGTCAGTCTTTTTCATGGTCCAATGTAATTGTTTTGGCTGAAGCGATCAGTTGTAGGCGCAGATAGCTAGGCGCGGTGTTTTGCATACGGACATCAAAGCCACAAAATGTTCATCTACCATCCAATGTGGATCCATTAAAAGAAGACAATAAAGTCTACCGCTGGTTGTTGAAAACCAGCGTATCATGTTTTGACGATGCCACTTAAATGTAAGTAGCGCTGTGTTGAAGCCATTCATGTCTACCGGCTATAAATTCCAGCATTAAAGAAGCAAATTGCAAACCACAAAAAGAAATTCAACATCGTGTTTTAGCTGATTTATACTGATTCATATCAATTACCGTTCGGCTTTGACGAATTGATAATTCCTTAACCTGTTGCGCCTTACCCAATCCCCCACCCGCCTCTACCCCTCGTGCATACTAAACAAATTCTACGGTGTCAGATAGAAAATGGGGGCGTAGCACACTGTTATATCTTGTCTATCGGGCCATATCATATTTATCCCGTAACAACATTTTCCAGAATGGCTGAAACCGGTTGTTATGGTATGTAGCTCTGATTCCAGACCACATATGATCCGGATGCTTATCTGACCTTTTCAAGAATGTGAAATGCAAGAGCATAATTTGCATCACGTGAGCAAGGGCAAATACATATATGTAACTTTACAGAAACCAGCAACATATAAGCGGATGTGCACCAGTTTTCCTGAACTCATGAATCGGCCCACACCTTTTCTGCATACCTCCAATACTTATGTGCGCACAAACATTTCGTTGCATATACATGACAATGAGTATTTCACATACCAATCAATGTTGCTAGTGCAGCTTTCGGAACTGACATTCACCTATTGATAGCGTCAACTCTGCATTTCTGTATTCTTGTAGCTCACCTGGATTGGTATGTACCCTGCTATGTGACTGTTGCTGCAGCTGACTTGCTTCTACTGGTGATTTCAGCTGCTGATTGTGCTAGAGATAGCACATATTGTTACTACGTTACATAGTACATTGAGGGGTGATGGCCAAACTGTTCGAGTGAGTTGATCCAAACTGGCCATGAATATCAGAAACACAGAGTCTGCCAGACTGGAACAAATGAATGTCTTTGTCAGAAAGACATGAGATGCTGTAATGTCTACCTAATGTTGTACAGACGGGACAGGATACGTGACCACATGTGAGAATCCTGCAGCATTTGACAAGATCAATGGCCTGATCAGTGCACCTGCATTGGCATGACTGGATGAGGGTCACAGCTTCGAAACATGCAAATTGCACACCATGGTACACTCTCTGAACTAGTTATAATAGTGATGGATGATCCAACAATCAAAGCCCAGTTCACCTCAGTGTGTGTGACTCAATAAGCCCTCACGCGTTCATAGCTATAACTATTACAGTCTGACACGTTAGTTGGAGATAGCTACTGAAGGCGGGCCTACTAAGACAGGAAGTCAACATTACCTATATGCCTAGACATCATGATCCACACGAGGGGCAAGATGAAGCAACTCCTCAGTGGCTCACTTGGTGTAAAGAGCCAGGTGGGAACAGTGCCCGACTCCCTCTCGACACTTTTTACCTGAGTGCTGTAGGGTCCTAACATCAACAGTCCAGCTCAGTATGTAGGTCTCAACCAGCCCAGGCCTTTTAAGTTCTACTTGTTCACACGACTCGCAAAACTCGTACATCAGTATGCGCCATGCTGCTATGCTCATACTGGATCCTTCATTACCAAAAGTCGAGGGTTCATATAAAACTACCTGTCACCTGATGCCTGATGCAGAGAGTACAGATAACCCGAGCACATGACGACAGTGCAAGACCATTGACTGCCGCTCAGAGGATGAAACCGGCTCGTGGGTTGCGGTTGCACACACAATACAATATCACATATCAATTTCTACTGTTGTTCTACATTCCAGATTGATGCATTGCCTTACTAGCGTTTCATGCCTTAAAACGGTGTTACGCGGTGAGTTCTTGCGGTGGAAAACAGCGTGGGGTACATGAAGGATATTTGATGACGTCACTAGAACCTTCTCTGTCTTGGCTGAAACGTTAAACGACAAAGACGAAGGAATAGAGGGTCTGACGCACTTTCTGATATTGCTCACTGACCAAACAAGATGCCAAAAATCCATCGATCAAGCACTCGCGCAGTTGTTCACCCCCAAAAAGAGGACAATCAAAAAACTGTCCCAAACGCGGGCAGCGCTAAATCATCACACCAAAAGGGCTGCCTGTTAAGCCGATCACTACACGGACCAGATGGTGGTAGCAGCACCTGAACACCTATTTCCGGGTAACTAGGATGAATAAGAAAGAACATGACAGTACAGCTGTGTTATACTATAAAGGAGGCCCATACATGGTTGATGATGGCGAAAAGATCGTTCAGGTTAAGTGTGTGCATTTGTGGTCACAGCAAGCATGTCAAACAGCCATATGTCTGTCTGGAAAGAAAAGAAGTAAGCCTATGATACCGGCAAAGCTATATAAGATGCACATTACTGAATTGTAAAACCTATAACGAAAGCACGGGCATATATAGACCAAATGCATGCTGAGTCATTCTCATCACTCTTTTTACTGGTAATGTCACGTTGAATGTACGTAGATTCAACTACTGTATACATATATGGCCAGAGAATTTCCATAATGTTCATATGCTTGATTATAAGTAACACCACACTCTTTCACCCCAGTTAGATGCTCGTCTCACTTGCTCGAAGCGGTTTCTTTAACACATATAATAAGATAATCTGCTTTGTTATCAAATCGATCTGTATGTAACTTTGCCCCGTGAAAATGACCCACTAACCACTTGAGTGGAGCATATGTCATCTGTTTTGCAATCTTGTTATCGCTAATGTGCCTCACAGCCGACGTAGTTGGTATCTTCAATGTAAAGGACCAAGTGCCGTAATAAATATTGCTTGAGAACAATCATTTTCGGTATAAATTGTGCCACAATATCGCAATTTGATATTGCTAAGACGAGGAATCAGAAAAGTGGGGAATTGATTGAGCTCATTTTTCACTCATGCATATATTACGAGGCAGCAATCAACTACTGGCGCGGTCCAATATTGTACTTGTCTTATTGCATGAAAAATAATCTGGCTAAGTATGATATCTGTCGCGTTTGACGCATTACAGGTTTGGATAACTGGCAGTTATAAAACATGCACCCTAAAATGCAAGCGTAAACTTATAAATGGTGAAACCTTCCGAGGTCATGATAATGATTCATAAAACGCCATCACTGACAATAAATGGGAATCTTGACGCACGAGAGCTATTGTGATTCGCACCAACACGATAGTAATTTATATTATGCCCCTTAAAATGGTCATCAAGCCAAGAACGAGTCATCCTCCAGGACTATGGTAATCCTCATAACGGCTTCCTGTGCTTTAACTTTATGAAATAGGTACAACGAGTATCAAGTGCAGCTTACTGTGGATTCTCAGAACCTTGGGCTCACTTATCTAGGATACACAATAGAGTAGTAGGATGACATAAATAATCACAAAAAGCGTTTCATTTAGCATTTCAATAGGATATGGTCAGCGATTATATTGGCTAAGCCGGATAGGTAAGCCACTTATCAGGATAACTGGATGTTGAATACAGTCGATTGATGATTTGCTCCTCTTATTACCCTATTTTGCTAAACATTTATATAAGTGACAAAACTTATCGCATACCATTTCGCTGTGAAATCACTATGGGTTGACCTAAATGAGCTCTCTTACGTTAAAATCCGTTGATACGGAATTAAAATAAATACGTAGGATACAAATATCATTTGATCCGGTAAGCGTGAAGATGTAAACAAACTAAACCAAACATATTTGCCAAAGACTAGAATGGACATCTGGTGGCTTGTACAGACTGGCCTGCAAATGCCATTAGCAATGTTTAGAATGCATCTGAGAGATATATCAAGCAGCATAAAACAATGAAGACACTGTGAATACCTGCTTTTGACCTTCATGCTTGCGAATTTTATGGAGGTACATAAAGCATTTCATATAATCCAAAGTAATTATTTGAAAATGACACCTAAACAAACACTTGCAGTATTAATATCAGTTCACAATTATATTCAGTTGGTGATAACACGGACCTGTACCCGCATGTTCTGCATCCATCATATTAGCTCATCTGCGTCATAATGATTCAACGAAGATGTTGTATGCTATTCTTGTGAATACAGTGTGTTCTATGAAAGTGATACTGTGTTTGGTGCGTCTCATGCAGACATTTCAATTTTTATTACCAATTTAGCTCATAAGACAAAGTCGAAATCATTGCTGGAAAAATTGGATGTCAGTAGTAATACAGACTCATTAGCAACAGCAATATTTCATGCCAAAAACCTTTCCGTTATAATATAATGCAATAACCTAGCTTAAAGAAGAAACAAATATACCGCCGCCTATAGCGCTCAATATCGACAATAAATGCCGTATTATCAAATAGTCTATCCATTTTAGTGTACACATTTGTTTTGTCGATGTGTTGGTAGTAGATATAGCGGATCCAAACACTTCAGAACTGATCAATCGAACAAATGTACATTTATGTTTTTGGGATAATTACTGCATAAATATACAGGTCTGTTTTATGCTAGAATTACAGCATCGATGCAGCCCGACATATACGTTTTCTGACCTGCTTGCTGGCCTAATGTTTGAAAGGCTTGGCAATATAGTCAGCTGTTGAACAGGTCATAAACAGTCTTGAAATTCATCGTTAAAAAGGTAAATGTGAATTAGGCGCTCTTTACTGACAAGCACAAAGGTAACATTTCTTGTCAGCATAAGATGCTATGGGAGCTGGTTTCATTGTTTCACAGACGCTGTAGGCACTGGCAAATAAAAAGAGGTGCACAACCTTACTTGCTGCTCAGATTCTAAGTATAATACGATCAGTTGACTGAATTTGCGTCTGTAGCTACAGTGCAACCACTTATAGCTTTTTCTGGTTTGGCGGGTCTGTAATGGGAGGCCTACAGAATATTCTAGTGCGCTTCGGTGGCTGTTCAACATTTGTAGCTACCGTATTACCGTCGAACCGAAGTAGGTACAATTCAATTATGTTCAGTTATGCCAAACAGAGCGCATGCCTACTGTTACTTCAGACAATCTATCCGTTAGCGCACTTATTAGTAACGTCAACTTGCACTGTTGCATTTCGAAACATAGTGTCGGTTGCAACTAAACTGGCTTATGAGGCACTGGATGTTACTGTTTGGACAGAATAAGGTCGTATTACTGAAAATCAATAAAGTGGTTGTTTTGAATGGATAATGGAAGTGAAGATTAGGGTGGAACGTAGTGGCATGTGAATGACACCGAGGAAGTTACTGTGATCCTTATCCACTTTATGGGATGCCAATCTATTCTGCACTTATTGAAAAGCAATGAAGGTAATAGAAATGCCAGAGCGCCCGTACTTAGCTAACATTCACTCAAAGGACGGGTATTCGCAGATGTGACATTTGTAATTAAATACCACATTACTGCTCCGTAACAGTGCCGAGGTATGTAGGGACCGAGATAGTTTAGTACCATCCTATATATATTACGAAGAGTTGAAATAACCTGCAGTCAGGCCACGATAAATACAAATGATCATAGCATTGTTTTGATCATCGATAAGTCCGTAAACGTCAGTCTCTCCAGCTATGTTGTTCTCTTACAACCACAAAGTCTGCAATGTGATGTAAAATATGTCGTAATAAATCATCAAACAGTAGCTACTGCAACTCATTTCAATTTGTTTTGGGCACGAAATGGGTGCCGCTGTTTTGACAGTTCAGCTGCACATTATAACATACGTGACATTGCGTACTAACATATTTCATTACGCCCTATCCCTCTAAACACGAGTCAAGGTATATCAAAGAGATACGAAAGTGTTTAACGGCCAAGTGTAACGTCAGTCTCTCATGATTAATAGCAATAAAATGAACATTGCAATGAGTTCCTATCACCCCTGAGAGCAAATTGGTTTTCCCCAGAATATAATGGCATCGAACAACCTTTTTGACTCAACTTAAGCAAGAATAGTTTTTAAACTGATTGCTGTTGTCAGGTACCTGCAATCTAAACATCATACAATGATTCAGATCATTGACGAGACAAAATAAAAACGTATGCATATAAACGTTGACCAAACTCTTAGTAAATTATGCCAGTACATTATAGCCAACTGGCAACTGCTATCAGAGTGCCATGTGAAGGTTGTTTTGCACACAACTTATGTTGTCATGGTATTTGTGTCCGACGCTATATACCGTGAAAACATTTTCGATGTGTCAATGAAAGGATACATGAGTTAATATTGATAATCTGCATGGGGCATAAATCATTTTACGTCTCTTCGTTTATCTAAGAGTCACAGTCGGCGGGACCAATGAAAAAAAGCTTTACCTTAGTTGCTCTAGTTTAGGTTACCAGTCGCAGCTATATGCTTTTGAATGGCACAATTTTAGCTCATCTTTGTCTTAACACTATTGCCAGAATCAGCTGTCTCGTGTGTTGACTGGCGATGAGCACAGGTACTAAATGAACGCTAGGCATGTGGACTATTTTCTGCATTCTTACATGCCTTGAAGCTATAGACGTTATTAGGTTGTTGTTCCTCGTGCAGATATGAAGCAGTAGCGGGGGGTCGTGTCATCGATGGTAAAATGAAATGTCAAATAAAGAGGTAGCAACCTGCATTGTCCACTGATATCACTGCGACCATGAGGAGGGGAGTTAAGTACCATGCACCGTTGGTGCTATAAGGGCAATACGCTCAGTTTGTCATGTGCTCGCTGCATCAGTACAAGCCTATCAATATAATCCACTTAACAACTATTGTATCTCCGATGACACATACACGTCATTATTGTGGCCAACAATTAGCTGCTCATTTATATTGTAGATGGCAAAATGACGCGACTCTCACAATAGCAATATTCGACTCGTTAGTTCCGTTTGAATCGAACATCAAATACACCAATTTGTCTGGACTGAAGGTTGTACTGTGGTCGTAAAATGATTGGGCATTATAAGATTACATTATTCACGCTTATCCATTTGTATTTGTTAGGGCGATATCGATTGAGTATTAATGATATCGTGTTTTCTGTTTTGAATTTAAGGGTAACTATCGAGTTAAAAGCAGCTAAAGCGATATTATATTTAATTGCGAACATCGATTAATTGATAGAAAATGCATTATTTGCAATAGGGAGAGATAAATTTATCATACCGGATATAATGTGTTGGCGCTTCGTCTTAATCTAATTAATTATTTCATTGCGACGTAAAAAGCAAATGGTCATATATATTAGTTACATTAAGGAGGAAATAGTCCTGGTGAATGTACAGCTGCACAATTAATATGAGTTTTTTGTGTAAAATTTGGCACCAATGCTTGCAGTTGACACTAAAACGCTATGTCGTGAAATAACCGATGTCATTTGGGGCGTAAAATACATTGTTGTGCGGCTTCGTGTCTTTGGAAAATTATAGTAAAATGTTATGTAACGCGAGGTGCTACCCGCTTTTGTGATCGATAAGAATGATTGCACCCACTTTGTACATCATTCTGTTGAATGCATATAATACGTAATATCTGTAATCCAATCGAACACAGATGTTCAAAAATCTGTTGGTGGTTAACGTAATGTGTTCTAAGGTGCAAAATTAAACGAATACATTTACCCTGTATTGACGGCCACTGAGAGCGATCCATAAAGATCGTTTATTCGCAAGCAATATGTATTTTTAATGGCATAAACTTTTTTTAGTAACTATGTGTAAGATGGAACGAGAATGTTACATTGTCTATTCTGTTACAGCTGCTTGGCTGGACAAGATTAGAATAGTTGGTCACTGGTGAGGCATTCAGTGTAAACGATCTTCGAAAACCATATCTGGACGTATAATATTTATGCTATTTGCAATTCCGAATTAACCATTCTCATCAGTTATCGGTGGAAGCGGAAATTCATTCTTGATTTTTTTTGCAACCTTTTTAGAGTCTCGATATGAAATTATGCATGACTGATGACACTGACACATGTAACTGGAATAATGTTTGCAATCTGGGGAGCAATACTGAATGTAACAGATTTCTGCAAAAGGTAGATAACAATGCAGCAGAAGTACGAAAGACAGTTTGCCACAATCGGCTTTTTCAATAATCACAGATAAGCAGTCAGAATGTGCTGTGCCACAGACGGATAGAAATATGCTGGTGGGTACCTTGCGGGTCGCTGATAATCAATGTAAAAACCGGGAAGCACGCGCGGTGTATGGAGAGCAAGATCAGATTAGTTAGTACGCTAATTAAGTAACACGTCACGGTTTTTCACCAATGGACTAGATAACTTTCACAAGCTGTGTTTGATGGCTTCGTACGATGGTCTATTAACATAAGTCATATAATGGATAATGGACTCGTCCATTTGTATCTTTACTTTACATTGACGGTGTTTATTACGAGAGACATTATGATTTAAATGTATGATCTGTAACCAGCGTGGATGTCTGCACGAATTAAATTGCACCTTGCGTAAAATCAGTGTCCATGTTGAAATGAAGTCCCTCTTTGTTCCATTACCAGCAGTGCGTATTGCATATTATCGGGCGACGTGCAAATCAACATTTACATTTACAAGTGATTGGATTGATTTGCACAACAAAATCATCGGTTGGACACAGATTCTTATTTAAGACGACAGGTGTTACATATCGTGTATCGAAAATGACACTTCGAACGTAATTGCACAATCATAAATGTTTTAACAGCGGCCAGATACCGTGACTATTGCTGTGTGTTGTAGTATGGTTTGCAAATGAATGTAAATTTGGCTTCGTCATTTTGGCGTATTGTTTTTGGGTAGGGGACTCCATTCTGTAAACTATGCTATCTTAGGCTAGTCAAAAAGAGTGGCAATACGACGTGCGTAATGATTCGGAGAAAATGTGTATTGCATACGGAAGATTCCTCTTGTATAGCAGCCATATATATGACCGTCACAATGCGATTTGCGTTATGAGGGATATATTATTATATTGTACGCAAATGAACACACTGCTTTCCCTTCGTAGATTGGAGGCCGCAGTGAAATGGCCACGGCAATGTCAGACTTAAGCTATATTTGTTGATAGAGCAATGGAAAGGAGCATAGATGGATTAGAGGTCAATTAATTGTGAATCGCTGGGCTGCCTGCCTTCCGCATGTCTTGCAAAATGGATGTGGTCAAAAGTTTCTGAATTGGTGAGCCTACAAATTCCTCTGCACAAAAGCGTTACCATTTTTATCGTATTTGCGATAATAAAGCTAAACATGGCGCACAACAGGCAACCGTGTGCGTCTACAAATATATCACTTCCTCATGCTTCTTTTGCTGTTAAACACGTTGAATAGAGCATTCGCTGCATTAGGAGAGATGATAAATAACGTGTCGAGGGCTGAAGGCTGAACGTAGAGTAGCTTTACTCTAACTACATTGTCAGTTGTCAGAAGAACTATCTATATGTTTAAGTTTGGCGTTACTCTACATCTCTGGACAGAGCACGGAAAGGCGCTCTAGTCATCATACATCACGCAAACATGTAATCTTGACGTCATACATCATGCAAACATCTCATCATGTCATTATAAGATGAAAATCTCGTCGGTATATAATCCATCTTTGCCAGCCGTCAACTGATTGATTAAGGCGAATGCCCTGATATCTTTACTTGAAGGGTATGGATAGTAAAAAAACATCATATAAGCATTATATTACGGCCACCGTGATCCAAGAGTGTACTTGATCCTTATCTATTGTGTTTTATTCGATGTATTATTATTCATTATGGCGTTTCCTGCTTGACTCATGCCGGCGCTCCTCCATTAATTAGAATTTGCGTGTCAGTCCAACCACTTGTTAGTCATAATATCTGCTTGAGGTAAAATAAAATCTAGCACCACTATGCCCAGTAAAGTTTCCAAACAGTGTATGCCAGAGCAATAAACTGACTGGGCATTGAAGCAATCTAGAGTAACATCAATACGATATTATGCACTAAACATAGCGCTTTCGATAGAATATATATTTGTATTGCGAATCATACTGCGGATATTTTTTTTGTAACTTTGATGAATGCCGTGAACAACAACACAACCCTAGATAGATTGGTAATGGTATGAACGTTATGGTTTTGTCGTAAGTTATCGAAGAATGCTTTATTATCCTGAGTTAGGAGGTTATTTATTAAGTCGGGAAGAAACAATACATGTTAATGTAGTATTTCGTTTAATACACATCGATACATGCTGGCTGTACAAAGACGGCTTATGAAAATAGTCGCACCATACAATATGTCAATCATGCAATATGCATTGTTCTGCGACCCTACAGAAAACCGTTCTAAAAGCAAAGGCAAAATGCAGTTATGGAAATCATAGAACAGCATATGTGGGAACTAACTTTCACAAAACCTCTCACGAACATATGTGATCAATTTTGCCACTACCCGCTATTACTGACACTTAATGTTTTTATAACCGAATCGAATCATCTGATTTGGACTCCCAAAGAGCGTTGAAATATTTTTCCAGCTACAGAAATGCCAATTTGCAATATTGGCCTACTAACGCACTGATATAAGGTAATTGTTGTCGAAAACAGTTTATCTCAATTTTATTTCTCCCTACCTTAAAGCGTCTGACCCGCCAGTTACCCGTCAGTTATTCCTTAGCCCTCACTTAACTACCTCATTAAGGGGCGACCTCATTGGTGAACCTGCTAGAGGCATCTCAGCCTATAGCATTTGCTAATAGTGGGCGGTTATAAGGGACACACGCTCACAGGAGGGCAAGATCACCTACCATAAATCAGAGACATCTCTCCCCGCATTAAATATAATCCTTTTTGGTCACTTAGATCAATAAAGAAGTTATCCTGTCTTTAGAAGAAAAAAGTACATTTCTCTTCTTTCGGCCCTACATCGTCGTTTGTTTCTTCCGTTCATCACGTATCCTAAGTCAACAGAACTAGGCTCGACTTGGTTCTCTAAAGGTTTTTGTGTGACCTCCAGGTCTGCATGCAATGTCAGCGTAAAATCGAAACAATTCTCCTCATTCGGGAGCATCGTATCAATATTGTGTTGCCAACGCAAATCACCAACGTAGCAACTTACATTGATATACAGATTTCGATATGAAACGTCGTGCCACTTGCTTTCCGTTATCCAGTGCCTGGTTTTACAAGTTTCTGTCGTTGAAAAATAAGAGTGCAAACATTGCAATTACAAATACCTTCAACGAGTAAACGCACAGCGTATGACGTTGAAGAAGAGCCGATAAATTACCGATAAATCGCCGAATATAATGGCAAATATTGAAATGATTATAGCGTGAACTAGAAAATATACATACCGAGTTTGATAAGCTCGTTGGATATTGGCACATATGGCGCATTACATCATCCCGGAATGCAGCGTGTCCACAAAATGAGTTCTAACAGGTTTAACATAGCGAGTTGTCCTCAATGGTTTTGTTTGCAATCATATATTTCTCCCACAAAGATGAGACAAATGATAGACTATACCACGCTATAAACAGACGATAGTGAAAGATGTCAGACGAGGAAATACAGTTGTCAGGTGGGAGGTAAATTATAGAGGTAACGAATAATAAATAGTGGTATACAACTCCCGCATCAAACACGCGTCTTATCGCGACAAAAGTTCTGCACTCTTCATACATCACCCAACGTGAATATATCAACCGAAGGCCTTGCATGCTTTTAGGTAATCAAACATTATTGAAAAAGATATATCTTAATAGATGTTGAGAGAGATAGATAGATTATAAGCAAGCATATTGCTTCCATGATATCAGATAAACGCCATGACAAATTTGAAAAGAAATTATCTACGTAATCCGCACATTATATTGGGGCAGCTAACTACTCAAGAGTGTACCATAAAAGACTAGGATTAACGGTTTGAACGCTAATGCTGTGACTGAATAATAATGCGGAGGTTGGGCCTCGATTGATGTAGGAATACTTGTGGGAATAACTGCGCAACCGTACCACATGCTCCGATTCTGTGTTGACCTACAAACCCATATATTGGATATCGTTGGTAAGTGGCGCAAGATGGAAAAACTGGAATGTGCAGAGGAATGCTGTAGGTGATACCTGCGATGTAGCCTTACTGTTTTCTCGCCGACATAATGAAAACAATGCTTTTGATGTACGGATACCACGAAACGGAAAAACTACCAACGGTGCACCGGCTAATTCATTAACTCGAACTCCGAAATAGACGCTCGTTAATATCACCTGCTTCTGGATTTCAATGTTTTCACCTGTACTCAATTCGCAGCATGCATCGATTATCACTGGCGAGCTTGTACTGGACATGTCCAAATCAGATATGATCAAGTTTGTAGGTCGATGGGCTCCGAAGGCCGGATAACCCTAGACAACTAACCTGTGTGATACACAGGTTTGCGCCCAAGTACTCATAATAAATCACTTGCTTTAGCAAAGCCAATGGACATACGGCAGAAATAACTGACGTATGGTATACACCACTGGTATCGAATATAAAATATAACGGCGTTTGGTATCCATACTAATACTAATACATTATAATGTTAGCCAATGAAGCTTGGTACGTTTCACTAAGCTAATTTTGGCAAGGGTCAAGTTCACCTCGCCGAATAGTTACATGTCTTATCCATAATTGAAAGGAACACGTCCTCTCGACCTACTGATGTAAAATTCAATTGACACACCCACTCTTTGAACAAGTGTTCATTAAAGAATGCGTTCGATGCACGTGACGAAGCAGACATTAACTCGCGATTCCAGATCGTTTGTGAATAATCCCACTAAATGACAGTTACAGCATAGTTTGAGCTGTGACTAACACAGTCAGCTAGACAGACACCTACTATGAAAATGTACGCCTCCTCTCAACCAGTTTAATCATAACATCACGCGGTAAGCAATATATGCCTCGAGGATATTATCAAAACCAGTTAGTAACTCGGATATATAAGTACACTCTACGAAATATGCGAATTAACCACAATGCGTCTTCGTAGTGCGTCATGTAATCTTCAATATTTTGCTCGCTTCTAGGTCGGAAAACATACCACAAAACACTAGCTGGTTGTTATGTATCAACTCCCCCACGGCACATTCTACACATACACACATACAAAAGCAACTAAGCGGGCATAACATGATAACCTCTAACGTTCACTGAGCCTAGTATGCGACTTTCTCAATGCAGATTGTACGGATGCACCTCCTTAGTAAAAAAAAAAAACAGGTGAGTGGCGCAGCAGGATGCATACCACACCTTTATTGGGTACAACGTTCTCAGAACATGCGAGTAATGACATTTGTTAATTCACAAGTAAGATGATCAGGCTCGGTCCCCGTCGGTTGACAAGGCTCACAATAGCATTCCGTCGCGCATATTATATGCCAGCAAATTCTTCAATATTTACACGTATGTATGTTTTGAAAGCTTTGAATAAGGCAATGCAAACATGATACGGATATTCATGGCATATTTTTGTTACTTAATGGTGTTGATGCAAGTAATGTTTGATGTCAACTCATCCAATGATAATCATTGCACACTCATCGGCTCGTCATTAACACTTTTAGGATGCGTCCATGTTGGCTCAAGTGTGTCAGACAATTTTCTCTGCTTCATTGATATTGCCTATGCCCAACATCCACATGCAAACTTGCAAAGGTTAGAATTGTGATGAAAAAACGAATGTATGATCAATGGAAAATAAACAGTGATCCTTGTTGTTGCGCATGAAAGCACAGTGAGAACGTCCTTGTCACAGGTAAGCTGCACTGAAGCATGACGGTATGCGTTTAAAGTCGGCTATGTGTTTTTAGCACATAGTTCCCATTACTTAGTTTGGATTGCAGAAATTAAGTATTAAATGCCGCTGTTAATGTGTGTCAAACTAACTCGTAGCTAAATGATTAAGTCGATCAGGTAAGCCGACCTGCGGTATTTTCACCACAATGCCTGCCCACTCATTTAGCAGCGTGCGTACATTGAAAATAAGTTTACCGTTAGAGCACCAGATGGCAGGAAATAATTCCACTGCTGACAGTATGAGGGTATATTTCAGTTTTCTTGAGCAGCGTTGAGCAGCGTTGCATCATAACAGAATATATGTCTGCCTGGTTACCGCTAAAAAGCGGTTATCAGACCTTGCGCTATTAGCGCGTAATACTTCTTTGTGGCGTGTTTTGTACTAGATTTATTTTGAAAGCCTATGTAAATCATTCTTTTTTTCAAAAAGGATTATTGCTTTGAGATACGTATGCGTGTCCACTTTTTCAAAGTGATGTCCACGAGCCATACGATGGTTTGGCTGTTTAGTTGCGAGTGAGGGCACTGTAATACCTGATAAAGACCATCCCACAATCATCTGCTCGTTCTCTATGACCTTACCTAGCTCAATCAAATGTTACCAAACAATTATCGCACCAAGAAGTGATTTAGAGTCTGATACCTATAGAGCGAATAAGGTTTATCAGTAAACCATCAATCATCTACCTAGATCCATATGTATGTCCGCTTTTCATAAGTCAAGAGGTACGGACAACAGTTCGACGCTTCTCCAACCAAATATAGCACATAACTTATTGTACTAAATATATGTTATTCAGCACACCAGAATAGTCCTGTCTCATCCATGACAGGTGATACAGATGATATACCTGGCAAATTGTTTGAAGCAAAATATGCCACATCTCGCTATAAATAAATAACGAGGCAGCCAATAGTAATTGGTCACCTAGTAACACCTCGGTGTAGCTTTTGGTCCTACACTATCACACATACAATTATATTCTTGTCACACTGATGCCATAATACCACTTCATTCGAAAACGCGTTAGCTGATTGCATTATCTTTTATACTAGGCAATTCATTGTCTATGCCCATCTTGGGGATTAGATCGTGCTTGACATTCGATTAAGATTGCTTCCAGCTTAAGAAGATCCGTGAACTATAATTAATGCCTATTCATGTCAAGAAAACATATTATCTCACGATAACGGTGTCACTGCCTCCCTCTTCCCTTAAACACGTGTCAACCTTTTTCAGTGTCTTTTATATTCTCACAGAGAAAAGCAATCAATTGTAAGCGAAGATACTCAAGCACGGTGCTTTGTATACAGACATCAACTCCACGAAATGTTCCAATACCATTCACTGTGGATCTATTAAATAAAGCCATCAAATAAACAAGTGAAAGTCTAAAACTAGTTGCTTACAGCCATCCGATCGTGTTTTCAATGTTAACGCCCGTTCAGCTTTGATGGGTAGAATTAATTATTCCTAAACCTCATATAGAATTACATCAGTTGCCATCTACTTCGTTTTATCAGAAAGTCCTTCACATCACCTAGCCGTTTACAATGCAGTGCGGTAAATCGGCCCAAGGGTTAAACATTGCTCATCACAATGGGGAAACAAGTTGTAATACAGATATTTAGGCATCTATTGACACTTTGTCCATTCAATTTGATTTATTTACGAAACAAAACGGCGAGAAAATTTCTATTGTTTTCATTTATATTATAACCAATGCCCTGCTATGTATTCGGCGAAGAGCTGGCGACGGAGCATCATTAAGTATTATGTCATTGTCAGTGTTATCATAGAGCAAGCCCGTCACTGATTCACCAAGTTTTGTGTTGTGTGGCTCATCAAATGTATAAACTGACAGCTCCCGGCTGCTTAGCACCACACGAGTCCGACGAACCTTAAGTGGGTTAGTTTTGCTTATTCAGACAGTCACTATTCAGCCAAATAACTGCTAGAGCTGACTCATGCGACATTAAGGCGAACGATAAATCGTATATTCAGCATACCGTTCCATTGAATACGGTACTTTGTTTGATACGGCTAATGAAGACATTCCGTCCGTTTCATTACCTCATAAGCCAAGATCGATAGCATCGTGTGAAACTTGGATGCCAGTAGCCATACGCAATATTTAACAACCGCAATATCTAATGCAAAACGCATTTCTATTTTTGCCATAAATAACACTACTGATAACGTCAAAAAGTATATGCAGCATTCATATGAACGTCTTATTCAGTACGCGCTTCGGCCCATTATAGTCTCTGATTGCCATTCGTTCAAATGGATTGGGTACACATCAGTTGTTCCAGATGTAGGCAGGAAATATTACCGTACCAAGAACGCGAGAACTGAGCAATCGCTCAATATGCACCTACCACGAAGACAATGAACGCCTGACCACATTATTCATTGTCTGACTTGTTGACCTTATGTTTGAAAGATTGACAATAAAGTCCTCCGACGGGCCGGGCATTGATAGTCAGGAAGTTCAATATCATAGACAAATGTTTTCAAAAAGACAAAAAAATATTTTTTTTCTTCATAATAACTCTCATTCGATGCTGCTCCAATCTTAAGGTACCGGGCGAAACAGGACTGCTGTATAACTTTCTAAACTGACATGCACTGTCAACATAAGGTGTTCTGGGAACTGCTTCATTGGTACTTTGAGTTCAGAGACGAACCTAGGGCTGTGCTATAGGCAAATGGAATGGCGTTTCAAAATAATATATGATGTTGGTTGTTCTTTGCTGATGAGATGCGTAGTTCTGTCTTTTGTTCAATTGCTCCTGGTTGCATGTAAATGATGTACGACGTAGGTCAGAAAATAGCAATGTGACAGAATGAAGCCTACAGTAATAATGTAGGTAACTGAGCGTCACTGTTTACTTACAAGGTTCAGGATGTACATTCCTTACAAGAGAATGTTGAATCCTACACCACGCGCATGACGCACGTCGTGTGCCAATCATAGGTTTCCTTAAAATAAGGGTAGCCACAGTATCATGTTGCCATGCTCCAAATGGTAAGTGCACGTTCATGACAATTGTCGAATGGTTCGGCGTGGTCGGCCACGAGGTAATGGCATCGATTTCAGAGCCCCAGAAATATCTCGTCACATCTGGTATTTGTTCTTGATTGATTTCTGAAAACTATGTGCTCTCTAATTGCTAATTAAGTCGAATTTCATCAGTTGTCATCTGCTGCTTATTGAAGCGAGTAGTTTGTCTAGACATCCCCATGGGAATACGAGATGGCACCGCCATTACGGGATAAGCTGTCTGTTGGCTAATTGTGGTGACGTGTCGCATTTGATTATTGAATTTATTCCACAGCACCTGAGATTTCACAGCAGATTTCTGGCCGTCGGTGAATTACTCCTGGCTGCTTGTTTAATGACACTCGATGGACGGGGTAGGTATGAAAATTGCTATGTTACAGATAAATGCTTACAGCAATAATTTTATTTTTTAATGTCGCCCAAAATGTAGATACCGTACAAGAGGATAATGAATCCACAACAATGCGCATGACGCACAACGTCTGTCAATCATTGGTGTCCTTAGAATAAGGGTGGTCAGGGTATCATATCGCCAACGTAAGTACACTTCAATAGCCGAACAGTGCGCTGTCAGCCGAGAGATAACTGTATCGATCCCAGAGCACCAGGAGCATCACATCAGTTTTCTGATTTGTTCACGATGGATTTCTGCTCGTTGCGATTAATTGATAAATTCAAAATACACTTGCGGCCATTGGCTGCTAATCAAAACGAGTTGTTCTTTACAGGTCACACGAGAATAAGACATGGCGCTTTTTTTGTACGGCACACGCAATACGTATACGTATTGATTTTATTATCCACCATTGCAATCGATGCTGCTGATAACTGACTTAAAGGTTGCGCCCGGTGGCGCATTGGTGTATCATCGGATCTATATTTTGATAACGCTATTCTAAATGTCTTCATCTTCTTCATCAACAAGGCTAAACATGTGGAAGGCTATTTTGGTGATGCTATCATGCTCGACTATTGACTGATTTTGCTTTCTTCCTGCAAGGACCAGCATATTTCAGTTGATGTCAAATTATATCAAACGTGCGATATTAGGCAAAGATATTTATTACGGGTTACCAGGATCCAATTTGTGTTGTCATAATATCTCTTCATTCTATCGAAAGTCTGCTTCTTTCACGCTCTTAAAACTAACGCTTAAAATTCCCAAAGCAAATATGGCGATGCTGTGAGTTAACTGGCGTTGTTTTGTACTTTCGAGGATCTCTGTGCTACAGTAAATGACAGATAGGGAAAGGCATTTCTTCTTTTGCGCCGCATAATGTGACATCAGCCGTAAGCTTCGCGTTCGCACTAAGCAAACTTTGTTTTCCGGCGTTACAGGCATGTTAGCTGGTATTGGTGTGCCAATCAAACTACCAACACTAGCTCAGCACCTCGTTTCTTTAACATCAACAGAAATTGTTTTAAACTGATATCTGTACATCAGCACTATATATTCTCGGTCATTTCGAATCCGTGAATAAGGTGACCGTGAATAAGCCGACTTGCGCGTGTAAAAACTTGCACATCCAACAATTATTGGCGCGGTACGATAGCCCGGCATTGGGAGCATCCGATCCCGCTTCAAAGAAATTGATTAATTTTACTCTCCTTCTCCTCAACCCAAACACTTTTACGATTGCACGTTTCGTAAACATGTGTCTGCAAACATTCAATATTTCAATTATAATCTTCATTGAGCGGCATCACATAACCAACACAAGGCTACACAAATGTTGGCGGTGTCATGATATTTGGTGACAAGCACTCAACTGTAGTGGGTATAAAAATACTTCGCTCTATGCAATCAAATCACACCTGAGACTGATACAGATATTTGTCTACATTACTGGAACTTCTAATGATAAAGATATACCTAACATAAAGTTGCACCTCACTTAAATGAATGCTGCCTCAGACATTGTTAAAATCCAATACAATTCTAACGATGCACACTGACTACCAATCTTTCATGTTTCTTTAATATTCGGGTAAGGGTATCGCGTTACCTAGCCATCGATGGTAAGCACAAGGTCATTGCCCATGTAGCATGAGGTTATCAACCAAAAGGTAACTGTATCGATTCCACAAAACCTGACATTGAATGGAAGATTACGCCGCTATTTTGTGATAGATTGGTCACCACAATTTGATGAACAAATATCTTTTCAATCAAAAATTGTCACATTCAAGTAGTACAGCTGCCATATGGCAACGCCTTGCCGACCTTTGCTAATTATTTAGTCGTCTCAAAAGAAACCCTTCACCTACAGCCTCATGATATTGCACGTAAGCAAACTACGCTAGTATAATCCAGTTCAGTAAATCGACCCATGTCTACCTGCGTAAAATCTTTTGTGATAATTAGTTCCATTTACTAAGTAACTGCATTTTTCGTCTGCTTGATCGGTCTCATCGACGTTTTTTCCTGTAAGTGACCCCGGTAATCATCAATTAACGAGATTATTCGTTTCTCACGTTTTCGATTACCTTGCTTTGCAAATAAGCCAATACATCACTCCTTTCGATTATTGCCATCATATATTTTCGGAAAACATGATTCGGCATATGCTTCATCTACACTACACAACCTCAAAGGGCTTGATGACCGAAATCTTGTTTTCAACTAGGTCTATCGCACGACCAGAGCATCGAATATGATATTATAGCAACAAACCCTATGTAAATGACACAGACGCCTTTTTAGTCAATATGATATTTCCATTTGAGCAGAGTCAACTTCCATAGCAACGGTTATCCCTATAACGGCCTCTGGAATGTTATCCATATGCAATAGGTTAAACGCCATTGTCACTTAATGCAGCTTATTTGAAATTCTAAGATCCTGAGTTTCAGTGCAATGTTTGGAATAAGAGTAACACCGACGAAGAGTGTCAGCATCATTTCGTGCAGATGATAATTGCTTAGATTCCACAGTTGAGAGTAGAATGCATAAACTTTCATTCGGGCCATCGGCTGTCTACCAAAATGAGTTCGTTTTAATATATATCATGTGAGTAAGATATGGCGCCACTATTTTGGGACACATGTTCAATGCTTGCAATTTTGACGCCGCTATTGAGTCTGACGGGCAGAGCATGTGCGTTCCGTCCATGGGGAGCTTCACCGACTGTGACCCAAATGAGGAATGACTGAGCCCTCCCGTGCCCTGGATACCGATTATTCCTTTTCCCCATAATGGTAACCGATTCTGACAGACTCGCTTTCTAATGTTCCGTTCATATGAGAAGCGCACGTGTGTTTAACAAATTGGATTCAAAACTGTCTCGGATTGAAATCAAGTACTATGTATGTCAATTGAACGAAAAAAAAAGAGAAACCATCCTTTCGTCAACTTCGATGTCAATATCTGGTTGGAATGCAGTAAGTGATTATAACCTCTTTCTGGTTTATATCACCAGCCTGACGGGAATGAGTTTGTAGCCCATTGTAATTCGTGCATTTCTCTCCCGATTAGTCAGTGATGATTGTATCTAATGTCGCCAGCAACATCATGCACGTTAATTATAAGCCTGTCTTATAAAGACAGATATCCATCTATCATGATATATGTGTGCTCAGATTAAAGTGTCTCATAAATCCAGGTGATCCCATGAATTTACGTTCCGCTTAGTCATTATGTCAAATTTATAACATGCCATCGTAATTCATTTTTAGATTATATTAAAAGCAAAAACTAGCGGCTATCAAGATCAATATTAGTTACTAAGAGCGCTTCTAAGACATTGACGAATAATGCGTACTAGCAAAACTGTTATTACGTGATGCCTCATAAAATTCTGGGTATTCGTTGAACTCATTAAGATCTCTGGAATGTCAGGCAGCTCATTAATAATTCACAAATCGGCTACTTAAAAATTATTTTCACAACGGCACGTGCAAACGACGCTATGTTGTCTATACCCTATCTGATGTAGACTAATTTTGTTATTGAACGTTGGTGCATGGCATATGTACGGAATCGTGAGGTTGCTCTAGCACATGTCGTTGGCAGAGAATAAGTTGATTTTACAATAGATTAATGTTGAGTGCCAAATTTATAACAAACCTACCCTTCATCATAACGTACCCTCTCAGTCATCAGTTGATGGAGTAACCCCCAACAGCTTATATTAATTATACGCCCCAGTTTCCCAGATCCACAAGTGACCTACATGTCACCTGCCACTTCCCCCCTCTCCTCATACATACCCCATATTCCAGAGCCACATGACCTTCCTGCCCAGGCAACACCCGTTAGCCCCAGCCCTCACAGACCTGGCTACGGCATGTCCCATGAGAATTGGGATGGCGTGCCTTAGTCGTTGAGGGAAGCAACTTATATTTCAAAATCAGTTCTCTCCTGGCCTCCGAGCTCAACACATCTCTCTCTTAAGTTTAGGCTAAGCAACATCGGAAATTCGAAAGTTAAATAAAGCTCAAGTTTGTGTTAACCCTACACCTGGAGTTCGATTCTTTTACTTACTACAAGTGCGTAGCGTGAGCATCTCTACACCACAGATAACGTTACGACATTAACATGGGATTACAATAGACAAAATACGTTCTAACTCTAGTATGGCAGTGGTTGATAGATCGTATCGAAATGAGACGTCATTGCTAGTACGGAAATTGTTACATTTGCATCCTGTGATGTTTAAAAGACTCATATTTGCACAAGGTACATAAAGGAGAATAGTTGCAATTGACGAATTCATAAGCAAAAAAGAAGCAGAACCAAGAAATTAACGATGAAGAGCGAATGATGGGCGTGAAACTTAGGGGAACGGGGAGACAAGGATGTACGTTCTTTGTCGTGAACACCAACTTACTGGGTAGTCTCCAATGTCAGCCATGTCAGCTACATACAAGTGGTATAAACGTCAGTGGTGCTGTCTTAGGTTGTGTTTTACATTGAGCCTTTGTTTTGTGTTAGTGGCAGCTCGCAGACCATTCGGAAATTGTCTGTTCCAGCAAACCTGACTACCAAGGGACGTTAGAGTAAGAGGGTTAAAAGGGCCATTGGCGAATAAAGAATTGAAAAGCACAAGGTAACAATAGTATGTGTCTCAAGCTGATCAATGCATATCTTTGGCCAAAGCGTCTTTCTTGTCGCCATTATGGCAATAGGCCCCACTTGTGGCACATAATTGTCCTACTTTTGCATGCATCATACGACATTGCATATCCATCGATTTATAAACATTTGATAAATTGTCAAGCTTACGCGGCCTGATAATGTCTTTATTTTTGTGAAATAAGCAAGCAGATTTAGTTACACGAGTGATACAGATCTACGCTGATAGAGGTCCTCAACAATCACCACTGATTCTCATTATCATTTGAAATTCAATGCATGTTTCCCCACATCGCGGCAACCTGCCTTGGAGGAATGTGTTGGAAGAACGTGGCAGAGTGGGCATTTTTGTCATTATTTCCGGTTAAGCAATGAATGAATTAACCATTCCTGGTGTAGATATTTTCGTAAAAAGTTAGGCGGGAGAATAAAACGGGCTTAGGGTTTAATGCAGAACACAGGGAGACATGTAATGCGGCAAGTAATCTTCGTAGATAGATTTTCTGAGACACGCTGCTAATCATAACCGATCGTACATTGAAAATTGCAAGTTCATCTGTGTATCTCCAGAGGAGGTAAAGCTATACAAGTCCGATACATAACAGGCACTACAAACCAGGAACGAATGAAGAATCGCTTTATTGGTAGCAGGAGGAGGGGGGGGGTGCATAATTTAGCAATAACATTTGGTTAATACAAATAAAAACTTCAATAAATCATGTTCATGTTTAGAACAATGAAATGAATATAATAATGGCATTGTAAAGTTGCATATAAACCGGGGATAAAAAGTAAGACCAATGAACTTCACCAGCGCCCATAAGCTGAACAGCGCAAGCAAATGGATCGTGACACTAGGGTTGGGCTAATATAAACGGAATCATACAAATACCTATGTAGCTTTAATCGCTGAAGGGGCATACTCACCTCTTACATGTGAAAGCAATTTAATTCAAAAGAACCGTTTACATAGTCCGCCAAAGAACGTCACATGAAATCGTTGGGATATAACCTAACATGCCAATTTTAAACTTCTTTAGACGCTCTCTATAGCGACATGCGCTGTGAATTTCCTTGTTAATACATCACAAAATATTGGCTTGATTGCTTCATCAACAAGTTAAATATCACGCTGTATATTGCGGGGACCATCAACGTTACGTTTGGGTTAGTTAATTGCAATCGCTGATACTACCCGAAACAACATATAGCAGGCTTGCATTGTGCGTTCATATTATGGTACATTTTACAATGACAAGTATATCTTTGTAAGTGTTCAAGAAGCCTTTGTGTTTTACATAAAACACCAGGTGAAAACAACACACAATGCAATATGAAGGCCCGTTATCCAGTCCAACTGAACCAATAGCGTTTGTAGGTGGCTGACTGCTTGCTATGTAATTCACGTGTACTGAGGTGCTGTGTTTTCAGACACAAAATTAATGGAATACAGAAAGGCACAATTTACACCACCATTGATCAATCGGTAATGCTAAGAAAGATTATGAGTTTGCCCTCAACAAAATGGCTTTTATGCCATAGAAAAACAAACTATTTGGTGAGATTGGCATGTCGTTTTATACACATATGCGAGATATAAATAGATGACGAATCAAAGTTGGTGAAGGTTCATAGATTTTATTGAAATTAATATGTGTTTCCAATTCTATTAACCATTGTTGTAACCCTGTACAAAACCCGATCTACGAGCCTCGGTAGTAAATGCTAATGTGCAATCAAAGAAGAGCACGAATAGGGACAGCTTTGAATGCGGCATCATAGCTGTTGTTAACGTGTTACAAGCACATGCAATTACTATGGGCATTGCCCACTGTTATATGCCGTACATACAGTATCCAGCGTCCTACTCTTGGTCCACTTACAAACGATGATAGGGTAATTAGTTTCTGGAAGTGTTGTGCCTCGCTAAGTGCGGCCCCAAGTATCGGTATAAAGTCAGCAGCAACGTGTTTAAAGCCATTTTAATCCGCAACATCTGGTTGTCAAATGGCGCTGATAAAACTTCAGAATCATTCTAGCATTAACATAACCATGGTAAAAAAAGGAAAGTTCGAGGCCAATTAACTTTAGTCCGAAAGCATAAGTATCATTATCATGGAGAATTCTGTATCATTGTACTTTATCAATTTGTACTATCTACACCGGAAGAGATATGGCCAAATAAGGCTTCAACGAACACCCAATATGGACGGAATATAATGCAACTCAGTAGAAATGGAGAATGGCATCGTTTAAAAGAGAACTCGCGCAGCTGCAAAATTTACCTGCATCCGTTCTGCTCTTCACAGTAATTAATAACGATTTGTCATGTCGCTACAGTGACGTTCCTTGGAGACTCCTGTTGGTATTGACTGTACATAACACTGTATTTTGTATCATCGCTCAGTACCAAACGCCCACAAGGAACCTTAAGTAAGATGCGTGAATCAGGTACCACTGACTCTTATTGTGATGCCCGACACATCAATGCAAAATTAACGATGACGACCCCTGTTTAACCTAAGACACAGTGATTAAACGCTTGTCACGTTGGCATGCGATTTAAGTTTGATGCTTATGTTGAACAAAGATGTTACGTACTTATGTATATATATATATATATATATATATATATATATATATATATATATATATATATATACATCAATATTAAAGTATATGCATAATATCAAATTTTTTCAGGGTCTTTCTCCGTCAGGCGGATTACAAGTAAGCGTTACCCTAGTTACCAACAACGTAATTACCGCTGTTTTGATTGTTCTGCATTGATCTTGTTAGACACGGATTATTGAAACTAAAAAAGGCAGCAAACATTCCAAACGGTTCCTACTTTTGGACCCGAGGCAGCTTGACCTTTTGAAGGTCATTATTATCACATATTCATGCATTTTGAAGGGTAATTTCGGAGAGAGATGTCTTGGTGTGTGCCACGTGCATTCCGACCAACTTTTGACATATCGCTAAATAAAGGCATATCACTTAACGTTATTGCATACATTTAGCATGCTTCAAATACAGTAGCATTATGCACGACTACTTACATCTGAGACCAAGCTGTAGATAATCCATATGTAATTAACACGAATGCTGTCACAACTCAAGAACGACAGATGCCTCCAAGTATATGAAAGAAAAGGCCTACCACCCTCGCGTTAATTTGTTTTTTGGAATTATGTAAAAATATAATCTGAATAAAGTATTGAACAGAAGGTTTGAGAGAAAATTCCTGACGTTTATTCGGCAGTTACATCAGCAAATAGCCATTGCATCTAATCATTATAGCAAACCTATTTATGCAACATCATTTCAGAGTTTTGCCTGTATGCACTTCGCCTAGATTGTCTATACACAATATGCCTGTGCAATATAATCTCAAACCCAGGAATACACTTCAGCTTATTTCGTACCCAATGATTACTTGTCGTATTCTATCTGTCGTCACAGTGGTACTGATGCTCATTGATAGCTAGCATTTTTGCAGCTGATAACTTCTCTTGTGAGAAGTTAAGGGAATATCAAGCGCATAAAACACGTTCATTAGAACCAGGCATTGTCATATTTAACATTGCCGTGTTAAATGAGCATTGGATCAAATTGGTCGATGGGGTTATAAGCTTAATGCACATGTAAGCCCCATAGGGTGGTGGGATACATGTAAAAATGTATCTGCATCTATTGCACGAATTCTGAATTTACAAGCAAATGAATTAGCTATTAGGTATCCTTTTGTATGGATCGCTTTTCGGATGGCGTGTGAGTGCTGCTGGCAATATATTCAAAGTAGCAGGTGCGCGATCCAATAAGCCGATAACATTACCCAAACATGACTTTGACGAATTTCACCTGCTTCCGGGTCTTCGTTTACGTATCTTTATTTGCATTTATAGGACGTAGATGGTGGAGGAGAGTAAGGGTGATCGTTGAATTAAAAGCGGAATTAAGGAGTAGGCGACATTGAACAAAGACCAAGGAACAGATAAGTTATGGAAATTGATACGCAACAACGACACGACATTGGTCGAGAATACGATCCTAATTCAAGGCCACCTATGGGTAGCCTTTTATTCACAAGGCATCTTCATATCATATATTAGCAAGTGGTAGTGAGTTCAGTACTGTAATGTTGTGTTTTGATGCAATGCCCACGTGACGTCCCACAGACAATGACATTTTAACATTCTGCATTCCAAATTGGTATTAACTGATAGTCCAGAGCGTCCTGTCTTGCTTGTTGAACACTTAGTCAGGGAAGGAGAGATTGAAACGATTTATTGGATTCATTGGTATTATGTAATGTGAATTGGAATAGTGTACGGTAGCTGCTGGTGTTACTTTTAGCTAATGAACCTCATTCCAATCTGCCAATGCGCCAAATAAGTATCCTTCAATCATTCACCTTCTTTTATTCCATCATATGTTGGTGAGAATCCATCGATTATCAAATGTTTTGCCAAGTGTCAGGTATGTTTCGCCTGATCAGAATACGTCTAGCTTATAAGCGAACAGGAAAATGGCATTGTGGTTAGTGACAGATTGAGAGAGACAGCCCCATCAATGAGGAAGCAGTATAAAACCACGATTGATAACATCGCTGGGTCCGAAACGTCCATATTTTCGTTGAATAACAGTTTTTGACAGGACATAGGTATACATCAATCGTTTTATCAAAATGAACGTTGCACCCCCTTCATCCAACATGAATATATAAAAAGAAGGTCATTTTATAGTTTCGGCAAGATAAACGAGGGTTATTATAATCTACACATCTGTTGATGAGGACAAATTGCAGTTTCGTTTATTGTCAGGATTGAAGGACGCGAATCACCTCACGAAACAGGATAATAACTGCTCATGTATTATCGTTTTAAGCGAAATGCAATTTTGTGTTAACCAGGTAATTGACACATTCAATATGGACCAAAACTGATTCGTGAGTACGCCACAAATGACCCTGGGACCGTTTAATGTTAAAACATTGCTGTCATAGGCTTACTACCTTGATCACTTAGTATCACCATTAATGTAATGTTTATAACATAACGTGGGATTTCCGTTATGCTTTAAAGCATCATATTAGCTACTACAATATGCAGAGTTTCTATTCTGCTCCCTGCTATTATCTTCATTAGTCGAGTTCAATCACGTTTTTCTTTTCCTCCTTTCATTATGACACATGTCAGCTTTTGCATGGTCTTGTAAACAAGACTATACATTTTGGAGGTAATATTGTCGATACTTTTGTGCTTGACAGAACATGAAAGTTTTTGCACACTCTAGAGATCTATACACTGCCATTAATGTAAAATTATATCAAGCACATTCTACAAAGTAGTCTGTGCAAACATATGATGATTTTTAATGTGAGCAAAGTACTGCGTTGTTTGTGCCCTGTGTGAACTTACTCAGACGGGCGCCACCCCATTCTAATGATGCATCTGTTTTGATCTATCAGTGCTATAGAAGCGTCCACGGCCAAAACATCAGCAAAGTTCAACTCTAATCGTCCTTTCGTTAACATCAACTTTACCAAAGCTGTTCAAATAATGCCAGAAAAGGCTATATTTTTGTCTTTCTCGCAAACATGGCATTTGGAAAGCTTGTACGGTATTTGATCAGTGTGCAGGTTTATTGTTCCCTCGTAGAATATAGCCCTAGCACATGATTTTCGCCCTCTGAAATCGAAATTTGCTAAGGGCTAAAATTATCTAGCTATGAAAAATTTCGGTCCATCACCTTGGTCGTTGCCTTCATAAATACCCTTCGTTAAAGAACACGACAGTTTTGATTTCCGAACCGCACGAACAATTCTCCTAGTGACAAATATTTCTCACAAGCATAACAAATAAATAAGGAAGGGTGAAATTTCACGAGCCCAATTGAACTGCATTCCATTGATCTGATTGAGTTTACAGAAGTATGACGGAATCAAGCCTAGGTGTCATCAGTTAATAGGATAATTCAATTCCATTAGACCGCAGTGTTTTGTGCGGCTTTGAGCATGCTCATAAAGGAGGGACGCATATAGCAGATAGTTAACGTTTTTATGTTGACCTATTTGGAAGCGTCAATCAAGCTAGTCATGATCAAGGGGTAATTTGGGGTCTTGCTGTTTCAGGAAACGTTCGAGTCACTGTGCGGCTAACCAAACATTTCAGTATTTATGTGTACGTAAAAGTTTAGTATGGCGATTAAATGACCATTTTCGTCAATACGCAGCTTCTTTACACCAAAGTCATCCATGCATTTACCTGACCACTCATAGGGCGATGCTTTGCACTATCAGATTTTCAAAATAGTATTTCGTATCATTGTTGCCATGACCGTATTCGTTACCCTCTATCACTAACATTGAATGCAATCGTAGCCTAATCAAAAATCCGAATGGAATATTCAAATTGCTTGGCAATTGGAAATGCAGGATACCATGTAACGTAATGCATATTCAATCCTCGACCACTAACGAACGATTTGAGGGTATTTGGTTTGTGTATCTGTTAGTACGGTCTAACTTTCTGCGTACAAAATCTGCAGCAATCGTCGTTTAAGCCTTTGTAAATCCGTTACAACTGGTCATATATTGCACGTTTAAACTACAAAATTTCCCTTCCCATCTAACACCCTATAAACCCGTGCAAATGAGTCAATAGCTTTCGTAAGCATGGAATACGCACATACGTGAGAGAAGTATAAACACTTTATATCAATCGGCACGTGCGGTCAATCAGTTTTCTATGCTACATGCAACGTGGTTTTTTACCTGTGAGGTATTTATTCCCAGAAGATGGCGGTTTATAAGCAAGTGTGATAAATGTAAAAAAATACATGTCGCTGACAAACTATTTAATATCTTTCTGTTTAATCTTACCCAGCCCTAGATTGTTGCGTACAAAAATAAGTTAATAAACATCTGTTACGAGAACGGCCATTGAAGTTATTCGGCTTAGCAAGAAACAGCAACCCGTCGTTATGGTGTGTGCACTATCGTTAAACAGCTATAATGCAAATAGATGACAAACATCTACAATGCAAATAGAAGACAACAATGTTTTATCTTTCTTCCTCTAAATATGGCGAACAACTGATTGCATACTTTAACTAGCACAGAGCATTATCTGGCCACTATACAGATGGATGAAAATGTTTATATTTTACGTAATGATAGCAACACTAAAAGTAGCAAATTGCATTTGACATCGCACTTCAATTCATACATTTATTCCCGTCGACAACCCCGAATGATAACTATAAAAGTTACTTGGGGTTAAAAAATAACATGTTCACTACCATTACACTCCGAAGTGTGATGTATAGTTATGTGTTTATGATGGCGTACCATCCACAATACAGCGGGATCGGAAACGTTTTATATTTTAGACGGTATTTACGTACAGTATTAGTCGTGCAGATCAAATCCCAAAACATGTCGATAGGGAAAATATGGTCTATTGTGTACCGCAAATTGTTACCATTGATACTTATTTTACACTTTGTAGGCATTATTGTGATATAGCAGTAAGCTTATTTGTCTAGCCAATGGATTACTTGCCACACATTATTTGAATGGTTAGGTTTGTCATTACCAAAGCGTAGATAGGATTAGCAGATAATAAAACATCGCGAAATAACGACATTGCTAATCTGCTCTGTCCGCGGCTCTATTCTCCCATCACCAACAAGATTAGTTGTCAGGGAAAGCAACTGAATATTTCATTACACACAGTTTATTGCACCCTGAGGAAGTGGCTACATTTCCCCGTTCTGAGCCTTCTACGGATATTATGGCACATATTGTATTTTGTTGGATTGATGTAGCTGGTTTCTAATTGATACGTTGTGGCACCTTTGATTACCAAACTTCTGTATGTGCTTCAGTTTGTGTAACATGACATCATCAAAAAACAGGGTAATTATTCTGAATAACTATTGTATGTCAGAGAGACCTTAATGTTTTATAGGGTACAGTGCAAGCCTCTCATTGGAAGTAGCAATACGGTCAGCCAACTAAGTAAGAAACATTGTACTGGTTAAAGTAACTATAAAACGTAGTATATGCAGACTGTACTAAGCAGTTTCGTGTGTTGTTGTTTTGTGTACTGTTATATTCTGCTCTAGGCTCATTGTGTTTGTCCGTCCTTTAATGAGTCGATAAAGTAGTTGTACATAAAATTTAAAAAAAGAAAGCCTTTGAATTGGATTGTACAATTAAATAACTCAACTGCAAATACACATCATAGACGTGTGAAATAATTATGCTTTGCTTAATGCCGCAGTAGTGAAGCATTGGCTTTTTCGTGAAACTGTACAGCTTCCTTGACCTTGCCATTATGTGATTAGGAAATCTTGTTGTCATCTGCATTAGCCGAATTACGTGTCGCATACCTCACGGGGCATCACTGAAGACAAGTCCCGTTTAGCGTTACGTCACCACCGTCTGTGACGCATTTCACTTTTTTCATGATATTGTGAACAATACTATAAATTGTCGAGGTCATCTTGTCTATGCTGTCGTGCTTCCTTGACTAGGGAGCTACTTCACAGTCAACGGATCCATTCACTGCCAAGAATGTCAACTTACATCAAACACACCATCATCCATCTCAATGTTAGCTGACCCGATGCCATTATTTCAGCTAGCTAGGTTTGTTTTGAGATATGCAATTTCACGAATCCGGATTGATTAGTTACTCGCTCTATATTAGATGTAAACCATCTTCGATGGGCACCGCCACATACGCCCACATATTTCCCCAGTCGGTCGTTCCTAGCACGTAGCAGATCGATATATTTATCATGATCTCATATAATCCTAGAATAAGTTTACGTAAGGTCGCATTACCCTCGTGTGTGCCAAGTATCAACTTATGTCACACACGCCAGTTACACACCGATAGGGATACCCTCGCGCATCCAACAATAAAAAACAAGGGATTCAACAATCTTTTCCCACTCAACCGGCATTTCTAATACATTCGTGTTATCGTTGTTGATTATGGTTGTACTCAAGTAGAATAGGCTAGCAGCAGGTAAGTTGAGTATGCAATATATTGACTCTGCATAATAGGCCCTATGTTGCGATTTCATAATGACATATATGATGAAGTATATAATGAGTATGACCTTGTTAAGCTCACTTTTGTGTATTAATGCAGATTAAACACCAATTTGTGACAGTAAAATAACTTTTACTACGGCCCATTCTACACATAAAAACGGTGGTATGCACTGTATATAGCGTCCACCATACACTCGAGAGCTGTATACGCTGTCAGGTACTAAAAATCGTTAATGCGACTTCAATACATGTACAAAACAATTTCCAGCACTGTTTATGTAGATAGACTTACCCTAGTAACAGTGAGGTGGATTGTAAATAGCATTACATAATGGTCTTTGCATTTACACCAATTATTTTCTATCAGTACGTGACTGCAGTGATAATTGATTCGCGCTGACAAGATACTTTTCATATTTATCTGACAGCATATTGATGTAAGTCGCGTAAGTAATCTTCGTCTTACATTTTTGACGAATGCAACGTAGCACAAATAGTTCCTCTCCGGATATGCGCTGCGTTTAGACTACGCAAGAAAAAGGGTTAATTTGTTTGAATGATTGCGGTAATTTTAGGTCACTGTGAAAGGTAATTTTCGATCAAACAACAAAGGAAACCTACTTATCGAGCACCTCAAGCTTTCTCGGTTTCAACTCAAGGCGAGAAATTAATACGCCGTTTACTTAAAATTCAATAAATATCAACCTCCCGCAATGTCATGACAGAGCTTTCCATTGTGGCATTTGCCATCCTAAACGAAGCCTACTGGTAATGTTGCTTTGCTAATGACTTAGCCATGTCTCTGGATTCTTTCGATCCAACTCTATGAATTGTTGGGACAGCAGCCGCTTCACATTTGATAGGATCCACGACAGTGAAACATTTCACGGACGCAAGTACCAGAATTATGTCTACAAGAGCCGATATGATAATCATATTTGTTATGTGATGCATCAATTTCTTTCCCGATGGCATATATGATAGCTAACCTAGAGTGAATACATAAAATAACACTCAAAGCAAGGATAGTTCATTCAGGCAACATGTATTCAGTCGAAGTGTTGTAAAAGTCTTACAATCCTCAAGCCGTTCACAAAGAGGGCGCTTTATCGCCGACCAAATCGTCTATATGCTACCGTTGTTTTTGCCCTGATGTGCAAGCCTGGTGCTCTAATTCACGTTATATTTGTATTTTGCACATTCTGCGCGATATTTAGCCATATAATGTCTATAGATATCAACACACAATCTGGTAAACACAAACGCTGTAGTCTACAGCAGATTTCCAACTGCATCTATATTGTTTCGAAAAAGAATCACCCCCTTTCCCTACCTCTTCTCAGATCGTATAAATTGCTGCTATAGCAGGTGATGAAGGCATCAACAGGGACTCGCGCACCCCTAATGAAAGTCAGTATTATTATACGACTTGCAAAATAACTTGTTTTCTTTGCTTGCATCGACACAGTTGGATCGGTAAACGTCCCATTTAGCAATACAAAGCAATAGCAAATATAAAAATATAACATTCAACACAGTGCAGAAAATGCTACACATGGGCCATAAATCATTCTACCTGTCGGTATGCCCATTTACGATTGGCAGTTTAACGTGCTCTTAAATCCGATTGTCGGCATATTTGGGCTATAATAGTGCTAGGCACACAAAAGCCATTGACCAACGGAACACAATATTCCCGCCGCATGGACTCGAAATGAACAGTGTTAGTCTGCGGTGTGAGCCGCTGTAAGAGCAACATGCCTGAATACGCAATTCGGTACTCGTAGCCATTGATGATATTGACTATACTAACAGCAGCGTAGAGATATACTAGGTATACAGTACATTGCTTATGAAGTCTACTGCTACCTATAAACTAAGCATAAAATGTGCTGGTGCATCCTAACAGTGGGGCTTATCTGACGTAAACTCTTCAATGCATAGTTCCCAAACCGGATGTGCTACCCTCGAACATTCATCCGTATTGTCTGGGTGATTATGTGTGATAATGAATAAGTTAACAGCATGGCATGTTGAAAGCGGTAACCGAAGCAGGGTATTCATCGCCGTAATGTTGAATACCACGCAATAAACGATTTACGATCTACTGCAACGTTGATGTATAGTCTCATGACGTTAATCTTTGACATATTCCATAAGAGACGTATCATTAACTACATATATTTTATTCAACTTGCCGATAAAGTAACCGCATGGTTATAATGATAAAAATAAAAGAAGGCGAAACAAAAAATGCACATGATGGCAAACAAAATGGCCGTGGCGATTGCACAGCGATGAGCTAGCTACTATTATGGTGCCTGTTGGCTAGGACTATCTATCTATCTATCTATCTATCTATCTATCTCTATCTAGCTATCTATCTATCTATCTATCTATCTATCTATCTATATCTATCTATCTATCTATCTATCTATCTATCTATCGATCTATCTATCTATCTATCGAGCGAGCGATCTATCTATCTATCTATCTATCTATCTATCTATCTATCTATCTATCTATCTATCTATCTATCTATCTATCTAGCGAGCTATCTATCTAGCGATATCGATATCTATCTATCTATCTATATATCTATCTATATATCTATCTATATATCTATCTATCTATCTATCTATCTATCTATCTATCTATCTATATCTATCTATCTATCTATCTATCTATCTATCTATCTATCTATATATCTATCTATATATATATATATATCTATATATATATATATATATATATATACGCTATATATACTATATATGAATATCTATATATATATATATATATATATCTATATATCTATCTATCTATCTATATCTATATATATATCTATCTATCTATCTATATATCTATATATATATCTTTATGTATATATATATATATATATTACATATTATATATGTATATATCTTTATATATGTATATATATATTATATATATATAATATATATATATATATATATATGAATATATATATATATATATATATATATATATATATATATATATATTTATATATATATATCATATTGTGTATATATATATATTTATATATATAAATCGATATATTATATATATATATATATATATATATATATATATATATATATATATATATATTAATTTAATTTGTACATGCATTGGACATCTATTAATAGAAGTCTGATTTAACTCTTCAATTATATGCGCTTAACATTAAACATGAAACGTTGTATCTTTTAGACTTAATGGCAGTTTATCAATGACTATAAAGCATGTTTGGCATCGTGGCATCATAATGGTGAAGAATGGCCTCATTCATATGCGAAAATATGCTTTGGCTAACGGTATTTGCCCAGATTTAATCATACGGTTCCCTCGTTGGTCATTTTACGAGGCTTTCTCCTTAGAATATTATATCTGGTGACGTCGGTGCAGCAAATGTGGGGCACCATAGCTAACCACTCATTCGCACCATTTGACCTGTAATATGATAGAAATCGATTAAACAACGTAGAAAGGGTTGGTAGACAGATTGGGAAATTATATGATGGCCATGAACATTACTCTAGCCAATAGAATGTAAGGCTTGCTGCTGCAGGGAGGAGAAACACAACACCTATGACGCTATTAGGGCTATATGCATAGTTCAAGCTTCGAAAAGTGTTCGAGATATTGATTGTCAAAATGCATATCTGCACTCCTAAAAGCGACATCTGCAAAAGCAGTCCAAATTAATAAGCATCATCGAAGCTATTGATTTTGTACAAATGAAGGTCTGCAGTTAAGGCATGGTTGTTTTACGTAGCAAGTACCAAGAACAGCAAAGCTATTTGTTTCCTACACACCTTTATGGGGCTTTGCTTTGTACGTGATATTTTCCAGGTATGCTGAATCATAAATGATGGCCAATTTTCCAGCATGGATTCGACAAAAATCAGATAAATGAGAAATCTAAAGGCAAAATTACGTCCACGTCTCGTCAACTAAGTAGGAATACATTTAAACCAGGCATGACTAATCTATGCAAGCTAAATAATTATAGTAAGCATTGTTTTGATTGAGGTAAGTGATTCACACACATAAACGGGTGGCAGGTAAATATTCCAAACATGATGTGCCGGTAATTCAGGCAGGCACATTGCAAACATGCATGGTACACTGAGTTGTAACTAACCACGATACATGTTTGAGATTGGAAAATTAATGAGATAAGATAACGAACCAATTGCATACCAATGAATAATGCTTATGTTATTGATTGATAAATTTTGATCTATCTCCCCTGTTTATTTCATGTAACAGTAAGGTCGACAACGGTAATTTGTCGATCTTGTGAAGCACGGTCAAAGACAACAGGCGTTGCAAAAGACAGTTTAGAAAGAATTGTGCAATGAAATGAGTCTAAAGATCAATATCGAGAATAATGCTATAATGATTCAACGCCTGCTAATGCTTTGAGGTGTGTTTAGACCTGTATTTTTTTTAAAGATAATCACTCTTTGTTGCCATAATTTCCTGTCATTGGAACACATGTCAACTCTGTCATGATATTGTAAGTAAAGCTATAAAATATCTAGGCAATCTTGGCGTTGGACAGCCAACGAAGTTTTTCGTGCTTGTAACGATCCATATCCTATAATAAACGTCAATTTATACATCAAACCCACATGAGTCCAATGCAATATCCGCACAAGCGATGTTAATATTGCAGTCAGATATATATTTTGAAGTGAATGGAACAATACAAATCCGGAACTAGTCTATCTGATTTGCATTATATGCAACTTTAATGATTGCAACCCTCTGCTTTCGCGTACCCATAATCTGCAGGGGCCCTGTCTATCCCTCATTATTAAAATTATGCCGGGTGTAGCAAGCTTTTGGCGACCAAATTGCGGAACACGGCCTTTACCAATGCCTGTTACACCAATAATAGCGTAGAAGTTCATCTATATGAGGTGTAGTCTTTGGATTGCATTGGCATGGTCTGAAACAATTTGTGAGCATGCTATCTGCTAACACCAGCATAAAATCATGCGCCCTTATTTGCTATCTATGTAGTATTCAAGCTATATTGCATCTGATATGACGATTACAAAATGATCTTGTAAGGAACTTCAGGATTATATGAGATTGCCCGCTCAGCGCTTACGAATAAATGCTTTTTGGAAATTGACGTACAAAACCCATTAACAGTGATTGGAAACAAAAACACTATCGGCCGCCAAATAGCTACTTATTGATGTCAGTGAAGTACTTCAGGGCCAGTCACTGCAAATACACGCAATAGCTGTACGACAAAGCTGCTATCGAATCGCGAGGCTGAGCTTTAGCTGATATCACCGCCCGCAAGCCAATGCTCATACATATTGTGCCGCTTGAGAGGCAACTGAGACTACATGTGACGCACCCATCGATTGAAAGAGCCTCAGTGCCGTTATTCATCTTTGGTGAGTAGTGAGTTAGCAGGATAACGTGATGAGAATTTTATTAAAAAAACAGCAATTCCGTTGCTGCAACCGTTGTACGATGATAATGATGCTAATTTGCATGACATGAATCAACTATTAATATAGCAAATGGTAGATGCTGCATTGGTAATAACATTTGGCAAAATTATGCACGGGTCAGCATGATAACACCTGCACTCCACGTAGTATTGGTACTTTGTAGTCGTTACTCCTGATATAACACGTGTTAATACATATGTTACGACGGTATGACCAACTCTCGGCGCGGTTTTACTTTGCTATTCACTGCTTTGACACACTATGGATATTTAACCAGCGGATAGCAACACTTCGTTATGAGAACGTTTGTATATTCAAGGCGACTGAATTCATTCTAATACTCGCACGATGTCTTAGTGCATGATACAGATTCCGTTGTAACATGTACAATTAGTCGCGTTCAGCGATTTAGCAGGCCAATAAACAGAAAGACGGGTAGCATTACAACGCCATGTACCTATATCCATATACACTACATTTCGACAGCTATATATGTCCATTATGACAAGATTAAGCATCTATATTTAGGACAACGGCGCAGTAACGATATCAGCTGCACTTGAAGGAGATACACAATAGAGGAGGTTGACAGAAGTTAACCTCAAGAACTGTAGTATAGACCATACCAATCGGAGATTTAAGCGCATATTGGCTCAGCTGAATGCTTAAACTACCATAGTAGGTACTTAAATTAGCCTTTAAAAGGTAGATTGGTCGAACGCTTCCGTTATACATAATGGTCCGCAAATGCCTAGAGTCATGTTGAGGAGGAACGCTTTTCAAAACAACGTAGTATTATTGGCGCGGCCTTGGTGAGAAAATTGCTTTGATACAAGGATGGGTCCTCTTCGCTTAAGCAATCTAGTGTTTTCGTGCTACGCCTTACTCTATGTGACCGCGATCAAAAACTTTTGAGACCCATGTTTTCAATTCCCTTGAAGGGGCACATATGATACGATGTTGATATAGCAGATTGTCTGTCAATCATGGGTATCCTCGAGTGTTTACGTGGTCAGGATATCATATCACCCTCTTCCCTTCCCCCGATGGTTAGTAACAGGCCTGTTAGTTACCCGCGCATAGTAGGATATCCACGCCGATGTAATTGTATTGGATTTTCTAGACGTTGAATCTGTATAACTTCACGATGATATTCACAATTGTTGTCATATCTAGTCCATTCACGGTAGGTAAGGGGGAATATATATTGTTTCACATGCTTGTCTCACATACATAATTCAATCGAATATCATCCCTCTACTGTTAATGCATTTGCACAATTATTATTACATTATAATTTAATTTTGGTGACAGCAGTGTAGCGGCTCACTCGTTGATTGGTAGGTTTTGCTGGGGAAGGCCTATCTGCGTTGACAAAGATCGATAGATTACGGCTACTAGCTAATCTAACATAATGTAGTATATGATAACGATACGTAGCAGTCTTTAACACTAATCCGATTCAGAGAAAATGGTTTATGCTTAACTAGTGAAAGATAGTGTTAGTAAATTCAGAAGCTATGCTTAGACCTTTGACATCAATCCGCGAATCAAACAGGAAGCTGCCGATGAAGATGGTATAGTTTCTACCAAACGGTCTCGGCTATAAGCAGTAAATTGAGACCAGTATTTACATCAATCAGTGTTATAATGTGTACCGAATGCATGAATAAATGATAACATTTAAAACGTATATGGAGAACCAAGCGCTTCCTAATAGGGCATTATGTTCGATTTTACGAGATAATTTATTGCTACGTCTTTTGCTTATCTGGTTTACAGTCTTCAGCAGCACAATAATCCAAAAGCGTCGCACTTGTCAAATACTTTTTTCCACATATCATCCCAATAAATGTATCTCAGTGACATTTTGCCAGTCTCAGCGGTGTTGGTTTTCCCATTCAAATGCACTTTGCCGAAAGTAGTTACGTGTGCAACTTTTCTATTGATAACCAGATAGACACTCCACAGTAAACCGCCATTAGATGGCAAATATAGGAGCTGAGAATCTAAGCAATCGTAAGTGGAACGCGATAAAAATCAGGTACAATGTGTGGCATATTCGATGCATCGAAAACTAGTCTGTTGCTGCCGAATCGAACATGTTGCGGTCTTATGAAGGAGCAAGGCATCAAACGGGTCTTGTAGCACTAACCGCTAAATGTCTCGGTTTGAACTCGAAATCTGCAGAGATACACGTGGGAATAGTGCCACATCCTCCTCGAATGCTTCGACTTTTTGTTAACCTACAAACACATTTATTAGGTCCCGATTTTATGCCCCGTTGTTTTGACGGGAAAAAAATAATGAACATGTCGGTGCCGCTTGCGGTAACCTCAAAGTAGTTTCCAACCCAGATAATGGAAACAAAGCTGCGCCGTACAGCGATCAATGAGCGGTAACCCTACAACAAGTGACGGGCCAATTCACCGACATCATTATACCTAACCAAAATACATATCTACGTATTTCACTTCCCGAAAAAAGGCTCAACTATTGATATGAATTCCGAACCACTTATGTATGGACCATGGATTATGAATCATCTTGGGCATTTCTCATATACTTCATTGACGTCTGTACCAAGGCTATGCTCAAAATAACTTGAACCGAAATCAGCCGCCTAGTCGTGCCCTTACATGTTGCTTATCACTGCAATTAATGTTGCCATGCTAGCAATAATGATCATAGAGTCTGGTAATTGCCCTACGATTGTGAAAACAATATATGAAAAATCAATAAATCGTGTTCATTTTACGGAACCAGCGGAACACTCGCCGATCGCTACCGCCAATAAATATGTTGTATGGTTATTTTGGATCTATATTGTTTTATCTCAGCATATTTCAGACACCTATTACTTTTAATAGCATCATAATCGAACAGTTCCACGGAGGATCATACTTTATGATACTTTAATCATTGTCATACACGTAGTGTTTAAAAACGTAATTAATATGTTAAGGCTGCATATTATATATGTTAAATATGTGTTACTGGAATTGAATATATGAATTTGCGTGCAGTAGCTTATGATTAATAACATAATAGGTATTGTGCTTTCTTTACCCCTTAGGCTGTAGTGCAGTCCACGCAGAGGAACAGACGAATCCCATAATTGGATAAATTCCTCAAGTAAAAAGAACAATCCAACCAGTAACAAGATAAACACCTTCAATGCATCACCCAGCCTTCTCCACTAGCACACACGTGTGCAATGTGCGCCCTGTCTTCGGCAGATGTTTATGTTCCAGAAATGGTGTCACAACCAGACAACATATGCCGGCGTGCTACTTTCGGCTTGATGTTCATGCTGATCGAGAGCGGAATGTTCAAATCTAGCTGACGCAATTACGATTAATTCAAACGGTTTATCTATGGATTCGTTTTACAATAGTTTGGTCGAATAAAACCATTGAAATTAAGGTTGTGGTCCCCTTTAATGTATTTGCAATACAATGTGCGGTTATAGGGCGAGCAAATCTTGCATGTGGAATAGCGTAATATGATTTTTGAAAGTTCTATTTTGATAACTCATCAGAATGCAGATATTGGTTTGAGAACTTTGTGCCCCTTTTCTCCACCTTCTGAAAGGTGCCAACCGTCTCGATTCACAATGTGCGTTTGCTTGTGAGAATCCACTCAAATTATCATTCAGAACGGACCATATTGTTCATATGATAGGTTCAGTAATGTCTTCATATCAGGAGCTAATCACCAGATATCCTAAATATATAGATAGATAAGATATGCTGATATATGGCGAGCATCACGTGTTAGTGAAGTGGAGTAGTATGTTTTTTGACACATTATTTAGTTTTTCATTTTGGTAATCTGATCAGAATGCAGATATTGTAGGGCAGATTCATGACTCTTTTTGCATGAAAGGTCCCATTCGTTTTGATTCACGCAGTGCGCTAGAATGTAAGCATTGACGAGAAATACAATATGTATGTAAGTAGCGTTCCTTTATTTCAAATGTCTATTGATATAAATATAGATTAGAACTGCAAACATTAAATGCTATCTTTTCAATAGTTCAATTTACGCTACTGGAAACATTATATTCTAAGGATATCTGTTGAACAGACAATGTTTATTCCTCATATTGCTGTTAGAGAGGGTGCTGACAAATGCGGTGGTTTTATAATGTGCAAATGATGCTAAAAATCTCTTATATTTGTCATGGTCTTTAATGAGGATTGCGCGTACTGAATGGACACTGTTGGCGACAATGAACTGGCGGCGTGAGCATTGTTTTGGATCGTTTATTACGAGATCTCGAATACAGTGCATAAGAAGCATGTATGTAAAAGACACACACAACCAATGCCAAGATTCCCGCGATAATGTTATTTGCACGTCTTATAAGCACATGTTGAAGTCGTGACTTGGATGATCGCATTAAACTGCTTAACCATATCTAAAAGTGGATGCTCTGGACCCCGTAGCTACATATTGTCGTGCTTACCTTTGTATCAGCGGCGTGGGTTTCACAGGGTGGGGAACGGAACAATGCCAAAATGGGCGCTTTCATTGGAAGGGATCTGACCAATCACCACAATTTTCATTATCCAGAACCGTTGCGATATCACCTTGTTGTTGAAAGTGACGCAAAACCCTAAGGGTACCATCACCTATCATGAATCATTCACGAGACAGTGCTCCCTGTTTGCAAGTACCATTAATCAGGTTAACACCGGATAGCACAATATACCACGGCACACGAGGCTGTCATCATAAAGGCGATACATTGCCCCATTAGAATCGCTGCATGGAGAGATTTCTCAAGTATGTCAAAAAGACGAAAGGTTGTTAGCGCACTTGCAGCCCATAGGATGCACATGGTGTGTTTCCGCTAACACAACTCACAAACCTACTCATTGCTTATATCCCAACGAATGAAAGCACAATTTCCCGCAATACATTAGTGTATGAACCGTGCGTTATATTCGGATGTCGTTCCAACTGTTTCCATTACCAGTATAAGCGCGGGTTTACTTGTGAGCAATTTTATTATACATATGCAATAGACGTAACATTACTGCTACCCCGAACGTTTTACTTAGAATCCTTCAATAGAATCCTTCAAACGTTTAATGAAACCGTAAGATGGTTCGATTTATTTAGGCAATCGTGCAACGATTGCACAAATAATACTGCTCGCTTAGTGTTTACGTATAAATACACTTTGGAAATTAACATATCACACTGGTAAACAATACACTTTTGGTCGCTAAATGACCACTCATTGATGTCATGGGAGTAAATGTCAATGCAAATATACCTGTACATCAAAGTTGTTAGTGCATTGCAAAGCTGGTGTTTAGCTGTTACTGCCGCACACACACAGGCCAATTTTCATACTGATCTGATCGCTTGAGAGACAAATCCATTTATCTGACGTGCACCTGATAGATAGGCAATCTTGTGTTATCTACGCCTTACTCTAACTGGTCGTGATCATACACGCACAAGACTCAAGGTATAAGTTTCAGTGAATTGATCAGTATCATATGATATCGATAGAGCTCATTTTCTGTCAATCATAGGTATCTTAAGAATAAACATGATTAGGAAATCATATCGCTAGGCCTCCAATAGCGTGTACCAGATATGTCCGTTATTCGCCCAAAGTAGGGGTGTGTCGATTTATACAGCCATAGGGAGTGTTCGACATTAAACCAGCATTACTTAATGATGATGTCACACAATTGTAGTCAGAGCTAATCTAGTTTTGGCCCTGCGTCTCAAGAGCTGACGATGGTACGAAAATAACATGGTAGCATATACTTTTTGTAGGGGAGAATATATATTGTTGCATGTGCTAGTCTCACATACATATTTTGAGAAAATATCCGACCTCGACTGATTAAATACAATCACTATTCTTATAACAGTATGATTGAATTGTTTCTTAAGCTGTATGGCATTTCACTAGTTAATTACTTTTTTTTTGCTAGAGCTGGCGTATGTGCGTTGTTGGCGATAATATATTGCCTGCATCGTGGGAATCAAATCAGTTACAGTAGTATTAGCAAAATAAGTGACCGATAGGGCAGGTCAATATTGGAACGCCATGCGAATTAACTGGGTAAAGCATTTAGAAGATCAGGCAAAAAGTGTGGTATGTCCGCCGCATCAAGAGCGTTGCTGCCGAATGGAACACGACACGTTCTGATTAAATAGCATGTGTGCCGCTTTCGATAACCGCGAAGTAGTTTGTAACCCGAATAATAGAACAAAGACTTCGCCTTAGAGCAGCCATTAGTGTTGCAACAGGTGTGAACTGGTCAATTAACCTAAAGCATTATATCTACTCAAAATAGACATCCACGTTAACCATCTGCTTATGAATGTCTGTTACCATGTTTCTAGTGCAAATTCATTGCTCACTTAAGTGCTATCTAATAAAATGTAATCAATTCAATTACGGAGGCTATTCTGCATATAAATGCTTGTTTGAATGCATAAATTCATATTTCTATTGATAGCTTATTATAGCACTCATTCAACTGCTTCCGAGTTAAATGTATTGATCTTTATAACTGTGTCCACTCTTTAGTGTGTGTGCGGGGGTTTGTACAAAAGCCACGTGGAATAGGCTCAGCCATAGATCATGCACATTTTCGAGCAGTTTTATTTAATATATCAAGAAAGGTCCGCCTTCTAGTCGATAATGCCATGCTACACACAATGATTGCACTATTGACATGCCAGCTATGGTGGGGTCGTTGTTGTCCAACCTTTCAAGAGATAATCGTCAGATGGCATGTCAACATTACAATATCGGGTTTTTTGGGTTTGACTGGTTATTGCCTAATGATTATAATTATACCATCTGACAAAGAAATATATCGTGTTCATGTTACGGAAAATACCGTCCACGAGCTGACTGTGCTCTATAAAAAATGAATTTATAGATGGATTACACTTTGTATTGTTAAAATCTCAGCCAATTTCAGATACTGATTACGTTTATACTTAGTGATAGCATTGGTTATTTGGGGTTGAACGTCACTTTCAACAACAAGCTCATATCGCGACGGAGATGGATGAGGATGATTGTGATGCTTGGATAGCTCTACAGTGGCCACCTGGCACAAACCCTTAAATCAGTCTTGACAGCCTTCTCCACCAGCAAACACGTGCTAAATGTCTCCCGGGCTTATCTTCTGAACATTTATGTGTTTCAGAACTGGTTTCACTAGCAGAAAACATCGGTGCGTGCCACTCAAGCGGGGTGAAAGCGCAATGCTTAATCCATGGGAAAACAGTTACTAGTTAGTAAGCAGGGTTAATTGTGTTACAAATGCGAGTTTTCGTGTAAGTTTGATTTTAATTCGGTTAAACAAACCGAAGGAATATAAAGCTGTCATGCCCTCTAAGGAAATGCAATTTCTTGCTCCTTTTCGTTGGAAAAGGTACCATTCGTCGAAATTCTTAAGCTGCATTACGAGGTGAGCATTCACGAGAAATACCATTAAGTGTGCAAATACCGTTCAGTGCTAAATGGGACACTTGTAATTGAAGGCTACCAAAGCGTCACAATCATCTTTATTCAAAGCCGTTGCGAAATCACCACGTTGCTGAGATGAAGTAAAGCACCAATGTTATTATCATCATATCCTATCATGAATGCGAAACACGAACTATTTGTACTTATCAGTCATGGTTGATATGTGACGGATTAGCTATAAGACGCACATAATCCATCTATGTCAAACCTATTGTAAAATCATGCCGATCCGTGGCACTGTGCGCTGTGTCTGTTATCAGAAAAAGTTTTACTGCCAAACAATAAAGAATAAATCTTTGTTAATAATGAAACACTCTGCACGTCTCTGTGTCCGTGAGTCGTTATGTTTTAAGGCCAGTTTTGTTGTTTGCAGCAGATCTGTTGCTTTAACGTGGAAGCTATGTGCACTAACTCACGTAAAATTTGCGTTCTGGCTCGCCTTGAGCGAATATAATCCGAAAACAAACAAAGTATTAATGCCGCAATAGGAAATAACCCGAGTATCGACCCAAGGTGAACTGGCATACTGCCAAGAAAGTGTCAGGGTGTCATGGACTCACACTGAAGACACCTCGTCTCTTCCGAATTTGACTATCTAAGAATACGTGCTTTATAAAAGCAATTCAGTTTGCAAACGCGAAGCTTAAATATAATATATGGTACACGCCGAATGCTAGGAACAATTTTATATAACTAAATGCTTCCGCCGTGATGCTTCACTAAAACACATATGCAATTCGTTAGATGATATTCGGTAATAATCTTCTCATCAGTGGCGACAAAAAACAACATAAATCGTGCTCTCAAAATATGATCAAATAAGCGTTACCCCAGTATAATAGACGACGGTGAATGTATTTGGTAAAAAGCATTAAAAGGGATGGCGAGGCAATATTATTCTGTAAATTGCTTTATAAAGCACCACCGAACCGTAACTGTTCTGCCTTACGCACGTATATATGAAAGCTATAAGACACACACTGCGATGATATGCAGTAACGCTTTCCAATGGCAAAAATGTTCAGGAACAAAACAGGCCATGGGCAACATTCGCGCTCTGCTTGCTTAAATACATTTGGAATTACAGAAAAACACAGCAGATTTATAACCCGTTCACATTTCTTCACCATAGTGCCAATTATTTTTTCACCGTGAACGTCGGCACTGTTTATAGTCGCAGTGATGAAGACGAGACGTCAAATGAATGGTAACTAGAAAACGGAGGTTTATTTCTGAATGTTGGGGTACGGATTCCGTATCCCGCAAGTCCGAATATATATTACAAAACTGTGATATGGAGTAACTCTGATGATGTCCAGAGGCTACTGCTGAACTGGAATTCCAAACTACTATGTGCCGTACTGAGTTGGCCTTCCAACTTGGTCCGTACGACGTTGACGGTATCGTTGCCCCAATGCTGAATGTCTTTTTAACTTCTTGGGACGGAGGTATTTATACAAATGTGTGGCGTCGTCAGCAAGCGTGGAGGTACAATTACCTTTAGCTTTAATTAAAGATCAAACGGGCTGATGTTAATTGTTATGGGAATTGACGGGTTGGGAATGTTTACTTCAAAGAGCTCTACTTGCTACACCGGGACTATTTAAATTTGGATAGTGGCCGTTTAATTTAGATATCACGGTTAGATATTTAAGGGGGGAGGGGGTTGCATTATGACTCCACACTGGTTGACGACGCTTTCTGCAGTTATTACATAATATCTAATTGATAAAGACGGTCACAATTTTATAAATGTTGATCAAATCATGAACATTGCTCCTAAAGCAGGAAAACAGTAAACACTTAACTGTGATATGCATTTACGCTATGAATTGTCCAGGATAAGTCTTCCTCGGTGGACTGTGGTTATTTTATAGCCTGACTCAAGGTAATGTTTGAGTATGCCATATATCCACATGTCTCAATAGAAATTTCACTCATAATCGAATGTTACTGGGATCAAATAGCAGCAATTTGATATAAGAAAAACCAAATACAATATGCTCGATGACACCCATGCGGTAGAAAATTTAATTTGGCTAAACAGCAAAAGACAATTAATTATTATGGAATAAGTTGCCGCGGTGTGATAATTCGCCTACCCTTGTCAAAACCGTACTTGATCTGCTTATTGTAATCGGTAACGAAAGCGCAACTGGTCGCTGCACACTGTTGCAGTGTCATTTGTTAATTATCTCATATCCAAATCAAATCAACGATTACTGAGTTGAAGTACAAAGCTGTGAACAAATAAACAATATGTGGGTCAGAATATTGGCCACGATGCTAGTATTTCAGGGAGGAATAAATTACTTTGAAATCGTAATACTGCTTAAATATTTGACTGCCTTTTGGTTAGGACACCTGTCCAATAATAAATATCAGGTTTTAGCATGACACTGCTCATTGCAATGAAATACAGTTGCTTCAACTCCTGGAATAGAACGTGTTAATACATGTATTACGACGGCATTATCAAATATTGTCATTGTTCTAATTTGCTATAGGTGTGTTTTGTCCAATCTATTTCAGTTAGATGTGACCTTTGTCAGTGCTTGTAGTGATTAAAATATGAAAAATAAGAGCTTAGTCGGTAAATCTACTAAGTGACTTACTGCATATGGCGGTTGCATTGCAAATCGCTTGTCATCGGCAATTACCTGGAAAAATCTTTCAAGGCAACGGTTAAAATAATAACGGCGTTATGAACCTAATACATGCGCAGGCTGTGAAAGCTATACAGCCACGGCACTGTCCGGCATTGTACAGCAAACTAAAGGTCAATGTTATGTCTTTCTTCAGTGAAATGGCACATAAGCATATAAACAGCACCTTGCGTGCTTGGGCAATATAGTGGGCTGACAAACAACCCCAGGGATCATTACATAGACATTCCCAAACTGTCAATATGCAGGGTATATTTCTTACACTAAACACATGACGTTTTTCTCCAGCTGTCAAATCAACACATGGATAAAGCATATATATGCCTCAGATGAAATGAACAGGAACTAATCGTGGAATAGGCCTTTCATAACGGGCTTAAATAGCGACCGTATTTAGACAAAAAGTCGATGTGCAAAGCAATTTGACCTAGCACAAGCCTAAATTGACTAACTCTTTCGTTGTATAGATTGGTCGGAAAATACATAAAGGCACGGGGAGATGCATTCCCTGTAAACCTAACAATCAATTATGAGAGAGCTTAGTTAAACTGCTCAGTTAAACAACACAAGCTCGTCTGAGACTAGCTCATATCAAGGGTTGCATATGTTCCAGTTACTGACTTTTATTTATTCGGCAACTTTAACAAACACAAGGTGCCACATTTTAAACGTAGATCTATGTAAAACCTTCTGTACCACAGGTCAGTTACCATAGGGTCAACACGACCGTACTCCTTATAACCAGTTGCTTTAATCTGCCGTTATTGCAAATGATGCTTGCATCGCATCTTGGAAATGATTTTTTTCTTCTTTTTGGCTCATACAGGCCTTATTATCTTCTTACATACATTTGACCCAACTATAAGATTTATATAATTATAAGAAAAGTTAGTAATGGACCACCACAGTTTTGTTTTGTGTACGCCGGATGTAGTCGTTAAACAATAGATTTGCAAAATAGAACACGCACCTTTTTTTAAAGCTAATTAATAGGCGTATAGGTAGGCCAACTACTTCTCTCGTACTCTTGTTTTTCATTGCTGCTTTGCCAATGAAAGTACGTGAAGCAAAATATTGTGTACTTCCTTGGCCAGAATATTGTTACGATAAAGGCAAAGGCCTTATCTACAGTAATAATCCTTATTTAGAGAATGGCGTTTGGCCCACTTATGCGAGACACATTGGAAAACGTTTTCGCAATTTTCCACACGACAGCAAACCCTCAAAGCAATATTGACGCATGACAGGCAAGCTATGTAATGTAACCCTTCTAAAAGTCCACATCCCATCATAAATGTTGGTAAATATCATATGTTATCAGGTATAGGGGCGGCTTAAAATGTCACTTTCAAATGTTGAAAATCAATATTACGTGTGAATGAATTCTGTCAAGAAGTTCACTTGTACCTTCGATTTGTAACTGTCCAGTCAGCCTGACCCATAATCATGGTATTGTTATAAGATACATTGCTTCAATATGATTCCAATAGAAACTGTAAGTGACATCACCACACAATGTTATATAACAACATCATTTTCTGGATTATAAATTACCGAACCAACGAAGTCAGTTATAATTGATTGAATGATGTTATTGCCGTCGCAGCTTAATTGTTTAAGATGTCATTGCACTGTATAACATTTTTGTTATATAATAATGCAATGTTAGAATTTTAGAATGTTATGACCAGTATATAGTTCTACTGGCATTGTGTGAACTAGTTAGACACGGAGAGAGACAAGTTATCCAAACGAAGTGACAATAAGTTATGCACGCGAGATGATAGTTGTTTAAACACGCGTGTTGACAGTAAGATATACACACGATGTTTCAATTCGTTATAAAAGCGAGCATGAACTGCTCAGAATCATTAATCCGCAGGTTGCAGAGGAGCTCACATCTCCACCGTGGCTGGGATACCTCACGAAAGGCTACGAACTGGTCCCTTGCTAACCCGGAAAACTTAGAGCTGCCATACACATTTACATTATCCCGCATTATAAATTTACTTGGTACGAGTGGGTACGATTTTGACCAAGTGAATTATTAATTTATCAATTCCTGTCTGCCCACCCCCCCCCCCACCCTAAATCACGAACACGCTCATGTATTTATAATCAAGAGATTCAACGATGTGGTTAATAAAATGCCTCGAGTTACAAACTTGTGGCCAATGGTAGCCCTCATTTAAGTCAAACGGCACAATGACAGGCAACAATGGGGTATCACAGGCAGTAAAGCCGCTATCGAGAGTAGGTCCTGGTTTATACGCTAGCCTCGCATACATATCTTTATCATATTAATATTCGCAATGACTTGATTACCTTGCGCTGCAGGGGTGACAATGCGCAGGAAATGAGTAGGTCCTGCTTTTCTCTGAATATAAGAGTTGATTACGAGCCAATGATCACACTAAGCACTTCATCTAAAAGCTGGTTCAAATGTTTTTCACCGAGGAAGCTCGGTTATTGATATATTATGATAATAATACAGAGCAGTCTGTAACACTAATATATTGCCTAGATCTAGCTGTTGGCATTCAGGAATCGGATGCATAATACATACAATATTATATGAGAGAACAACAGATTTTGAGGCTTTATTAAAACGACTACAAATTAACAAGGTATACAATTGTATAAGCTAGGCCCACACCTCAGACAACGAACAAAGAAATATCGGTAACGTACTTTGCTAAACATAACAATTGTCCCATGCCACCATTTGTCTGAAGCGATCTTCAGATCCTCAAATAGCAGCATGTGGAGACATAAACACCGTGACGATTCAGTTTAGTCCCAGCAAACGCATTGGTGATTATGTCAAGTCCAAATGTACCATACGCTGATCACATATTTGTAAAAATAAACTTAAAATAAGGCTGCGCGACTATTGAATCCAATGAGTTGTTGGTTTTCTGAATAATTTAACAAATGCCAAAGTATATGCAGTGTTGTATTTGGAAGAGTTATATTGATTACTCCCCCGTCATACACATTAAACCACTAGCAATTGCACTCTGCAAATATGTTCGATGCCTCGACAATCATATCAACAAGTTAAGACATGTATAATGTAAGACTCATGGGAGCAATTACCGGCAATATACCCTTTACTTAGTTTCGTTCTATATCAAATTCGTCTATGAAGTAGCCGAGAATCCTCGCACATTTCCTCGTTAATGAGGATTATGCTTAAGGACTATGCAATTCGACATCGGACGCCTTCGGAGCCTCATAGACAATAGCCAGTAAGATAACGGTATCTTAATTACAAAATTCTTGGAGTCTAAGGGGGTCGGATTTGTACCTCAGCATATCGGACCTTTTTCGTAACCCGGTTTTATCAGCTTCTAGGCGTGGCATATCAAGCACAACAAACAATCGTAAGGCAGACCTGCCGTTGTGGGAGAGCATAGAATGGAAGGAATTATATTGCATTAGCGGATTTTCGCTGTGTTGGGCCAAGCTTGCTTTAGGAATACTGGCTGTCTTTACTTCCCATTTATCCCCAATGTTCTGACGTTTTGTGTACCTCCAATAACAGTTAGTAGGTATCGTTTGTTTGTTGCGCGTACAAGATAATAACAAAAAAATGGATGTGTGCATGTCGCTGGCGATTGCGGAAGTGCATTTGCGTTGGTTTGCCACCCAAATAGCGGAAAAATACGTCGTATTACCTACATCACTGATTAAACGGAAGCACTCAAATGCCGTTTAACTTACAACATCGCCCTAACCTAGCTTAAACTTCAGGAATGCCACCTTAGCTGTATATTCCATTGTATTAAAAGGAAAAAGTTGGTATGCCCGATTTCTAGCGCATGCGTGAAGAGTAAGGAGCCTAGGATCACACAAAATGTCTACCTAAAATGAGCTCGGCAGTTTGCATTCCAAATGGCAGATTCATGCCTGTTCCTATGTGAATAATGGATCCTGGAGGGTATTTTGATATCATATTGCCCAGAGGTCTCGGTACGAAGGTTACCCCTACAGTATCAAGTGCCTCTCAATACATTTCAGCCTTACCTCTGGTTCGCCTTCTAGCCGTTCACTCCTGTGATAAACAATTGCGTTCATATACGAATAGGGATCATAGAGTCCATATGATAAGTACTGTGGTCTTCTTGATTACCAAGAACTAATCGCCCAATGACTAAAGTGCTGTTGAGTGACGTTGGGCTACTTAATGCCCTGTGTTCGCAATCATTTAGCGTGTTAATTTGTGTAAGCAAATCAGAATGCCAATCTAGGAAGGGCAACCTTTTGTCTGTGACAACAAGCGGGCGGCGAGTGCATATGTAGGGTTTCGTTGGAATCAAGTACATAAAAGTCCCCGACACCGCCATGAGTTGCGCGACAACAGTATTTGTCGTGTAGCACCTTTAGTATGGATATTAGATATTCTTAGGGTTACTCAGCTTGCTAACCAATACCACAAGTCTACACCACAGTGCACGAGGTTCTCTGCAACATAAGCTGTCATCATCCAGACGATACATGACCTCATTAGAGATTTGAGCTACTAGATAAGTCGTAAGTACGCCAACAAGAACGGATGCTGGCGCACTTGAGAAAAATTCTTCCAAGGTCATGCACCCATTATGATTCCGCTAAGACAATCTGAGTCGATAGACGTAAACCTAATAATTTTCTAAATCTAAACGGCTGAACACCTATTACCTACAATGCGCTGGCGCAAGCAATATGCGTTGCATGTGTGGCCCTCTGACTACACCTCCTATTAGCGGAAATATTATTCAATTGGTAAGCATATTTTTGATACTACAATAAATAGCGCTTTTAGGAAACACATGTCTTATAAGCTGTCTCTGCTACCGTAAGTTACATGTTCAAATCAAAATATTAAAACTATTATTCATATAACTTTATGTACAGTATATATTTTGCTGTGATTTGGTTGCTTCAATACGTAGCGGTAAGATGCGCATTTGACTTAATTGCTCAGCAAGCCTTGCAAAACCAAACCCGAGATTGCTGAAGGGGAGCTGCAGGAGGAGGAAGAGAGTTACGGATATTCTAGTTGTAGGTTGACAGTTGAGAAAAAGGCAGAACTGAGGCAAAAGCGATAAATAACGATCAAAGAGCGAGGAACATAGGAGTCAGGGAAATGGAGGAGAAAAGAAGGTACGTGATTGGTCGCAAACATGAACCCACTGCATAACCTCCCAAGTCGAGTCGCGTCATTATCAGGCATCGTCATATCATGTACAAGCAAGTGATAGGGACGTCGGTACTGCCTAAGGTTGTTAATCAATGCAGTGCCCACGCAACACACACCGCGGCCAAGTATCTCGAAGCCACCTGTTTGTTACTTTGGTATGCGGTGACGTACCGAGACGCAATATCTTGCCAATGCAATTTGAATCTCTTGACGGAACATCACGGAGATAAGAGTGACACAGGGGACACGCTGCTCTTATCAAACATGAAACACTGTAGCGTTTGGCGTCTCTAAAACGTTCCCAATTCTGGCCAATACCGATTCGTACACTGTACTCATTACACTACACAAGATCGCCAATATCCAACACCTTCTGCCAACTCGCCCTTGAGGTATTCGTTCGTATCACGTGGCAATTCCGTCCTCTTTTCATCATTCCAAATCAGCTATGAATGATTAAACGCATTGTCGCCAGTGGCGTGGTGTGTGCAAATTATTTATCACCGACTTACAGCGCCATACATACATTGATATAAATACTTGCTTTCCGCCCAACCAGTATTTCCAATGCACCACCAGTTAACGTAATTTATTACACTTGATGCTAGTAACAAAAGCTAGCAGCTGGTTGGTCAGATACATGTTATATTATCTTAAAGCAAATAGACAACGCTACCAAGTAACCATGTAATACTAGGTTTTCTTAGACTGACCGCATTATCATCGCTCTTACTCCAATAAACGCACCACAAACTCCACTTGGCCATGATAAATGACTCTTTCAACGACATATTTCACATAGTAAATCGACAAAATGTACTGTAGACAACGTTCACAACAAAGACTTAGAGCGCTAGACGATAGCCAATAAGGTCCAATTAGCGTTGCACATGACTTCATCTATGCAGTTTTTCACATACAACTCCAATTGCCAAGCCATATTTACACATCCTTCATCAACAAACATGTTCATCGTCTAGATCTTGTTAAAAGACAGAGGGTTGGGTTAATATCAACAGATAATGCCATCAAGTGTTTTCTGCTTCATTATAGATGAGTGCAACGAAGGTCTTGCAGTTCCTATCGGAGTGTGCGCTATTTTGGCTACACTCGCGAGCATGTCGTTTTTTTTACAACCAGCTATTTACATGAAGCTAGATTTTCCATCAGTATTGAATTGCTGACACTTCTCATGTGAGAATTACTTGTTGAACTCCGAGCAATCAGGTTGTTTGAATTATTTTCTTGCTGGAGCTGAATGTCAGTGCGGAAGGTAATTTTCGATGGAGTTGTGCGAATCGGCTTCCCTCGGCGACATGCCTGCTTAAAGAGCAGCTTGAGTTCTCGGCGGAATTTCCTTCCAGTGAGGCAGTACAGGAAAAAATTTACGCTGTGATTTGTGTACATAAGGAGGAAAATAATGGTCTTGCCTGTTTTGCTGGTGTAGATGTTTCCGAGGAAGATGAGGAGGGAGAAAGGAGCGGTCATAAGAAACCAGGTGAAGGACACGGTAAGCAGCATGTAGGTTACTTTAGAGTGCATGGGGTGGAGCGGGTTAGACCGATGACGCGTACTGCCCCCCATATGGCAGCTGTTTTGGCCGGCGAAATGACGGCGTGTCCGCTTAATCTGAATGATTATGGCACAGTTAAGTACAATTACGATGCAAAAAGGCAAAAAACAGTAGGAGGCCATCTTGAAAACTTCAAAGGGATAGCCCATAAATTTGAGCGATGGGTCGCCGCTACATTGGAGACGATCATTGCGGGTGAATAAGGTGAAGGTCCAGAACACGTGAAGATTATAAAGTACAATCAACGAGAGGAGAGCCACACATAGAAGTCGTGCTTTGGAGAGCGTGAAGAGGGACGCGCTGTGTAGCGGGGAATAAACAACAGCAAATCGATCCACGGTTAGCAATACGATGAGCCAGGAAGAAGCGTACCAACCGAAAAACAGAATGAAGACTACTGTTTTGCACACTTCAATGGACACATGGAGTAGTTCATGGCCGGATATCTCGTAAACCCACGTTTTAAACGCGCTGAAGTAGAGTACAATGTTGTCAGAACATGAGAGTACCACCAAGTAAAAGTAGACCGAAGTGTTACGCATGCGCGGCCTTAGTAAGACCGCAATGGATAAGCCATTCCCAATGGTTCCTCCAAATACGATTATAGGCAGCAATATTATCCGCAAGTGCTTGGCAATGACGTCATCATGTGATTGCACACCTATGGCCTCCTCTTTAGAGACGTTCGCTAGTGCATAGTACTCGGATGAGTTGCCGACGCTTGTGGCCAAAGTTGTCATGGCGGCTGGTAGAAGATGGCTTCCGCCAAGTGCCTTTTGATATATTTTGCTGCACTGAAAGATAAATCGCTGACAACTTAAGTCTTTACAACAACGGTTGAAATAAATTTAGTCAATCTTCGATCATTAGAATAAGTCAACGGAAAATTTAAAGAAATGATTTTCCTCTTACCTGTAGTATATTTGTTGAGCAGTCAGTGCGGTGAGGCTGGAGGAGACTCCGTCGCAAGCCGACTAAGACAGGACCACCGATGCTTACCGCCGCTTTTGTGGTGTCTTCACGGCGCCTCCTAGTGTTAGCCAGCCAGCCTGCAACCACAGCTGCATCTGGGTAGAGAGCGGTTCGCACGCAAGGAAAAGCCAGAACCGAGAACGGTAGAAGCCGTGCCGACCCGGCATCGATTTTCCCCATCCTGTGTGGAAGTAGCTGGCTAAGCGAAAGGAGAAAAAGCCACCGTTTACTTGTAGTTGGAGCGAGGCATGTGGAAGCATGGCCGGTCGCGGTTGGCGTGCGATAGAGGGGCACCTTTTACTGTGTTTACTTGGCTTTGGAATCGTGGTGCTGGTATGTATCATATGCTATCATCCAGGCATGTAGCGGCTTTCCCAAAAAATGGGCCGGGGCACCAAATGGGATAGGGGGATTGTTAAGCCAGGAACAAGTGATAGCTCCCCTGTCTTTTGAATCCCAGGACCACATTGACAGATGGAGTATGATTGATAACAGCAAATGGCAGGCTTAGGTCCAGGCCGCACCAAGGTCACGCATATCATCAATCTCAATAAACAACCCCAGCTATTTCACCGTCTTATTCCACTATTGGGAGGCCGTTAACCACCTGCCCCACAAGCATCTACCTGTGTATCGATGCTCGCATCCACGTGTTGATAGTGCACCGGCTTCTCTTATTGCATCCCATGCGTGTAACTGCAGACAACTGGCTGATCTTCACCCTGGCCACATACTTAGGCAGCTAAATTTCAAGCAGCTGCCTCTTCAAGTTCTGTACCCTCCAGAGCAATAGAAAAATACCTATATGTTTGCTGTTACTGGCTTACTATTACGCATCAGCAATTGCAACGGAGGAAACCTTTCAACGTGTACGACGGTTAACGCAGCTGGTACGTTATCTAGTGTGTAATATATTCACCGAATACGTTATATGATGCGTGACCTCTGTGCACACTGCGCATTGGTTGCCCCGGTAGCGATGGTACGAGTTGCATCAAATCGCCTTTTGCCATTAATCTGCAGCCTCGCGGTATATCCTCGTTTTTAGAAACGTAAATATCCAGTATTTATTTTGTTCTGTCCCATAACGGTTATTTCTGGATACGGTGTGAATGTAATACATTAACATATGTATTCTTTAGCTCGTCGTTCACATGTGATGCGCATTTTGCCGAGCACGGTACTCGATTTATTCATCCTGAAATTGTAAACAATTGTTTCAGTAAACTCGACCGCAGCTAAACGTCATGGAAACAAGAGAAACATTACAGCAGGGCCGTGGGAAAAATGGGGCAACTAGTGTCAGCAGAATGGGATTTATACAGCGCATAAACCCACACGGCCAAGAAGAGACTGCCGCATTGCGGAATAGATATACGTTAGCTGAAAGATGTACAACGGAAATTGGTTCATTAGACGCATACACAGAGCTAGGCTGTGTTGTGAAATCCAGCATACCGGCAATTATTTTGAATTATTATATATTGATGACGTAACCCAATATTTCTTGTAAATGTGTATATACCCGAGTAAAATTACCTTTGCAGAGATGGCGCACCCAGCTTGAGACTGAAGGGGTTTATTTACCGGGTGAGATCATCTTGATTGTAACAAAGTAGGTTTTAACGGCTGATTAGTCGCTGGTTTAAGATACGTATAGTGATTCGCTACAAACATTGAAGAAACAATGATATGTGAAGTTTCATATGATAATAATGGCCAAATGATGATGGGCCAAATGCGCATGCACTTGAAAAATTATTGACCATTGAACTGCGTAGATTTCTTGCACGCTGTCACTAGGCTGTCGTCTCGTATTATTCAACCCGATTCTCTATAGTGCTGAATATCGATTGCGCGGTGTAATGATGATTGCATTATTGAGCGTTACAATATTGCATCGAAATAAGAAAAAGTGGGTTAACGTTATGCCTTAGAAGATGCACAGACTACCAGCTGATTTCACCAGCTGCCGTCACACCATACGCACCCAGTAAAACATAACACATTGAATCAGGCTCATTATTCATTTTGGTTCGGAAGCTGTTACGTGGTATATCTATTGATTCGATGCAGTACAAACATCTGATAGCATTTGACTTTCTGTATGTACTAATCCATATAGCAATGGGGTGTGTGTGTGATGGGAACGTATGGATATTACGGCTAGCAAGACACGAGTGCATAGTAGGTGGGATAAAACACGTTGAGATTAGTTAAATAATGCTCACGACCGAGAAAAAGGTTTTGTGTATAAGGCTTGAAATCTTCTTAATAATACTTTTATATTTCTCGTGATAATTTGTACGATAAGCGATTCTAAGCCTATTTGTTAGTGTTAATTGTCCGCTTAACCTGTTAACTAGACATCCTTACAGTATTTAAAACGATTATATAGGTAGAAAAAGTGGGTTTGGTGTGAAACCGTACGGTGAAGATACCCACATTCAAACGACCTACCGATCTTCTCTTGATCTTAACTTATATTTGGATAGCAATCTAGAAGCAACGGAACGTTGAAGAGTGCGCATTCTCATAGCCGACGACGTTTCTGATGATTTGCCTCAACAGGAAAGTATAAACTTTTACATCTTGAACCGTGTATATGAGCATGGATCTATTGGTTTATTATGTGTAGTATTTGCTGCATGGTTTACGGAGGAATACATTGACTGGCTGCAGTTGCTTTCGTGTTATATTGGGGCTAACCACATCATCGCTCGATTTTCATTAAGTTTCACTAGTGTAACTATGCTCGCAAATAATTAGGCATCTGATTGCAAATTCCAATACGCAACGCACAGAAAAGGCTGGAAAGGAGAGTAATACGACTGTTTGGTTGAATAACTTGCAGCTCGGTTAAGACTTTGCCCGGAACTCAGTCAGCATTAAAGAAAATCCAATTGCTCATCATTCTAAAGTTTTGTGTTTTATTTCGCATGATTTTCCTGCATTACGCATACGCGCATTTGCACAAACTCTTTAATGCTGGGCCTGGTAGGCATGTTTAGTTTAGCGCGTGCTGCTATATTGCAAACATTTTCTTGCCGGAATGTTATGTGTGATAGCTTATGATAGTTGACTACACTGTCTGACTCGTCATCATGTGTTAATGCTGATTTACGGGGCTCCTTGTGAGATTTTGGCGGATTTGATAGCCGAATATGAATGCATTGTTCTGTGCACAGGACAAGATTAGGCCATTTGAGTCACCACATTCGTAGAATAAAGGATTATAAGATTGGGCTTTTTTTTGATGAGGTGTTTAAAATGCCTAATGTAAGCGTATGAGAGAAGTGACACTTATATAATATAATCGCATTTCAGATAAATAGGCCAATAAGCATTACTGTTGTATAATCAGTAATAAATAAATAAAAGGATGTTATCATACCTACAGTGTAGGTGTTTGGCACACAGCTACTTCATTGAGCACGATGCAATGCGGCAGTACATCAACACAACACAACCAATAGCAAACATTAGTAGCAAACACTTTTAGCAAATCACGGGAAAAAAACAGCACCGCAGTTCATTGCCCATAGCTGTCATGTGGTAGGGTCTGACACTAAAATGTACCTTCTGAAGCTGCTTCCATTCATTTCGGTTCCTCGCTGACGATACAATGGCCCTATGAAAGGATTATTTATGATCGTGACAATGGGACATACATAATGAGGCTTGAGTATTGAGCACAGCCTTTTCAGCACTCTCGTACGATTAAAGACTGACTCGCCTCTTTTCAAGTTTAATGCCTCAACCTAAGAAATTTCCACTACTATGTCTGAATATTTTACGATCGAATGGGTTTACGAGATGTAATAAGCAAGGTGTGAATTGCATGTTATTGATTGTTGCGAGATTGCCGAACCTTTATCATGGGCATACTGGTTCATCATGCCTAATGGTCTACATTATTGACATGCTGGTACATAACACAAGGCAAGGCAGTGTCAAGATGGTGACGGATTAACAACGACGATTGGTACAAGCCTTCTGCGAATCTCATTTGTTTTCATAATTGAAAGTCAAAGAGATTTAAAAACTTCAAGGGTCCAGGGAGAGCATTGGCACAAGCCGCATACGTTATTACAGCAAAAGGCGGACATTGTTCACGACCATATTATAGCCATGGGAAACACCAATGTCACTTAATGTAGGTCAATGATCCAACTTCGCATAGTGCTGCAGTTTTACGCGTTGATAGAGAGCACACTTACATCAATACACATCCAATGTGCTGCTGCAGGTACACAGTTATTTTAATAGCAAAATTACATACAGCTGCCTTCCTTTACTCTAACGACGAGTTTATGTTTATTACTTTTGTGAGAAGCATCAAGTATAACCGCGGCTACATTAAGTAGCTTGGCCGAGTAATAACGGCACGAGGTGCAACAAAACTCCTCATCATTCACCACAATGTGCTTTTGTGCTATCGTCTGCTAAGACTCCTATCAGCTTCGACTACTTTGACGCTTGATTGCACAAACGGCTGGCTTTCCGCGCTGCGTTGTCACGATATTAGGCAATAAGAAAGTTGATACGTAGCCTATTTGTAAGAATCTGGTACATTTTAGCGGGACGTCAGGTTTTATCCGATGAATTAAGGAAATATGTTTTCTGCATCTTACAAAACGCTGTTTCGTGTACGTGTGTCAGTAAACCCACCAGGCAAGAATGCTATTGAGCTCTGCGTTTGCTCTTGTGCAGTTAGGACACAGGACTTCACTCGCGCACAGCCAATTTTCTATAATGTACGCACATATAATTGATGGTACAATATCAACTTCTAGTTTACTGATCGCAAAAGATTCATCGTCATACCTCACACAAACAAAAGAGTCGCCGACAGGCATATTGAATCTCGTTTGATCTGCAGAACAGGCCTAGAAATATTGCACCAGACCAACTGTCACAAAATCGGAGCCGGATTGTACGACGCGGTTTGTCGAGTTATAAATGCTGTGTGCACGTTTCAAGGAATATTGAGCCTAATTAGCGGATGTTAAGCTCACAGCATGAAAATTGGCTCCAAGGAAGGCATGAAGTTTCTTTTTGCGGTTCTGTTGCAGGTGGTTTCATAATAGCATAGTGAACCTCTAATGGAAACAGGTGCATACTTGAAAATATGCCGTTTGTTATGCCAAGGCTGAGACCTGATCAGCAATTTGGATCAAACAAGGGCTTGGAATGGAATCAATGTTTCTACGGTGTGTATGAGGTGTGCCAGTACAAAGCATGTTTCTAAAAACCCGATATATTTTCTTACATATATAACATCAGTTCCCCATGACATAACTTGGACTACATCGAAATTTGCGATTTCACCTTACGGATATTTGATGCAACAGGAAGCGGCGCAGCAACGCTACGTAATATTCATAATAAATGGGCTGCACCGGGTATTCTTAGAGCGTGGTAGTAGTGAAAACATTGCGACTCCTGCTCTTGTGTTGTTGTCCTTCAGCTTTGACGTAAATACAGCCGGGAGTGCAATAAATGCTAGTAGCACAATGTTGGCACGATATTTGGCAATGAAAACGCTGAATTCAATCACTGGCAAATAATGGCTGGAATTTCAAATCCAAAGTTTTATGTAGAATATCGGTGTATATTATACGAAGCTGACCACCTCTTCAATAGAAATTGTCCACCTAGTTCTTTTGCGTCTGTGTGTCTACTACTTGACTATTTACAGCAAGAAAAAAACTACCGTAATGCTTTGTGCTTAATGCGTAATGCTTATTGTCAGCTATGAACACCGATAGCACTCATGATACAAGATTAACTGCCAGGTCATTGATCATTGAAAAGTCATCCTCAGCTGTGAAAACCCCGACAGGCAAATTAGAACCCGGCAAATCAGCAAGAAACGTCTGGACACGAGGTTAGCTACATTGGAACGGAACAATGATTGCATATCGTGAGTGCACTCGTCAAGGGATATTTAAGTTATATGATGATCTAATGATCACACGAATAAGCGCCGGAAAATGTCATTGCACTCTAAGTAGCTAGGTTTTATTAGGTTCACTGTTCGTGCTTAGTCGTCGTAGATATTGGTCGAGTAATGTTCACATTATACTCAATTGATGGCAACATTTCGGAAGGGGCTATGTAAGGAAGTGAGATTAGTTTGAGAGGAAAGCGGTGGTAATTGTGTGAGATATGGAGAGGATTGGCGCATACAGGGAACACAACCTTATTATCACCAAACTACAATTCTAAGGTGGTGGTACAAACCATAGTGTGTAATTAGCAATATACAGCCATAGAATTTTCGATGCAGGCATTATGTCAATAACAATTTGTTTCTGCTTGTAGTCTGTCACAATGATAATGTTGCTTTCTGATTATTACCTATATATATATATATATATATATATATAGAGATAGAGATATAGAGAGAGAGATAGATATATATAGAGATATATAGAGAGATATATATATAGATAGATATATATATATATATATATATATATATCTATATATATATATATATATATATATATATATATATATATATATATATATATATATATATATATATATATATATATATACATATACATATATATACTTTATACATATATATAAGCATATATATATATTTACATATATATATATGTGTATAAATATAAACATATATATATATATATCTATATATATATATATACATATATATATATATATATACATATATATATATATATATATATATATATATATATATATATATATATATATATATATATATATATATATATATATATATATATATATATATATATATATATATATATATATATATATATATATATATATATATATATATATATGTTGCTCGGTCATGTGTTTCAATTGATGTTTATTGGCTGCCCACGTTGCTAACTACATCGCTCGGAGACCTGCTATGATTTTGCTCCCGCTTTATTGCCTCAACGGGTGTGGCATCGTGTTGTCACGATATTATGCAATTAGAAGTTGGATATACCGCAGTAGGATGGAAAAAGGTTGTTGTACCCAATGCGTTCTGTTCAAATGGATTTAATCATGTGTCCACATGCATGCTTTATCGTAAGAAGACGAACAATCGGATGTAGAACCAACATATCTCTGATATATTTCAAGAGATAACGTACAGCGTTGCTGCGAATGCATTTATCACTTTATGACCAAGGAACCGTGTCTGAACGTCAACATTCATCTATATATTGAAAAAAGCACCGCACAATGATTCATTTAATCAATAATTGTGAATAACCTTTGGCTGTTATCTGTATTGGTGCACACACAAGCTTCTCCATACAGGATATATCCATGCTAAACATGTAACGGTCGTTTACAGGTTCCATCGTCATCACAGTCCTTCCAATCAGTGATGCGACCTGCGATAATCAAGGGTCGTTGAGTCTGATATTCAGTCAAACCTCTCAAGACCGCATGGTAAATTGACACTGCCAAGGCCGTGGCTATGTACCGCGAACAAGTCGATGCATCTTTGCAGAGTCCGATGGCCTCTTAGGGATATAATTATGCAGAAATAACTTTATATGATGGCTATGAAGTCTGGTTAATACGTTCATATCAAACATACTACATAGTTCACATCAATAATGCTGAATTTTGTTATAAGTATTCACATGACGCAACACTAGGTAGATTGTACTTTTTTCCCATGCACAGTCCCTGCTTCAAAATTCCGGTTGTTTGACATTTACATCGTGTGAATTTGTATCATGGTGATAGATTGTCTCAGCTAATTTGGATTACACATCATTCCATATATTTTGCGCCATCATCAGCAGCCACCAAACAGATGGGATTTAGGTACGTTATCTGTGGCCGCGCTTTTAGCAGCGCTAAACAATCACTTTTCGTTTCTTTGCAAATACACGCATGCACACAGTTAGCATTACCATAGCTTATGTATAAACTGGGATTATTATTTTGCTGATAAGCTTCCTTAGATTGTCAGTTATTCTCTTATCACAGTACAGTGACCTGTCAAGTAGCATTTCAATTTATGTGTGCCAGATTCTACTAGCCGTTCGTGATTTGACTCAATATACACTCAGACTATATTTAGATAAACGTCTGCAGCAACATACGATCAATGCAATGTGACGTGTTAAAGGGCAGCACGGATGTGTAGTGGGCCGGGGTCAAGTCTTCTCATAGTTGCATGAGACGATAAAACAGAGACTAATGTTTCAGTAAGACCATGCCTGGTCATGGTGTTATCTTGAACTGAGCAAGCCCGTTGAATAACGCTTCATCTACGCCAATCCTTAGAAAATTACGAGTCGCAGTGGCAGCTTGTCAAGAGGTTATCCTGACGCAACCAATAATCACTTGTTCAACTAAAAACCACGCGAGTGTCGATCTTGAACATTTGCGAGTAGACAAATCTTTGGTTGGATCTATCTTCATACCACAATGTGATAAAGGATACAATCATCTATTTGCCGCATCAGAGTAACCTTTCCAAACAGTCGGCACAATTTTTGAAATCGGTGCCTTGTTCACGGTAGTAAAATATAATGTACATTTATTATGTTCAATCAAGCGTAATTAGATTGTTTGTCCCAAGAAAGCAAGATAATCGACAGACACAAACAAACACTCGCACGCACACACATAAATATATATATAAATATTTATATATAGATATACATATATATATATATATAGTATGTTTATATATAAATATATGTATATATAGAGATATATAGAGAGATAGATATAGATTATATATATATATAGATATATATTTATATAGAGATATATAGATATATATATATATATATATAGAGATATATATATATATATATATATATATATGAGAGATATATATATATATATATATATATATATATATATCTCTCTCTATATATATATATCTATATATATATATATATATATATATATATATATATATATATATATATATATATATATATCAAACTGTGTCCCATTTGGGTTAAGGCAACAAGAAGCCCTGCGTAGGTGCTGAGACATTTAAGACTAACGCCGAATTCAAATATTGTGCACTGATATGATTAGTTATCACAGAGCGCCTGCTAGCATTTTAACTCACCTAAGAGTCTCCTGCAAGTCTACATGAAACTAGAGAATCGTCAGCCAGGCGCTTCAAACATTGGCTTTAATAGCAAACAATGTCTAGACGCTAGTTTTGAGATACTTCATCTCAACATTACGCCAAACACACACGAATACAAACGATATATACTATGTGTTTCAGTCAATGAAAAGAATATTATTTTAGAAGGTAAGGGGTTCTTGGATGTAGGGATTGGTTGGTCACGAAAAGAGGGGTCGTGGGGTAAGGCTTCAATTCGGGCAGAGTACCTCTCCACGCGGCTCCAATGAACGTTGTTTGAAAGAGTGATATGTTATTCGTCGGATATTCAGTATTGTTCGCAAACGCGGCCAATCAGGACAAATTCATCACAAATTATATCATCAAGCCCAAATTATACACCATACACATTTGCAGTCGGAGTAACAACCGGGCCATCGGGTAAAAAAAATGTCCAATTATTGTGGTTCACTCGTCTTATTATCGTCATTTTTTTGACATTTGTACTATGACGTTGATTTATAAAAAAAGTCGTCAATTAGATATTTCGTCCAACCTTTCAAGACCATACGTTGAACACGTATTTGTTTTTCAACAACGCCTGCCGTCTATGCTGGCGCAAATTCTATAGCGTGTCACTGACGTGTGTGCGGTTGTCAATATATCTCACCATTCAAGCCAGATCATGCTTATTTAGCTCATATATCTCTGCGAGGGCGACAGAAAAATGTCACTGTTGATATATTTGCTGTTATCACACTCACGCCACTGTATGATAACGCAGACGATCGGCTTATAAAGAATATGATGACGCTAATTAAGATATATGACAGGAATGTGAAGCTGCTATAATTTGAGACAATGATCGGGACAGGTAATCAATCTATATTAAGTTGATTTATGAAACATAATAGTAGCTATAGGTGTTCAAACCAAACATACCGTTCAATATCGGGTGCATTTTTGTACTAATACATCCAGAACTCTCTTCATTATCATCTAATGAACTTTTATCACTGGTTGCACGTTAATTCGCGTTTATTCATGGCTCATAACCGTAAGACACGATATTAGTAGCATTTGAGATGCCTTTTATCGTAGCAGTAGTTTCAAATTAATATCAAGCTATTATCAATCGATTATCCTTTACTTAACCCTGCAATATCTAATTTACCCGCATGAGAAATTTGAACAGGTACATTCGTTATTGGGCTGACAACAATATGCAACTAACGACAGGCTATACGCGCTTATATAATAATGAAAATTTTAGTTAGCCGGAATTAAACTGCCCGTTGCTCCTGATACTAAATTGATTGCATTTGGTTCTCAAACGTGCGCAGCACTTTTCATTCCTCTTCAAATCGCACTGCTTTTATGGGGCGCTATATATCATAAATTTGGAAAATATGATGGCTTCTGATCAGGCACTTTCATGCCAGAATTAAATGAGTAGCGGAGGCTAATAAATCACTGTTTAAAATAGCAAATATCCGTGACATGCTGCAATTGTCAGTCCAGATTATAGGACTGGCACCATGCCAATGCACGCAGTGCTGATCATACCATCATGCATCATGCAATTCTGCATTACATTATCTTAACAATTGGTGCAATATATCAGAAGGAAAGTGTAATCATCCGGCGTTTATGCTCTGAGAAACCTTATGTTCAACTTCTGATACATGTATAATAGCATACGTAAGGGAACACCAAGGTAGTAGCAGATACTGAGGGATCCATAGATCATGGAAGGATGAGCCCCTGATTGAGGTCATTATACCTTAAGAAGCCAGGTTTTATTTGATCACTGTTCGTGCGTTGTCGTCATAAACATTTATATATATATATATATATATATATATATATATATATATATATATATATATATATATATATATATATATATATATATATATATATATATATAATATATATATAAAATATATATATATATATAGATACAAATATATATGTACATATGTATACGTAGTATACGTATATGTATGTATATATTTATATATAAATATATTGATATTTATTTATATATATATATATACATTTAAAAAAGAAAGAGCTCATTTTGGTTTGGAAGCTGTTAATACGTATAACTATTGAATCGATGCCGCTCAAACATCTGATTGCCTGTTACTGGCTGTTTATGCTTATACATATAGCTATGTTACCGCATGTTATGGACGTAATATCCATAATGAGAGGGCGGCACCGGGCATCATTTGTATGTGGTAGCGGTGAAAACACTAGCGATAAGAGAATTACCACCCGTTGGACCACCCCTGCTCTTGTGCTATTGCTTGCACAGACTATTCTTTCAGCTTTGATGTATATACAGCCGGAAGTGAAATAATGGCCACTCGATGAGCTTTGGCGCGATATTTGGCAATTTAGACGCTGGATACAATCACTAGCAATACGGTCGGAATGTTCAATCCAATGTTTTAGGGAGAATCTCTGTTTATATTATATGTAGCTGACCACCTTTTCAATAGAGGTTGTCCACTGAGTTCTTTGTGTCTGTGTGTTCACCCTGAATATTTACCAGGACATTGATCACAGCTAGGTAAAACCCAGCAGGCGAATAAAAACGAGGCAATCAAGCACGAAATGTCGAATCCCTGGCTCACAGACATATCAACGGAACAAAGATTACATGAATTTGGCGCAGAGTTGTAGTTCTTGAGTGCGGAACATTGTATAGGGTGTGTTGTCGTAGATATTGGATCCGCATTGTTCATCATTTCGAAATGAATGTAGCGGTTATTGTGTGAGAGATGGGAATGTTTGGTGCACACAGGGAACACAACGTAATCATCGCCAAATTTCCTTTAAAATGCCCGACGTCACCACGACTTAATCATCATCGCGGCCCAAATGATATGATCTATCACTATATTTATGACAATCTGGCATGTGATAAACGCCATTCATAACATTTCAACTCATTGGAGAAGGTAACACGCTTTCATTATTTTTTGTTTTAACCATCTTGTGTTCCATGCCCCGTGTAACATCGTATTATTGACGCTATACGGCAATAAAAGGGTACTGAGGTAAGCGGGCCTCAAGCACCTCAAATATAAATGGCGATTACTAATGATGTATGAAGTTCGCAAGACATATTGCACCCACACCTGCGTTTGTCTCACACAGCATGGTGAACACCTAGCTGCGTTATTAGCAATATAAAGTAAAAGCAATAGCGATGCACGCCCTATCTCTATAACGTTTTGTTTCCGCTTGTAGACTATAATTAATAATTTTGCCTTCTTATAACCTAAATATATATGTATGTAACTCGGTCATGTGTTTCGATTGATTTTTATGGGCTGCCCTCGTTGCTAACTACATCGCTCGGAGGTTGATATCTGCTATTATTTCTGTGCCGCTCATTTGCGCTAACGGGTTGTGGCTTCGTGTTATCACGACATTAGGCAATTTGAAGTTGGAAATACCGCCTATTTTCGAAGCATTACATGAATTCATTTATTGACGACGGCGAAACTATCTGGTACAGCTAATCATCGTTAAGCTTGTCACTACTAGGTGTGCCTGTAAACATATCCATCCCCAAATCCAAATCATGATAATTGCGCCACTGACCTGGCCGTTGCTATGTACCGGAACAAGTCGATGCCTCTTTGCAGAGTCAGCTGGCTTTTAAAGGATAAAATTACGCTAAAATAAACTTCATATGATGACTATGAATTGTACTTTCTTTTAGACGACTGTTTGATACGTTAATATCAAAAATAGCATAGAGTACGCATCTATAATATTGAATTACAGGTTTTTTTAAGGTTTTTATCAGTATTTACATGATACACGGTGGGTTGTACGGTTTATTCCCCATATACAGCCCTTTCTTCGAACTTCCGGTTGTGCGACATTAACATCCCGTGAATTTATATCATGAGGATATACGTTCTCCGCTAATTTGGATAACATATCATTCCACACATTGTGCCCAATCGCCATCAACCATCCAACAAATGGGAATTGAGTACGTTATCTGTGGCAGCGGTTTTAGCATCGCAACCTACTCGGAAACAGACATGTATGTATGTATACTCTGGTAAAGCAAACATGAAGCACGTTGCTCCGGGAATGGGGCGTTTTTCATCGACGTTTTAGCCATTCCTCCATAAACTTTAAATGAATAAAAAGCGGAATAATATATTCTACATCCATGCTTTTGAATTCAGAGGCAGTATTTGTCTGTATACAGCCGCGCCCCTGTAGAGTGTTTAATAATTTCCCTGGTTCGGTATGTTCATTTTATATTACAAAATGATCAAAATTTGGAAACCTAGTTTTACATGATAATTCAAACGCTGAGGATACACGAAATATATCGGTGAATGTGGAAAGACTGACATCAAGGTACCATTTGAGATGATTTCGGAATTACTCTGCTGACAATGAAAGGATATAGGGATCTTCAATACATCGCCTTGAAACAAGAAGGCTTTAAAAATGTTTTAAGTTGTACATATCAGTACAGTCGATCTAAAACAGTGTGTACTATGCCTCACCGTAGGTCCATTTGTATCCCTTCCATGAGCCCACCGCTTGTTCTTACGCTACTCCCTGCAACGACCTCACAGTATTAACGACAACACACACGATCAGTGTTTGTCCGTAGTTGTCCAATTCATAACCAAAAATTAGGTGTCTAATACGTAGCATGTCAACTAATGTTAGAAAGTAATTCATCATAATCATGAGTAATTTCAGGATTTGGCTTTGACGGACACGGTCTTGCAAACTATATATCCTACCAGCAGCTTCTAAACACCTAATGATGTTCACGAATATATGCTTAGCCTAGAGTGGTTGGTTTGTACAGTTAATTTACATATATGAAAACAGTATAATGTCATTTTGTGCATATACATTCCATGTGTCGTAACTAAAGATCCGTTATAACCTTTTCCTTATCCTAAGTCAATAATCTAAACATTGGCAACATCTTACACGGGCATTATTCCAACCATACCGCAAAATGTACTGCGTGGGACAGGCATCGCCATATTGAGTTGGAAGGCAGTATGCGCTGCTTCTTGCGTGTCAAGGATTTGGCACAATACGGCAGGTGACGGCTGTAGGGAACAACTTTCTATAATAGATGAGAGCCTTGGCAAAAAGGTAAGCTTTATGTTTACAGACGAAACATATTATGGGGTATGGGGCTTGAAATATCCTTAATATTATTGTCATATATCTCGCAAGTTACAGTATACTATGCGATTCACAGTTTTGTTGCAATAGTCAAACTATTTTAACAGGTGATATAGGTAAACAAAAATTACTTAAGATGACCATATTTAACATAACAGATGGGACACCTCATTAAGAACTTTTTTCCTTGACATTTAGGTATAAAGCTTTACATCTTGAACAATGTATACTCGTATGAGTCTATTTGTTTAACATTTCTGCCACAATATTACTGCAAATATATGGTGCACCACAATGCTCAAAAATACCTCGAGACTTAATACATTATCTTGTTACTAGTACAAGGCTGCTGAAGCATTTCTTAAATCACTCAGCATAAACAGTACAAAGAGAACACTTAAATGAATATTTGTCCACGTTTGCTTTCTTGTCACATTGGGACATATTTCCTGGTCGTTCCAAATGTTCCTACGTCCTTAACAGCCACCTGTCTATTTATTGATACTTCTCTGACCATCCTTCAACCAAATTATCGGCCAATATTTACAATATGCACGGTACATAGTCAGCATGACGCAAATCCAATTATTCACCAGTGTTATATTTTGCATAATTGATCTGAACAAGGCTAACGCAGTGCATTCGTATTAACTCTTTGATGTTTGGCTTGGTAGGGATGTTCACATTATAACATGTAACTACGGTGCTAGATTATGTAACCTTGAATCTGGTATATGCTTATGCGTTTACTACCCTACCCGACTCGTCGTCTTGTAACAGCGACAGTCGCGTTCATGTTGATTGACAGGGCTCCTTGTATAATTAAGGCTGCTTTGATACCGGTAAAAAAAGCATTGTACGACGCTCGGTACGGGCACATTCGAGGAATAACGGATTAGATGACTGATATTTAGAAAGCCTTGATGAAACGTGAAGGAAGCGATATCCAGTGTGTAAGCGCCTGAGAGAAGTGACTCTCTTATCAATACGCGGCATTGGCTATTGCTTCCGTTTGCTCGCAATGTATGCACGTATGTGTTCATATGGGCTTTTTTGCCATGCAATATGCTAAATATATCTATCATTTAACTCCGAACGCTTGGTTTCGCCAAGAAAGTCAGTGGTTGATTGAAACAAGCTGTGCCAGGAAAATGAAATCCATCAATCTTATATGCTTGCACAGCCCGGTCGAACAGCCAAGTGCAACGCAAAATCGCCAAAATGAAATTTAAACCGAGCAAAGCTTGCTAATTAAATCCAGTTGTGGACAACATTAGTATTACTGGGCGTAAGTGCATTAACATGTCTTAATTATAAAAGGGTAGGTCTTATGCGTATTTTAGCTGAATCATATATCATAGGCGATTGGGGCCAGGTAGTAGTTGTTGCTCTTTTGTAGGTTAAATGATTTATGATATCTAGTCGATAGTGAAAGGTATGAAGAAATGCAATACAATGCAACAACCATGCGCCTAGCTCACATGAACCCACAAAATGTTTTCCGAGTTGAGGAATATGCGCTGTTTTAATGGTATCATAGCGATGAATATCGATTATGCTGCCTAGTAACCGTGTTAATGAGGAACACACCTTATGCATTTGTAGCAGAAAGTCTTCACGTGTTCTGGGGCTATCGCCTACTGGGAATGATGATCAGTTTCGCCTACCTTGAACGGAATGGCACCTACGGCTAGCCGCATTGCGTCATCAGGACATTTGGCAACTAGGGGGTTAATATATCGCTTATATATCTGGCACAGTTTTCTCACACAGTTGATCATCTCATGAATAGCTATTATCATAGGCCGTGTCTCTGTGCCCATGAGGTGAACGAACCAGAAATAGTGATATTGGGCCCTGCTTGGCTATAGAAGCAGTTTAAACACAGCGCTGTACGTTCTACATTGATGGGAGAAGATAAACTGCTAATTTATTGCTCTCTGTAGATTAACGAGGTTCCATGCTAACTTACGAACGATCAACAAACAAACGGCGAGAGATGTTTTGCGAGAAGATGGGTCATCCAAACCCGGAGCTGGATTGCACAACCCGGTTCATAGATATATCAATATTAAATGCGCGTGTCACTAAACGTTAAACCTAAGTAGTGGATCTTTAGCTCATAGCCTTAGGATAGGGGTGGCCGCGGGGTAGGGGGCTTAAGTGAAGGCGCGAAGCTCCCTAATGCGGCTCGGATAGCAGTGGCTATATTATGACACTGCGTCCCTGTAAGTGAATTGGCGCAGTTTTGAAATTCTTGGGGAGACAAATTCCATGTCAGCAATATAAGCTGGACAGCAATATGGATCACATCAGTAACGCATTCAAAACTTCATTGCACTTTAAACTTATGTCTTCATAGACGAACCTTCGATAAATCAATCGAAGCACACAGTGAAACTTTGTGAGTCAAATATGAGTACATATGAGCCTACATAACACAACCCGTTGTTCTGCCCAGAATGATGGCGGATGGTCAATGCCAGATAAGGAACCAATATACCATGGAAATATATCAGGAGAAATACTGTACAGTGTTGCTTTGAATGCATTTGTTTATTCTTTGCTCTAATGCCTAAACCGACCCCGAATATATCAACTGGTTATTGAAACTTGCTAGACGAAGCCTAACTATTTAATTTATCGAGAAAATGAAATTATCGCTGGCTGTTATACATTTTGTTTGATCCCATACGGGCCATCCAATAAAAGGCAGTAAGTCGCAGTCACCATTTGGCATCACTATCACCATCCATTCGTATTATTTCCCTCGATAATAAAAGTGTCATGGGTGCGTCATTTATTCACCCCTTTCGCAAAATTGACCGGGTCACGGGATTAAGCACAATTGACAGCGCTTTAGTGGAATATCTCAGGTATCTTCTAATAGTTTTTGGAATAAAATAATTGAACTATGCCCTATTCATTCCAGTTATCCAATTATTATCCCCTTAATCTGACCCCCCCCCCCCCCCCCCCCCTCGACCTCTGCCATGATTTCATTCTTATTCTCACCTTGCAGTTTATGAAAATCAGGCGTCTGGCAATCATTGTGTGTCTACTAATATAAGATGGCCACTCATTAACATTATCAGGTATTTTAAGTGTTGGCTTTGAATGTGACAGCTTTTCATACTATTAAGCGAAGCAGTAGAACCCTATAATCGCCATTTAAACAACTAAATAGAAGCAGCAGTTAAAGAGGTGAACATAAACCGTAAAAGAAAGACGATGAAATATATGAATTAGATTAGCACATAGGACCCTTATGTATTAAACCATAGCCATTGCAGAAAAGGGAATTATTATCCTTTTGCGCTTATGGTTTCGCTGTGCATGGGAGTTTAATTGCTCAAATAAAATTATTATTCTCGTCTGATACATTTCTAGGATTTTAAAGGGTTATGCTAGATTTCAAATATATCATGCAACATCCTACATGTCTCATTCATTACAAAAAATGATTTGATTTCGCCGATTTCAAAAACAAATATTGCTGGTGACAAGTTCACGATGAGCAAGTGATGTGTTCCTGCTTGCAGCCCTTGCTATTTCACCTCTAATATAACATGTTTGGCACTTAGCAATTCGTCGTTCCTTGTTCTTCTTCTTTATCAAAAAGGACACCATTTCACCCTGTCATCATTTCCAGACCCCATCGACATTCATTGATTGCTGGAGAGGCTTACCACACCGCTACGAAGCAATGGAAAGACATATATAAACGGAGTGTACCAGATTGTTATTGTCGAGGCAGCTTCAATAAAACTCCACGATCAGAACGTGCCATTTTTTAGGCTGGTCATGCTTCATTGCTACAGCAAACGGGAAATAGTATCTCTTGGGCTACTTATATCCGATTTATATATCTCTCTTGTTGGTTTATTCCTCAGGTGCCTCTGGTACACACACAGACACCAAATTCTCGTAGTTGAAACGGAGATGCAAGTTCGAATATGCGCTACTTTCATTCGTAACCTGACTCAGTCGAACCGGCTACGGGCTAAGTCGCACGCAATTGTGGTTTTTTTTATAATGTAGCCCAAAGGTCTGCAATGGTCACTTAGCCATGATTCACCAGCTGGCTTTAATCGACCTAATTCCCATCTGCGATCGATATCGATCTGGCAGAGCAAAAAAGTGATCACACTATTAAGCGTTCAGGAACTGGCTTTACCAGAACACGTTAGCTAGGATAAACGATTTAGATAGCTGTTGCCACACATCGAACACATCCCCAGCTCAGAAGAAATTAATTCAGAAGCATTATTGTTTATTTTCCTTGAAGCTGTTACAATATTTGCTTCCAGTATTGCTAAGCCATACAGCAGTGTTGCGTGGCGGACACATATTGACAAATCCGATGGGGGAGTGACTTTGCTCAGTGTTGACCATACTGAATAGCAGCTATATACAATCTATAAATGTTGTTAATGATGGCGAATTCGGTTTATCTATTCTGTTACGCGATTTCATATTCTTTGCCGGCCCATAGGTTCTGTCTAATCTATGACCAAACCCTAAAAGAGGATGAAACACACTCTTATCCCTGCAGACATCACAATCTTATCACCATTAAAATACCATTCTAATACATCTCGGCCGGAATGATATGATTTATCACTTAATTTGTGAAAAACCATTCTGAGCATGTCAACTCATTGAGGAAGAAAACGCAGTATTAATATATGTTTTGCATTATAGTTGCGGCTACTACCCTCTTGTGTCGTATACCCACGTCCCATCGTTTATCTGATATTCGACCTCACGGCTGATATATGTCTAAGAGTAATAAACAGGAATATCGTGTTATTGACGTCATATGACGGCAGTTGCTGACAGTACAATATAAATATTGACATAAAGGTGAGGCCTTGGTAAATATCTTAGCACTGCAATGCCTTTCTCAGTAGCCGGGTTTAATTATGTATATATTATGCACACTGGCATCGCAAATATTTGCAAGGCTATCATCTCAAACATCTGTCGTCAACTCGCATACAGCGCGAAACCTGTTCTTTTGTCACACAGAATGGAGCAAGGTTGTGTGCTAGCTAAGCAATAGGAAGCCAAAGCAATATAGATACATGCCCTTGGTCATTTAAATATAGGTCTTTTCTGTAGTATGTTAATCATGACCTGTCAGTTTTTGTGAAAGGCTAGTTCCCATACAGAAAGGTACTTATAGCATAATTTGTCGAGCTCCAGTCATTACCGTCCGTTGTGCAAGAGACTGAACAAATAATTAAATTATGTAATCGGTTTGGCAAACATATATCAATGACTGCCTTACTGGTACGCATTGTGTTAAATTAATCATAACAAAACAATTATAGTAAGTGCTTGCGAGTAGTACGATGATATTCGATCAGCCAATTAAATAGAAGAAGAAAAGGAATGAATGTCACTAGATCCCTTACAATCACCCAAGGGCTAGGTTAATAAAGTAAGAGTTGATTAATATCATGGTAAAACCTATATCATATTTTGCAGTGCATATCATTTCCATGCCCACTTAACTTAGGTCGGAAAGTTCCTGTTCCTTTCGAAAATCCATTTATCCTAGTAATGGCGACATCTTGCATTTATTTTTCATGCTAAAAATTGCAACATATATTGTATAGGAACCACATTGATATTCAGATTGGATCATGTTTTTCACTGTGCATTGTCGAAGATATTGCGTAAAAGGCCGGGTGATTGCTGCAGGTAACTATACCCTCGAATAAAAGAGAGTACCGGTTTGTAACTAAACAACAGCTCGATACACTTACGGCTTAATCGATAAGTCGCAGCAGTGCACAGATATTTCAATTATGTCTCCTCAGACTTGAAAAAAAGAGATGGCCATGTTCAATATATGGAGTTTTTCCTTGTTCTCTGGCCACAATGCACAATCTTGAAAATCACACGAGAGAACGAAATGCGCACGAGTATCACCAATGGTCCAGCTTGAAACCGTTTTGTAAATGACTTTTCTGAACAAATATTTTTCGCTTCGACAGCTTAGTAATAGCCTATCAGTTTGGAACAGTGTTGGTGCGCGAGCCTATTTATTCAATATCACTAGCACTATATATTTGATTAAAATATAAAAGTGCATCGCCATGCTAAAAAACACCCTGTGAAAAATAGGTTTCAGTGTAACTCAGAGCATATTCTGTTTGGCAGTGCAAGGCTGTATATGTTCGCCTATTTCAAATTCCTTTAACTCAAGTGACGAAGTTATTGGGTTTGATGAATGACGAGGTGATACATGCGAGACGAACCTGAAACTACCGCGGCTACACAAAGTAGCTTTTTTGGGGCAAGATGATACGAGGTGCTACAAAACTCCCTAATCTCCCTTCTGCGAATTCTGACTGATCAGTATTAAACGTCTAGACACTCGCTTCAGTATATCATCTGTTCAATGGTAAGTATCCAATGCGGCTTTTGTGTTTGTCTATCTACCTGTTACATAAATCAACCAGAGAACAATACCACTTCACTCTGCGTCGCCTCAGTTGCAGCTTCAAAATGTTCAACATGGTATTTTGCCATTTTTGCAGAAATGAAAAGCAGTTTATCTATCACTGAATTGTATCCCAGAGGTTTCACATAACTTGTCTAGACACTAGTTCCGATAAATTTTGCCAGATGCTCATAACCCAGAAACAGGGGTTGACGATAGTACGGGGTCTACTGGGGAGGCGTAGGGCTCCTATACGTGGCTCTTATGCGAGTGGTAGCTAACATGGCTATCTAAACCTCCGATTAGAACAGGTGCATTTTGGGAATTTTAGGTGTGACAAAATGGCGTAGCCGGAGAGCTGGTCCGAGGTTTAGATGATACCAGCGCAGGCTCTTTCTAAGAATGAAGACAGAGTATCCGTTAGTTAATTCATAAACTTATGTAAAACTGGCAACCAATCGCTTAAGGATTCTGCGTTTATGACAAATCACTCCCTTATCCGAAACGCTAATGTTTGTAACGACGTGCGGTTACTGCGAATGTCGGCTCATACAGTCGACTGCAGCATAAAAGAGACATGTCAACGGAAATCACACACCTCAGTTATCAGAGGGGGTTACATGAATAACAAAGTCGGTATCATAACAAAAAATCCCTTGCATTTGAAAACGTGTTACATCTAAGACAAATGAGCAAAGAATACCTCGTCATTCTGTTCATACCGATATAATCAGGTGTCGATACATACTTAATGAACACCAACCGTCGGATATACAACCAACGATAAACTTACGTATTTCAAGAGATATGGTGCGGCGTTACTTCAGATGCTTGGTCCATTTCATGACCTAGGCTCACTTGGACGTACCAACTTCAACATGTATTCATATGTCAATAAGCATTGAAAAATAAAACACCGCACAATGCTAATCTAGTCTCGAATCTGGTTTATTCTCTGACTGCTATATATGTGTGGTGCAGACAATAATGTTTCCCCATTGATGATCCTTCAATGTAAAACCTGTTTCCGTCTCTCACAGCTTCTATCATCATCACAACCTTCATATCGACTTCAAATGACCTTTTATATGAAGGGCCGTTGAGTCTGCTATTTAGTCAGACATCTGAAGACCACATGGTCACAGTGAAATCATTTCTCCACAGCGGTGAAACTCTATAGCATCGCTAATTACTGAACAGTTTGTCATTTACAGGTGTGCCTGCAAGCATATCTACAAGCATCTCTAGATCATGGTAATTGATATCGCTAAGGCTATGTACCAGAACATTTTAGTGATATAATTACGCAGAACAACTTTATACGTTGGTTATGAAGTTAATATACTTTGAGACGTTTATATAACATCGGAAAGAGTATGTCCCTAGAATATAATTATTTTGTTCTTATGCAGCCCTTGCTTCGTAATTCGGGTGTTCGTAGTGTGAATGTTTACCATCCGGATGGATATTGTAAGCAAATTTGCATTATATATTATTCCAATAATTCGAAACAAATTGGATTTGTTGGCGGTTGCCTTGGCAGCGGTTTCGGCATTTCAATCTACGCGGAGACAGACATGTAATCATTTACTGGTTAAGCATGAATGAGGTTGCTTGGGGAAATTGACCCCTGAGATAATTACACATACACAGCTTATCCGAAACGACTGTTTTAAAAGCTGCGGCTGCTTCTGAAAAATATGGGAACAAACATATTATTAAAATTTCAGACGGATCCATATAGAATCGACTGGAAATGTATTAAACGTGATGTTAAATAGATGACATATAGAGCTTGAAGATGTGCAGCTCAATGCATCGCTTAATACGAACATACGGATATTAATGGACCGCATGACCGATCTCTAGCTATGTGGTAGCTAATTTCATTACGAAAGTATGAGATCGCGTTGTGAAGTACGCGTACGATGGGTGAGCACTGTGCATGTTTATTAAAAAGTCGGTGACCTAACGCAGCATCTTTCATATATAAGGAGTATAAGACGTCACACATTTTAGGCCCTTGGCTATGATAAGCGGCTTAAGTGTGCTCCCATCCAACTGTGGGCAACAGGCTTGGGAAAATGTATTGCACTTATGAGGCGCTCGCCTAGCGTTTAAATAATTCCTCCATCATCTTTGAAAGAAAAATGGAGCTGCGTTTATACTTTTGTATTGAGTATAAATAAGTAGCCACATTTGTTAGGTATACAGCGGCACCGCCTTATAGTATGTAATCATTGCCTGGTCTGCTGTGTACATTTTATATAAGTGAAACTGATGTTTAACCGATAAATCAAATGGTGAAGCAAATATTTCAGCGAAGAGAAGTGCATCAAAGTGCCACATGTTGAGCGCTTAAGTTAAGTTCAGAATCATACTACTGACAGTTTTAGGGGTAATTTTTTGTATATCATATGGCAATAAGTGCGTCAAGCGTTGACAAGGCTTGGAGTTAGCAAGTAAATAGTCTTGGACAGCTATTCAAGATAGCTTAAACAAGCTTTAGCTTGTCCACATCTGGTAGCTATTAGGTTGAGCTATATATGGTTAATAGTATGGTTAATATAAAATACGAAGTACTATTCCTTGTGGTCAGACCATTTTATACCCTCCATGAGCCTATCGCAATAACTCCGACGACTCCACACTAATAATCACCAAGACCCCTTCTTTATCTTCGCTGTGGCCGAAAGCAAATAATAGTCCACGACATTGAAGTACATGAGTTTCTGATGTATGCCAATCATAGGATGTCAACTACTGTGGGATGGTAACTCATCATCAGCATAAGTTAGTTCAGATGCAGGATTTGACCGACATGATCTAGCAAATTATAATCACCACCACCAGCACTCAAAGTCACAATACTCGGTTATGACAGTTAAAGGTTAATTTTCAAATTGTGAAAACTATATCATTTTATGCTGTGCATATTGATTTCATATGTCGCAACTAAAAATCCATAATAACCTGTTATTTATGTAAGTCCGAGATCCTACGATTGGCGACATATTACATAGGCATCGTCATCCACATTTTGCAACAAGCGCTGCGTGGAACAGACACTGCCATTTTTATTTGTCAAGGATATACCACAATACGTCAGGTGACGGCTTTAGGGAACAACTCCCTATAATCATGTAAATATTAATGTCATATTTCTGGACGCAATTTGTAACAACACACTGGGCGACCCACGGCTTAGATGTAATGCTTAATTGTCCGTTTGACTTGTTCATTATGCTTGCTTATACCATGAAACAGAAAACATAGGTAGAAAAATATGAATCAAGATGACCATATTCAAAATGTATAATCTTCATATTACCTGATGTTTTGGTTACAATCCAGAAGCAAAGATAACATAAGAGCGAATAATAATGCACACCTTCACAACCGACAACACATTTTTCGATTCGACATAACGGTATTAACATTTTGATAATTGTCTCGTGTGATAATATGTCCGAAACTATATATTCTCGTCAAAATGAATAGTGCATCCCAATGTTGAAAAATAAACCGTGACTATATGAATATAATTTATGAACGAGTTTTTACTAGTACAAGGCTGTTAATGTTGGCCCGTTTCATGTATATGAAAACGATACATATAACATTCTTAACACGAAAAACCGATAATTATTCATGTAACCCAATAAAACACTTTATTGGTTCTACGTACCGCTTGCTAGACGGACGGATACAGTAGATGACCATACCTACTTCATTGTTACACTGGGGACTAATTTCTTGATCACTCCAAATATTGCTAAATCTTGAACGGCCACGTGTTTATTTATTTCTACTACTCTGACCATGGTTTCACAGAATAATTCGCTCTGTCGTCGATTTCGGAGTCCATTATGCAACACGTAAGCCTCTGGAAGGGACCTGGTCAGCATGACAAAAATTCAATTATTAATCTGTGCTTTATTCTGCATAATGTTTCTGAATTATGCAAACGTAGCACATTCGTACTTACTTATCTGTTAAGATAAGTGGGTAGGGTATGTGTATTATTGTCGTGTGATAAGTGTTAACTTCATAATAATATGTTATCATGCCAACAGTGTAGATGTTTGAGCTTTGGAACAATTATCCTGGCAATATGCTCAATAAAGCACGATGCAATTCGGCAATATATCAACAAAACAGCCCTAATAAGTAACAAGAGTAAACGATTGAGTTAGTTACGGGGAATTTCGGCATCGCACTTCGTTGCCCTTCACTGTTTTTGTAGAAGGGTATCCCTAAATCTACACGTGCTCTGGCGCTATCGCCTGCTAGGACTCTTCGATCAGCTTCGACTGCTTTGACGCGTTATTACGAAAGTTGCTTTCCGCATTACCTTGTCACGGTATTAGGCTATAAGGAAGTGGAAATATTTGTGTATTACCCGGAACATTATGAGAGGGACGGCAGGATTTATCTGAGGCTTGATGGAGGTCAGTTTTCAATTTTTAAACAGATGATCAACTAATCAATAGCTCCAATGTCACTTACATGTCGGTGTGTCTACTCATTAGGCGAACCAGCCAGACAAGAACCATATTGGACCCTGCATTGCCAATAGAGGCAGTAAGGACACAGGTTTGTACGTTGCGCATTGCGAGTTTCCGAATTAATGAATACGAATATAAATGATGATAGAAAATGATCTTCTAGTTTGTAGCAGATCGTTCTGCATACCAACTGAGAAGTCGCCGACAGGCTAATTGAACCTGGAACGATCAGCTAACTAATGCTTACAAATATATACCAACGGTAAGCCAAACATACAGCTGAGTTGTACCACTCGGTTCATCGATATATAACAGTTAGATGCGCGTGTCAATGAATCTAGCTGGTATCAAGCTCATAGGCTGCGAACTAGGATGGCAGCGGGTAAGGGGGCTCCTGTGAAGGCTCTGATACAAGTGGTTTGATCATGACATCGCGTACCCCAGAGTGAACAGGCACACTTGGAAGATTCTGCGGGTGACAAAATGGCAGGTTTTTGCCAACGTGATGAGCATTCAATCAGGTGCAGCATAAACGCATGTAGAACTACAGAGCATTTAGGGCTACGGCGTTCAAACCTTTGCTCTATTGATTAAAGCGAACCATGTGAATCTATTGGATATCATTAGTTGCAATGATAAGGACGACTACGGCACGTATGAGCCTACCAGGTAAGAATATATCTCGTGTTACTCTCCATAATGATGTCGAGTTGATATCTTCAGATAAAGAGCCCATACAACTCGATATTATCTCAGGAGCAATACTGTAAAGTTTGGCACTAAATTCATTGTCCGCTTTTCGCTCTCATGCCGTTCGCATATATTAATATTGCAACTGATCATTAACACTTGCTAAACAATGTCATACCAGCGGCGACCCTGTGTGTACCGGATGTGGCTGCATTGGTATCTTCCACCATCTGGGTAAATACTGCCGATCATTAATAATAGCATTTACATAAACGTTCACATGGTGGAAAACCAGGTTGACGACAATGAACTGCAAGCATTTAAACGGGATAGACCATATGCGAATTGAACCATGAATAATTGAATTACTATTAATCTATCAGTCTCCATAATGAAACCATGCAATACTCATTTCCCAGTTCACCGCATTGCAGAAATATACTAAATCAATAATGATTGATGATTGGCAAACCCTATTTGAAATAAACCTACGGCAAGTGACAAGCTCTTTTGTAATTCTAGCAGCATGAGCCGGTGAAAGTTTCTGGCTGGCAGCAAGGCTCCAATAGCATATTGATGCCAAAACAGGCGGAGGAGGTCACCCACTGAGTGTCTGTGCTATTTCACTTTCTAACGTATCATGTCTTGCTTTTTGCATTTTGTTGTTCATTTGTCTTCTATTACAATAATGACACCATCGCACCCTGTCATAATCTCTGACCCCCTCGATTCTACCTGATTACGGGGGGCTTACCTCAGCCTTGGAAGCGATGGAAAGTCACAGATGATGGAATGGTCTGCGTCTCTGAGGCTTAGCATATTGACCACAAAGAAAGGGGTTGACCTCATACTTTTTTCAGAGGCAACTTCAATAAAATCGTTCGATTCAAAATCATCATTTGTTTTTGTGCATGCAATTCTAGCGATGCCATTTGATAAAATTGTAGATATAAGATCAATTGCTTATCGATTAACCACCAACCGGTCCCTCCAAAACTTGCAAATCGACAATTATTTAGTGAAAAAGCTCATATAAGAGACAGGGCTTGCCTAGAGGTGGCCAGGGTTTCACGTAAAAGCATAGGACTCCTTGATGCAATAGTATAGCAGATGGTTGGATCATGGATATTCATCGTGATTGCATAACACATACTCTTGAAAAGTTGATGGGAAAAATCGATAATTAATGGAAGATTTGACCAAACCAATTGCCAATTTTAATTAGGGTTAGGCGTATGTGAAAGATTGACAGGTTGCCTTTGACTGCCTATGCCGTTGTTGTGTGTTGGGCAATACATAACCCTTAATGCATTTTAACAAGCCGTATGTACGTGTTTTGACTACTCGGCTGAATAATATTGACATCACCCAATGGAACATTTCGTTGGCTTTGTAAACTGCTCGTTTACAACAAAGTGCTACGAAATAGGCATAAGATATGGCTGCGCTTTGAAACATTACCATCGTTGTGATTGTGCTATTTTCAGCCGGGACCATCCTCTTAGATATGGCGCTAATGTAGAACAATTACACAAATGGTTTGTTGCCTGATTATGTCAGGATATTAGGCAATTGATGAGCATGGTTATATCGTCCTTTTTAAGCATCACTGGCTCAGTTATTAACCATAACTGCTTTATCTATTATTCATTAAGGCGTTTACATCTTTAAGTCTACTAATGGTCCATTTATAATAAACAAGCAAAACAGAATCCTACAAGGCTCTGCTTTGGCGTGGAGTCAATTAGAACTAAGTGGCATGATACCAAGTTCTAGAATCATGCACTGTTAAAAACCGAGAACGCCTGCTGGTTAATTGATCACCAGACCACAAGCGCATTGTAAAATTGATATTTTGTGAGAGCTGTTTCCCTGCACTGAATTGTCATGATTAAGCGTACATCAAGTCATTATGTTGTCATTTGCGGTGTAATAGGGGTCTTATAAAAAAATAAATGTAATGTCAGCATGCCTATAACCTTCCATACATCACACGATTCTGCATTGCATTTCCTAAACAGCAGGTGCAATTACAGAGAAGGAAGATGTAAGCACCGCGTGCTTCATGCTCCTTTGCTGATGAAAACGCTGTTGTAAAGCTGCTGGTGCACGCATATATGCAAGTTAAGTACACTCAGATAGCAACCAAATTTGACGGTCGATAACAAAGGAATGATTAGTCTAAGATTGATGATATCTTGATTACGGCTGCACAAGTAGCCAAAACATGCTATGATCAATTTTCATTCAGAGATTCGTTGCGCGTAATCAATTATAAAAAAAGTTAATTCGAAAATAAGGGCACGGTATTAAACGTATATTAAACGCATACTGTGCAAACGGAAGAAAAAATTAATTCAATAAATGTGGAATGAAGTCTATAATCATAATTAAATTGTCCTTGAATGCACAATACAAACTTGTCATTAACAACTCAGCATGCATGTTGTCAACTGATACCAGATAGTTTGTAACTAGACTCTGGGCCACCGTCTCCTATTGCGCATTTCGAAGCAACATTACATTAACATAGATGTTTATCATGTAGATATCTAATTGTTCATATTAATCTCGGTGGTCGAACACCCGTTGATATCATTGTAAAGTAACTTTGTACATCTACTTGGATCATGCAAATAGTTTGCCGAGATGAATCGAAAATCATCACAAATCAAATTCCAATATTGATACATCCAAAATTGTAGGATCCGAAAATGATGAATTGTTGTTCCACCTATCTGCACCAGATTGATCACAGGTCCCCAAGAGTTTGATTGGACGTCAACAGTATTTTGTATTTCTAACTGTAACCATTGTAGCTTCCGTAGCACTATGGTCGTATCGATGAACAGGATACTACGCTATCCATGGGATATCTTGCACCTCGGAGGATTTACTTTGAACATCCCTTTTACCTTAACACGGGATGTCGTTTTACCACTGGCATTCTGGTGCGTGGAAGTGAACAAAAACATATAAGTAACATCAACTTCGGTTCTAAGCCATTACATGAGTTACTCTGAGGCGTACGAACCTAATATTTATGTTAAGGAACTTGGCTGTTCATGCCAAATGGAGATGCTTGTTAGTTTAAGAACAAGCACATAAACTCGGAATGCCAAGCTATTGATGTATGAGAATGCACCTTGCAAATCATGTAGCAAACATTCCCAAATTGCAAATGCATACTGGATGCAAAATTTGAGATACCTTTCTGAAATCCCTGTATGAATACTTGCTTAAGTTGGATTAGCCTCTACATGAACTTTGTTGTGTCACAGCAACATGACTGGCCACTTCTTGCAAGTAAGTTGTTTGCTGAACAATCAGATAGACAACCCGCTGTACCTGCAATCGGGATTGATAACCAGGCATTATTTTCTTATGTCACCATGAATCATATGACACACTCTTATATACGTGCTCCAGCGAGTCAACACTAATGTATATGTTTTATAATTCTGTATTTGAATGCAAAGATTTAAAGGTTCAGTAAATGTTGCACACCACTAGCCAGTCGAGTCTACAGGGATATATATACACCTCGATTTCCAATACAGAATGGGTGCCTATTTGTGATAAATCGACTTGCCACTATTGCATCAAGCATATACTAAAATTTCGACTTCATTTGGTAGTTTTATAAAATTACAACTATCAAATGTTGCCATAAGACACATGTCATGACCAATTGATTAGGAGACATTTTAGAAATTGAGCAGTTCTCGTACATTCTTTTTTCTGCAATGTAGCCTACATTGCAAATTATTTTCGGCTGGTCAAATTATATGTTCACTTATATTTCAATCTAGTAACGTGATTAAATCACAGATTCTCTAATTTTCTCTAATTTTCTTCGGTAATAACGGATTGGACGACTGATATTTAGAAAGCTTTGATGAGACGTGAAGGAAGCGATATCGAGTGTGTTAGCTTCAGAGAGACGTGACCCTTTCATCAATACGCAGTGTTGGTTTTTGCTTCCGTTTCCCTGAAATGTATGCATGTATGCGTTTATATGGCCCTCTGTCGCAAAACAAATTGGCTTTTAGACATGCATTATACTCAATATATCTATCGTTTAACTCAGAACACATGGTTTCGCCATAAAGTGAATGGCTGATTGAAATAACCTGTGCCAGGAAAATGAAATCCATCAACCCTACATGCTCACTCAGCCAGGTCGAACAGCCAGGTACAACACAAAATCGCTAATTAAATCCAATGTGGCCAATATTAGTGTTGCAGGGCGTAAGTGCTTTAACAAATTTTAATAATATAAGGGTAGGTCTTATGTGCTTTTAAGTGGAATCATATATTATCGGCAATTGGGGCCAGGTAGTAGTTGTTGCTCTTATGTAAGTTAAATGATACAAGATAACTAGTCAATAGTGAAAGGTATGAAGAAATGCAACACAACGCAACAACCATGCGCCTAGCATTTCCGAGTTTAGAAAACTTCGCTGTTTAAGTGGTATCATAGCGATGAATATCGATTATGCAGCCTAATAACCATATTCATGAGCAACACACCCTGTGTCATTTGTCGCAGAAATTTGCGTTAAGTATTTACGTGCTCTGGTGTTATCGCCTGCAAGAACTGATCGATCAGTTTCGACTTTAGAGCTGAATTGCACTTAAGGCTAGCCGCATGGCGTCATCAGTACGTTTGGCAACTAGGAGGTTAATATATCGCTTATTCTATTATATATGGCACAGGTTTCTTACGCAGTTGATCATCTCATGAATAGGTATTATCCTAGGCCGTGTCTGTGTAAGGTGAACACACCAGAAATAGTGATATTGGGACCCGCTTTATCTATAGAAGCAGATGGGACACAGCGCTGTACGTTCCATGTTGATAGGTGACGATAAACTGCTAGTGTATTGATCTCTGTAGGTTAACTTCTGGGTTCTATACTGACTCTCGAATGATCAGCAAACAAATGCCTAGATATGTTTTGCGAGAAGATGGGTCATTCTAACATAGAGCTGGATTGTACCACCGGCTCCTATATATCAATAATAAATGTGCGGGTCGCGAAAGGTTAAATCTAAGTTGTGGATCTTACGCTCATAGCCTGGGGATCGGGATGGCCGCGGGGTAGGGGGCTTGAATGAAGGCACGAAGCTCCCTAATAGAGATCGAATAGCAGTAGCTATATTATGACACTGCGTCCCTATAAGAGAACTGGCGCAGTTTTAACATTAATTTCCTCGATGAGAAAAGTGTCATTAGGGTGTATCATTTATTCACAACTTTCAGGGCAATATTGTGTCCGTCTCGTCATTTCTTCACAGCTGTGACACAGTGCTTGACAGTTAACATCAGTACAGCCCGTCACCACCGGCTGTGGCTGTCGTTATAGCTATACGCCGACAAAGTTGAAACGGCTGCTTAAGTGTGTTGCGGGTCAGTAAGCCCCCAAGGACGATCGGCCCCCGGGTCGATTAGTCTCGCCGGGACGAAACGCTCCCGGGTCGATGCGCCCCCGGGTCGTTGCGCCTATGGGACGATACGCCCCCGCAATGATTCGACCTCGTTTTACAGAAAGGAATAAACTGAATGCTGCATATTTCATTTAATGACGGAACAGCATAAATTAATTTATATCCGTTGATATTTAATAAATTTGTAGCATAATGTCTGCCGTCCAGTAAAAAAATGCATCACACCATCGCCCCTGGATAGAGTGCAGTAAGGGCAGTTGAACTCGGCGGCCAGAGCATAGAGGCTGTAAAGGCAAATAGCATCATACCACCACACTAATTTGTCTGACAGCTGACATCTAGTTACTGGCAAAGTTTGCATATTGTAAACTCAAGCATCTATCGATTGTAAAAATTACTGTGATATGGGCAAACTGACCAGATACCGCTAAAGTGAGAGGTATGTCTATGCTAATACTTCCGATATCTAATAACAGCTTTAATATAAACGCTAACAAGATGGAAAAGCTGGTTCAACGCAATGTTTCGCAGAATATTTTAACGGGACAGTCTGTATACGACTTGAATCATGAATAATGTTGTTTAGTATTAAACTGCCAGTTTTTAATTTTGTCAAAGGAACGACATTTAGCGCTCAAACGTGACCGGCACTTTCTATTATTATGTCTTGCAATACTTTGTTATTCAGTACACCGTGTCGGGAGAAAATATTAGCGACAGGACGGATCAGAGTCCAAAATCACAATGAACTATAGTAATATCGGCAGAATGCTGCTTTATTGTACCCGTAAACTTGAGTTATCTTCTCATAGTTTTTGAAAACAAATAATTACACAACGCACTATTCTTTCTAGTCATCCAATTCCCTTAAAATCCTGCGTCTGACAATCATAGCGTGTCTAGTAATTATCATTATCATGTATTTCAAGTGTTGGCTTTGAATGTGCTTTGCAAACTATGTAGTGATGCAGTAGAACCATAATGGCGTTATTTTGGCAACTAAATAGGTGCAGCAATCACAAAGAGTGAACATACACCAGCAAAAGAAAGACAATCATAAATATAAATTAGATTAGCACATAGGACCCTTATGGATTAAGCTATAGCAATTGAGGTAAAAGGAATTATCATCCTCGTGTGCTAATGCTCTGCTGTGCATTGGATTTTTGTTGCTCAAATAAAATTACTTCACATTTGTCAAATATAATCGGTAAGATTGTGAAGGGTTAGGCAAGATTTCAAATATATCATGCAGCATCCCACATGTCTCATTCATTGCATGAATTGATACCCCTGATTTAAAAACAAACATTCCCGGTGACAAGCTCACAGGTTGCAAGATGAGCAGGTGATTTGCTCCTGGCTCTAAGCATTTCGTCATTCCTTGTTCTTCTTTTCTAGCCCAACCGACACTTCTTGATTGCTGGAGAGGCTTACCACACCGCTATGAAGCAAAGGAAGGGCATATTACCCTTAATGGAGTGTACCATATTGTTATTGTCAGTTGAAGCTTCAATAAAACTCCACGATCAGAACGTGTCATTTCTTATGCTGGCCATTCTCAGTTGCTATAGCAAGCAGGAAATAGTATCTATTGGCCGACATATATCCTCTTTATATTTCTTTCTTATTGATTTATATCTTAGGTGCCTCTGGTAGACGTAAAAACACCAAATCCTCGTAATTGTTCAATAGGATGTAGTGTACTGCATGCAATGCAAACACCATTCACGTGTCTAGAAGATTTCACTTCTAATTGTACGTCCTGTAGGGCTGAATTTATCCATTGGAAAGACACAGTCGACGTCTAGTCTACCTTTATTTTATGTCAAAAGATAAATCTGAATCATATTGGTTTCGTCATTAGTGTGCACATATTTGCGGCGGAATATCAGCAGTTGATTTAAATACATGCTCATGATTTCCCAATTGAATGATATTTAATTTGTCACCCGATTCTCCACCGAATCAACAAGCTGTATTGTCGGTTGGTGGGGTGCTCTGTGCAGACGTATGATTTCATTATATAGTACTGTAACATGTATTCTTGCTTATTGTAAATAACAATATAATAATGAATTATTTCAGGACATAGCATATACTAAAAATATTGATTCAGCATGAATTTAATCATCAGTAACTCTCTCTCTCTCTCTCTCTCTCTCTCTCTCTCTCTCTCTCTCTCTCTCTCTCTCTCTCTCTATATATATATATATATATATATATATATATATATATATATATATATATATATATAGAGAGATGAAATCGTAAGACATTGACATTTATAATAAATATATATGTATATATATATATATATTTATACATATATATATATTATATATAGATATATATATATATATCTATATAGAGATATATAGAGATATATATCTCTAGATATATATATATATATATATTTATATAGATATATATATATATATATATATATATATATATATATATATATATATATATATATATCTATATATATATATATATATATATATATATCTATATATATATAATGTCGCTGTCTGTCGATGTCTTACGATTCATCTCTCCTTATGGTCCCTTAACTTACGGTTAGCCTCTCCCAGGGAATGAAGCAACCTGATGTTCACCATAATACATATTACAGAAACAGGACACCTGCATGATTCACATTGGAGTTTCTCTAATGAGATCCTTAAGCTAGAATGCTTACAACCCTGGCTTTCACTTGCTTACTGTACAATACTGTGTAGATGAATTTGCGGCAATGTTCCTTAAGCCTGCATAATGCATCTACTAATGATTTGCTTGGGACAACAAGCCCTTCCTTTGCGCTTCGGTAATTCTTCTGGTCACGTATAACATTGACTACATACAATTTTGCTTCTGCATATTGCAAACAACTCAATTTACGGGCAATATAGCCAGAGACATATGCTAGAACATTCACTTCCTCGGTGGAAAGTCCCTTGTCAATTCAAACAGGTAATTGAAGCGCAGAAATGCCCATTTGTGTTTGACTTTTAGTCAGACATACTCGCAAGTCGTAACAAAGCTGCTAGGCTGCTGCGCGTCGAGTAGCTTTCACAAAAGTAGGGGGCGCTGCCTTGCAGTGTCACGGAATTTGTCGGGCGAGCTGCCGAGTCGGGTATCTTATTATCATAACAAGACCTTTATTCAAACCGGCTACGGGATTAGTAGCACCCGTTTGTATTATTTTTTTATAATATAGCCCAAAGGTCTGCGATGGTCGCTAATCTATGATTTACCATCTGGCGTTAATCGACCTAATTCCCATCTGCGATCGATATCGATCAGGCCGTGCAAAAAGTTTTCACACTATTTAGCGTGCAGGAACTGGCTTAAACCGAACACTTTTGTTTGGGCTGATTTAGATAGCTGTTGCCATACATCGCACACATCCCCAAAACTGACGAAATTAATTCACGAATATATTTTTTTATTTTCCTTGAAGCTGTTACAACATTTGCATCCGGTTATACTACTCCATACAGGAGTGTGGCGTGGCGGACACATATTGACAAATCAGATGGGGGAGTGGGATCGGCTTTTTTACTTCGAAGTAAACCGCGTCGGTCAAAGTAAAGATAACAATCGATAGATGCTTGGGTTCACGATATGCACACTCTGCCAGTAACTATATGTCAGCTGTTAGACGGACTAGTGTGGTAGTGTGATGCAATTTGACTCTATATCCATCAGAGCGCTGAGAATACTAACATGGACGGCCTGACGAAAGAAGATGACCTATTGTGAGTATTGTACGTAATATACATGGAATTGATTGTAATCCCGGAAACACCCTTCGCTGTAAATTCTAACAACGTGAATTGCTGAAAGCTGTTCGACTTTTACCAGGGTCTTATGGTATTACTTTTCAGTAACCCAAAACGAATTCATCCGATAATGCATTTATCACATGAAGAAATTTATTCGAACGAGGCATTTCATGGTTGAGGTCATGCTTTCCAGCGCATCATGTTCGTTAACTACTCTTATCGCAACATCAGGGAGGGGAAGTCAGATTACCTTGATAGGGATGTGGCGGTTATTATGTGAGAAATGGGATCGGTTGATGTTTCACATGCTGTGGTGACCTTGAGTGCTTGGTCCATGATACCAAGCTTCCGTTCTCCGACTTGCTTGGTAAATATAAGCTGAGCGGCTTGTTGCAAGACTGCGTGATATCAAGAAGTGACCACCTGCAATGGTGACAATCTTTCGAATGTGCTTATTCTCATGATACACGACATCATACGACCTTAATCATCATCTCGGCCGGAATGATATGATTTATCACTTTATTTGTGAAAGGGCATTCACAGCATGTCAACTCATTGGAGAAGACAACTCAGTATCATTATATGTTTTGCAATATGATTGCAGCTATAACCGTATACCCACGCCCCACACGGCTGATATATCAAAGAGTGATAAAAGGGACCATGGTGGTATTGACTTTATATGACGACAGGTGGTGACAGTACAACATTTATATTCACATGAAAATGAAGCCTTAGTAAACATTTTTGCGCTACAATACCCTTCTTAGTAGCCGGGTTTAATATTTCGTATATTTTGCACACTGGCATCGCAAATATTTGCAAGGCAAGAATCTCAAACATATGTTGTCGCCTTGCAAACAGCGGGAGTCACTGCTTTGCATGGAACGTTGTGCGAATGCTGTAGTAGAGCATCACTGTAGTCTGCATATTTGAACTGAAACACAATAGGCATTTAACAACCACACTTTCTGTCATTTGGCAAATATTGTATCAAATGCTACCCTTATCGTTTGATAAGCTTCTTAATATACCAATCATGCCTGTAATGGGGCTCACACGTGCTGTCCTCACACACAAAACAGAAATGCTAATTACTGAGGATACATTAACTTACTACACACACCTGTTGCCTACTTGCTCATAAACCTGCGCTTTTGTCGCACAAAATGGTGCAAAGTTTTATGTTTGATCAGCAATATGAGGTCATATCAATATAGATACAGGCCCTATGTCAATTAAATAATTATTTTGCCTGTAGTTTGTTAATCCTGACCTAGAGAATTGCTAGCTCCCCAACCCCGAGGTACTTAAAGCATAATCTTTCTAGCTTCAGTTATTACCGTCAGTTTTGCTACAGACTGAACAAATGATTAAATTAGGTAAACGGTTTGGAAAACATATATCATTGACTTCCCTACTTGTGCGCATTGTTTTAAATAAATCATAACAAATTAATTACAGTGCGTGCTTGCGAGTAGAACGATGATATTCGATCAGTTAATTAAATAGAAGAAGAAAAGGAAGGGTCATTAGAACATCCGCTTATCCTAACAATGGTGGCATCTTATATGTATTTGTCATGCTTAAATTGAACATATATTGTATAGGAACCACATAGTCATTCAGATTGGATCATGTATTTCACTGTGCGTAGGTTGTCGAAGATGTTGCACAAAACTTCAGGTGAATGCTGCAGATAACAACATCCTCGTATGAAAGAGAGTCCCGGTGTGTAACTGGACAACAGCTCACCAATATTTCAATCAAGTTTCCTCAGACTATTTTAACAAGTAAATTGGTTAGAACAGAAGATGGCCATGTTCAATATATGGAGTGTTCGGGCGACAATGCAGAATCATGAAAACCACAAGAAAGGACGAAATGCGCACGAGTATTACCAATGGCATAGTTTGAATCCCATTGGTAAATGACATTTCGGAACAATTTGTAACCTAGCGTTTTGGAACAGTGTTTGTGCGTGAGCCTATTGATTCAATATAGCTCGCACTATATATTGGATAAAATATGCAAAGTGCATCACCATGGCAATAACACCCTGTGAAAATATTCAGTGTAACTCAGAGTATATTCTGTTGGGCAGTGCAAGTCTGTAAATGTTCGCCCATAACAAATTCCTTTAACTCAAGAGACGAAGTTATTGGGTTTGTTGAATGACGAGGTGATATATGTGAGACGAACCTGACGCTATCGCGGCTACACAGAGTAGCTTTGTTGGGGCATGATGACACGAGGTGTTACAAAATTCCCTAATTTAACGTCTACACACTCGTTTCAATATAATGAGGCTTTTGTGTTTGTTTATCTTCCTGTGATATAAATCAACTAAAGAAGAATACCACTTCACTCTGCGTCAAAATTGAATTACGCCATTTTTGCAGAACTGAAAAGCAGTTTATTTATCACTGAATTGTCTCCAAGAGGTTTCACAGAATTTGTCTAGACACTAGCTCCGTTATCTTTTGCAAGACGCTCATAACCCGGAAACAGATATGCCGATAATACGGAGACTATTAGGAAGGCGTAGGGCTCCTAAACGCGGCTCTTATGCGAGTGGGAGCTATCATTGCTACAAAGACCTCAGATTGATTTGATATGTCGCAACTAAAAATCCATAATAACCTGAGATCCTAAGATTGGGGACATATCATATAGGCATTGTCATCCACATTTTGCTAAAAGCGCTCCATGGAACAGACACTGCCATTTTTATTTTGACGTTGGTAATGTCAAAGAGTTACCACAACACGGCAGGTGACGGCTTTAGGGAACAACTACCTATAATCTTATTAATATTTATGTCATATTTCTGAGCGTAATTTGTAACATCACACTGGGCGATCCACGGCTTAGATGCAATGCTTAATTGTCCGTTTGACATTTTCATTATTCTTGCTAATACCATGCAAACAGAAGACATAGGTAGAAAAAATGAATTAGGATGACCATATTTAAAATAAATTCATCTTCATATTACCTGGTGTTTGGGCTACAATCCAGAAGCAAAGCTAACATAAAAGCGAATAATAACGCACACTTTCATAAACGACAACATTTCTGATAAACAATTTTCGATTCGATATTACGGTATTAACTTTGACATCTTGATTAGTGTATATGCGGACGAGTCTGAAACAGTATATTCTCGTTGAAATAATAGTGCATCCTAATGTAGAAAAATACACCGAGGCTTTATGAACATAATTCATGGACGAGTTTGTATTAGTACAAGGCTGTTAATTTAGGCCCGTTCTATGAATCTGTAAGCATAAACGTTACACATTCTTAACACATGTAGCATAATAAAACAACTTATTTGTTCTGCTGTAGATGGGCATGCCTACTTGATTATCACACTGGGGACTAATTTCGTGATCATTCCAAATATTTGGAGATTTTTGGACGGGATTACATGCTTCTTAATGATCGAACATAGAGGCGGTTTAGGGAGAGATAACATTCAAAAGCGTATCATGTTCCCAGTCCGCATATTCGCTATATGGCATATATAAGAATGGCTGTGATTAGGAAGTGAGATGCCATTGACTTCATGATCCGATGTTGTCAAACATGGCATCCTATTTGTGTTAAATATTACATGGACCTCATTGGTTGATTGGATATCCCTATTTATAGTTAACCCACGGCAAGAGACCAGCTTATTTGTAATTTTAGCAGCATGAGCCGGTGAAAGTTTCCTGCTGGCTGCCAAGCTCTGATAGCAATTTGATGCCAAAACATACGGAGGTGGTCACCCTCCAAGTGTCTGTGCTATTTCACTTTCTAACGTATCATGTCTGGCTTTTTGCATTTTGTCGTTCCTTGGTCTTCTATTAAAATACTGACACCATTTCACCCTGTCATTACTTCATCCTTGGAAGCAAGCATATCCAGGGGCAACTTCAATAAAACTGTTCCATCCGAAATCAAACTTGTTTGCCATTGGATAAAATTTCAGATACAAGATCCATTGCTAGTCGATTAACTAGAAACCGGTTCCTCTAAAACTAGCAAATCGCCAATCGATGTAAAAGTTATTTAGTGAATCCAAAAGCTCCTAAAAAAGACATGGGTTGGCTACGGGTTGACAGGGTTTCACGTAAAGGCATAGGACTCCTTGATGCAGATCTAAAGCAGATGGTTTGATCATGGCTTTTCGTCGTGATTGCATAACACATACTCTTGCAATGTTGATGAAAAGAAAAGTGTCATTAGGATGTATCATTTATTCACAACTTTCAGGGCAATATTGTGTCGAAACGCTCCCGGGTCGATGCGCCCCCGGGTCCTTGCGCCTATGGGACGATACGCCCCCGCAATGATTCGACCTCGTTTTACAGAAAGGAATAAATTGAATGCTGCATATTTCATTTAATGACGGAACAGCATTAATTAATTTATATCCGTTGATATTTAATAAATTTGTAGCATAATGTCTGCCGTCCAGAAAAAAAATGCATCACACCATCGCCCCTGGATAGAGTGCAGTAAGGGCAGTTGAACTCGGCGGCCAGAGCATAGAGGCTGTAAAGGCAAATAGCATCATACCACCACACTAATTTGTCTGACAGCTGACATCTAGTTACTGGCAAAGTTTGCATATTGTAAACTCAAGCATCTATCGATTGTAAAAATTACTGTGATATGGGCAAACTGACCAGATACCGCTAAAGTGAGAGGTATGTCTATGCTAATACTTCCGATATCTAATAACAGCTTTAATATAAACGCTAACAAGATGGAAAAGCTGGTTCAACGCAATGTTTCGCAGAATATTTTAACGGGACAGTCTGTATACGACTTGAATCATGAATAATGTTGTTTAGTATTAAACTGCCAGTTTTTAATTTTGTCAAAGGAACGACATTTAGCGCTCAAACGTGACCGGCACTTTCTATTATTATGTCTTGCAATACTTTGTTATTCAGTACACCGTGTCGGGAGAAAATATTAGCGACAGGACGGATCAGAGTCCAAAATCACAATGAACTATAGTAATATCGGCAGAATGCTGCTTTATTGTACCCGTAAACTTGAGTTATCTTCTCATAGTTTTTTGAAAACAAATAATTACACAATGCACTATTCTTTCTAGTCATCCAATTCCCTTAAAATCCTGCGTCTGACAATCATAGCGTGTCTAGTAATTATCATTATCATGTATTTCAAGTGTTGGCTTTGAATGTGCTTTGCAAACTATGTAGTGATGCAGTAGAACCATAATGGCGTTATTTTGGCAACTAAATAGGTGCAGCAATCACAAAGAGTGAACATACACCAGCAAAAGAAAGACAATCATAAATATAAATTAGATTAGCACATAGGACCCTTATGGATTAAGCTATAGCAATTGAGGTAAAAGGAATTATCATCCTCGTGTGCTAATGCTCTGCTGTGCATTGGATTTTTATTGCTCAAATAAAATTACTTTCACATTTGTCAAATATAATCGGTAAGATTGTGAAGGGTTAGGCAAGATTTCAAATATATCATGCAGCATCCCACATGTCTCATTCATTGCATGAATTGATACCCCTGATTTAAAAACAAACATTCCCGGTGACAAGCTCACAGGTTGCAAGATGAGCAGGTGATTTGCTCCTGGCTCTAAGCATTTCGTCATTCCTTGTTCTTCTTTTCTAGCCCAACCGACACTTCTTGATTGCTGGAGAGGCTTACCACACCGCTATGAAGCAAAGGAAGGGCATATTACCCTTAATGGAGTGTACCATATTGTTATTGTCAGTTGAAGCTTCAATAAAACTCCACGATCAGAACGTGTCATTTCTTATGCTGGCCATTCTCAGTTGCTATAGCAAGCAGGAAATAGTATCTATTGGCCGACATATATCCTCTTTATATTTCTTTCTTATTGATTTATATCTTAGGTGCCTCTGGTAGACGTAAAAAACACCAATCCTCGTAATTGTTCAATAGGATGTAGTGTACTGCATGCAATGCAAACACCATTCACGTGTCTAGAAGATTTCACTTCTAATTGTACGTCCTGTAGGGCTGAATTTATCCATTGGAAAGACACAGTCGACGTCTAGTCTACCTTTATTTTATGTCAAAAGATAAATCTGAATCATATTGGTTTCGTCATTAGTGTGCACATATTTGCGGCGGAATATCAGCAGTTGATTTAAATACATGCTCATGATTTCCCAATTGAATGATATTTAATTTGTCACCCGATTCTCCACCGAATCAACAAGCTGTATTGTCGGTTGGTGGGGTGCTCTCTGCAGACGTATGATTTCATTATATAGTACTGTAACATGTATTCTTGCTTATTGTAAATAACAATATAATAATGAATTATTTCAGGACATAGCATATACTAAAAATATTGATGCAGCATGAATTTAATCATCAGTAACTCTCTCTCACTCTCTCTCTCTCTCTCTCTCTCTCTCTCTCTCTATATATATATATATATGTACATAGGAGAGATGAAATCGTAAGACATTGACATTTATAATAAATATATATGTATATGTATATATATATATTTATACATATATATATTTATATATATAAATATGTATATATATATATTTATATATATATATATATATATCTATATATATATATATATATATATATATATATATATATATATATATATATATATATATATATATATATATATATATATATATATATATATATATATAAATGTCGATGTCTTACGATTTCATCTCTCCTTATGGTCCCTTAACTTACGGTTAGCCTCTCCCAGGGAATGAAGCAACCTGATGTTCACCATAATACATATTACAGAAACAGGACACCTGCATGATTCACATTGGAGTTTCTCTAATGAGATCCTTAAGCTAGAATGCTTACAACCCTGGCTTTCACTTGCTTACTGTACAATACTGTGTAGATGAATTTGCGGCAATGTTCCTTAAGCCTGCATAATGCATCTACTACTGATTTGCTTGGGACAACAAGCCCTTCCTTTGCGCTTCGGTAATTCTTCTGGTCACGTATATCATTGACTACATACAATTTTGCTTCTGCATATTGCAAACAACTCAATTTACGGGCAATATAGCCAGAGACATATGCTAGAACATTCACTTCCTCGGTGGAAAGTCCCTTGTCAATTCAAACAGGTAATTGAAGCGCAGAAATGCCCATTTGTGTTTGACTTTTAGTCAGACATACTCGCAAGTCATAACAAAGCTGCTAGGCTGCTGCGCGTCGAGTAGCTTTCACAAAAGTAGGGGGCGCTGCCTTGCAGTGTCACGGAATTTGTCGGGCGAGCTGCCGAGTCGGGTATCTTATTATCATAACAAGACCTTTATTCAAACCGGCTACGGGATTAGTAGCACCCGTTTGTATTATTTTTTTATAATATAGCCCAAAGGTCTGCAATGGTCGCTAATCTATGATTTACCATCTGGCGTTAATCGACCTAATTCCCATCTGCGATCGATATCGATCAGGCCGTGCAAAAAGTTTTCACACTATTTAGCGTGCAGGAACTGGCTTAAACCGAACACGTTTGTTTGGGCTGATTTAGATAGCTGTTGCCATACATCGCACACATCCCCAAAACTGACGAAATTAACTCACGAATATATTTTTTTATTTTCCTTGAAGCTGTTACAACATTTGCATCCGGTTATACTACTCCATACAGAAGTGTGGCGTGGCGGACACATATTGACAAATCAGATGGGGGAGTGGGGTCGGCTTTATTACTTCGAAGTAAACCGCGTCGGTCAAAGTAAAGATAACAATCGATAGATGCTTGGGTTCACGATATGCACACTTTGCCAGTAACTATATGTCAGCTGTTAGACGGACTAGTGTGGTAGTGTGATGCAATTTGCCTCTATATCCATCAGAGCGCTGAGAATACTAACATCGACGGCCTGACGAAAGAAGATGACCTATTGTGAGTATTGTACGTAATATACATGGAATTGATTGTAATCCCGGAAACACCCTTCGCTGTAAATTCTAACAACGTGAATTGCTGAAAGCTGTTCAACTTTTACCAGGGTCTTATGGTATTGCTTTTCAGTAACCCAAAACGAATTCATCCGATAATGCATTTATCACATGAAGAAATTTATTCGAACGAGGCATTTCATGGTTGAGGTCATGCTTTCCAGCGCATCATTTTCGTTAACTACTCTTATCGCAACATCAGGGAGGGGAAGTCAGATTACCTTGATAGGGATGTGGCGGTTATTATGTGAGAAATGGGATCGGTTGAAGTTTCACATGTAGTGGTGACCTTAAGTGCTTGGTCCCTGATACCAAGCTTCCGTTCTCCGACTTGCTTGGTCAATATGAGCTGAGCGGCTTGTTGCAAAACTGCGTGATAGATATCAAGAAGTGACCACCTGCAATGGTGACAATCTTTCGAATGTGCTTATTCTCATGATACACGACATCATACGACCTTAATCATCATCTCGGCCGGAATGATATGATTTATCACTTTATTTTTGAAAGGGCATTCACAGCATGTCAACTCATTGGAGAAGACAACTCAGTATCATTATATGTTTTGCAATATGATTGCAGCTATAACCGTATACCCACGCCTCACCGTTTGCCGGAAATTCTACCACACGGCTGATATATCAAAGAGTGATAAACGGGACCATGGTGGTATTGACTTTATATGACGACAGGTGGTGACAGTACAACATTTATATTCACATGAAAATGAAGCCTTAGTAAACATTTTTGCGCTACAATACCCTTCTTAGTAGCCGGGTTTAATATTTCGTATATTTTGCACACTGGCATCGCAAATATTTGCAAGGCAAGAATCTCAAACATATGTTGTCGCCTTGCAAACAGCGGGAGTCACTGCTTTGCATGGAACGTTGTGCGAACGCTGTAGTAGAGCATCACTGTAGTCTGCATATTTGCACTGAAACACAATAGGCATTTAACAACCACACTTTCTGTCATTTGGCAAATATTGTATCAAATGCTACCCTTATCGTTTGATAAGCTTCTTAATATACCAATCATGTCTGCAATGGGGCTCACACGTGCTGTCCTCACACACAAAACAGAAATGCTAATTACTGAGGATACATTAACTTACTAGACACACCTGTTGCCTACTTGCTCATAAACCTGCGCTTTTGTCGCACAGGATGGTGCAAAGTTTTATGTTTGATAAGCAATATGAGGTCATATCAATATAGATACAGGCCCTATGTCAATTAAATAAATATCTTGCCTGTAGTATGTTAATCCTGACCTAGAGAATTGCTAGCTCCCCAACCCCGAGGTACTTAAAGCATAATCTTTCCAGCTTCAGTTATTACCGTCAGTTTTGCTACAGACTGAACAAATGATTAAATTAGGTAAACGGTTTGGAAAACATATGTCATTGACTGCCCTACTTGTGCGCATTGTTTTAAATAAATCAGAACAAAACAATTACAGTGCGTGCTTGCGAGTAGAACGATGATATTCGATCAGTTAATTAAATAGAAGAAGAAAAGGAATGGGTGTCACAAGATCCTTTACAATCACCCGAGGCCTTGGTTAACGAAGGTAAAGTTAATATATATCATGATAAACGCTGTATCATAATTGGCAGTGCATATCAGTTTCATACCCACTTAACTTAGTTCAGAAAGTTCCGGGTCATTAGAACATCCGCTTATTCTAACAATGGTAGCATCTTATATGTATTTGTCATGCTTAAATTGCACATATATTGTATAGGAACCACATAGTCATTCAGATTGGATCATGTATTTCACTGTGCGTAGGTTGTCGAAGATGTTGCACAAAACTTCAGGTGAATGCTGCAGATAACAACATCCTCGTATGAAAGAGAGTCCCGGTGTGTAACTGGACAACAGCTCACCAATATTTCAATCAAGTTTCCTCAGACTATTTTAACAAGTAAATTGGTTAGAAAAGAAGATGGCCATGTTCAATATATGGAGTGTTCGGGCGACAATGCAGAATCATGAAAACCACAAGAAAGAACGAAATGCGCACGAGTATTACCAATGGCATAGTTTGAATCCCATTGGTAAATGACATTTCGGAACAATTTGTAACCTAGCGTTTTGGAACAGTGTTTGTGCGTGAGCCTATTGATTCAATATAGCTCGCACTATATATTGGATAAAATATGCAAAGTGCATCACCATGGCAATAACACCCTGTGAAAATATTCAGTGTAACTCAGAGTATATTCTGTTGGGCAGTGCAAGACTGTACATGTTCGCCCATTTCCAATTTCTTTTTTTGGTAAATGACATTTGGGAACAAATATTTTTCGCTTCGACAGCTAAGTAATAACCTATCGTTTTGTAACAGTGTTTGTGCGTGAGCTTATTTATTCAATGTCGCTTGCACTATATATTTGATAAAATATAAAAAGTGCATCACCATGCTCAAAAACACCCAGAGAAAATATTCAGTGTAAATCAGAGCACATTCTGTTGGGCAGTGCAAGTCTGTAAATGTTCGCCCATAACAAATTCCTTTAACTCAAGAGACGAAGTTATTGGGTTTGTTGAATGACGAGGTGATATAGGTGAGACGAACCTGACACTATCGCGGCTACACAGAGTAGCTTTGTTGGGGCATGATGACACGAGGTGTTACAAAATTCCCTAATTTAACGTCTACACTCGTTTCAGTATAATGAGGCTTTTGTGTTTGTTTATCTTCCTGTGATATAAATCAACTAAAGAAGAATACCACTTCACTCTGCGTCAAAATTGAATTACGCCATTTTTGCAGAACTGAAATGCAGTTTATTTATCACTGAATTGTCTCCAAGAGGTTTCACAGAATTTGTCTAGACACTAGCTCCGTTATCCTTTGCAAGACGCTCATAACCCGTAAACAGATATGCCGATAATACGGAGACTATTAGGAAGGCGTAGGGCTCCTAAACGCGGCTCTTATGCGAGTGGAAGCTAACATTGCTACAAAGACCTCCGATTGATTTGATATGTCGCAACTAAAAATCCATAATAACCTGAGATCCTAAGATTGGTGACATATCATATAGGCATTGTCATCCACATTTTGCTAAAAGCGCTCCTTGGAACAGACACTGCCATTTTTATTTTGATGTTGGTAATGTCAAAGATTTACCACAACACGGCTAGTGACGGCTTTAGGAAACAACTCCCTATAATCTTATTAATATTTAGTCATATTTCTGAGCGTAATTTGTAACATCACACTGGGCGATCCACGGCTTAGATGCAATGCTTAATTGTCCGTTTGACATGTTCATTATTCTTGCTAATACCATGTAAACAGAAGACATAGGTAGAAAAAATAAATTAGGGATGATCATATTCAAAATAAATTAATCTTCATATTACCTGATGTTTGGGCTACAATCCAGAAGCAAAGAAAACATACAAGCGAATACTAATGCACACTCTCATAAACGACAACATTTCTGATAAACAACTTTCGATTCGATATTACGGTATTAACTTTCACATCTTGATTAGTGTATATGCGGACGAGTCTGAAACAATATATTCTCGTCGAAATGAATAGTGCATCCTAATGTAGAAAAATACACCCAGGCTATATGAACATAATTCATGGACGAGTCTGTATTAGTACAAGGCTGTTAATTTAGGCCCGTTCTATGTATCTGTAAGCACAAGCGTTACACATTCTTAACACATGTAACCTAATAAAACAACTTATTTGTTCTGCTGTAGATGGGCATGCCTACATGATTGTCACACTGGGGACTAATTTCGTGATCATTCCAAATATTTGGAGATTTTTGGACGGGATTACATGCGTCTTAATGATCGAACATAGAGGCGGTTTAGGGAGAGATAACATTCAAAAGCGTATCATGTTCCCAGTCCGCATATTCGCTATATGGCATATATAAGAATGGCTGTGATTAGGAAGTGAGATGCCATTGACTTCATGTTGTCAAACATGGCATCCTATATGTGTTAAATATTACATGCACCTCATTGGTTGATTGGATATCCCTATTTATAGTTAACCCAAGGCAAGAGACCAGCTTATTTGTAATTTTAGCAGCATGAGCCGGTGAAAGTTTTCTGCTGGCAGCCAGGCTCGGATAGCAGTTTGATGCCAAAACATACGGAGGTGGTCACCCTCCAAGTGTCTGTGCTATTTCACTTTCTAACGTATCATGTCTGGCTTTTTGCATTTTGTCGTTCCTTGGTCTTCTATTAAAATACTGGCACCATTTCACCCTGTCATTACTTCATCCTTGGAAGCAAGCATATCCAGGGGTAACTTCAATAAAACTGTTCCATCCGAAATCAAACTTATTTGCCATGTGAAAACATACATGTTGGGCCCTTGGCTATGAAAAGCGGCATAAGTGCGCTCCCAAACTAACTAAGGGCAACAAGCTTGTGAAAATGTTATATCACTAATGGGGCGCTCGCCTGTCGTTTCAATCATTCCTCCATTATCTTTGAAAGAAAAATCGATCTGCGTCTATACTTTTGTAATGAGTATAAATAAGTAGAAACATTTGTCAGGTATACAGCGGAATCGCCTTAGAGTATGTTATCATCGCCTATACAGCGGCATCGCCTTAGATTATGTAATCATCGCCTAGTCTACTGTGTTCATTTTATATCAGTGAAACCGATGTTTACCCGATAAATCAAATAGTGAAGCAAATATCTCAGTGAAGAGAAGTGCATCAAAGTGCTACATGTTGAGCACTTATATTGAGTTCAGAATTATACTACTGACAGGAAAACGTTTTAGGGGTAATCTGTCGTATGTCATATGGCAATTAGTGCGTTAAGCGTTGACAAGGCTTAGAATTAGCAAATAAATAGTCTTGGACAGCTATTCAAGAAGGCTTAAGCAAGCTTTAGCTTGTCCAGATCTGGTGGCTATTAAGTTGAGCTATATATGGTTAATGGTATGGTTAATATAAAATACGAAGTACTATTCCTTGCAGTCAGTCCATTTTATCCCCTCCATGAACCTATCGCAATAACCTATGACTATTGCGCTCTTATCTGCGACGACCCCACACTAATATTCCCTAAGACCCTTTCTTTATCTTCGCCGTGGCCAAAAGCAAATGAAGGTCTACGACATTGATGTACATTAGGTTTCTGATACATGACAATCATAGGATGTCAACTACTGTAGGACAGTAACTCATCATCAGTTATTTCAGATGCAGGATTTGACAGACACGATCTAGGAAATAATGACCACCACCTCCAGCATCCAAAGTCACAATGCTTGGTTATCACAGTTAAAGGTTAATTTTAATTGTGAAAACTATATCATTTTATGCTGTTCATATTGATTTGATATGTCGCAACTAAAAATCCATAATAACCTGAGATCCTACAATTGGGGACATATTATATAGGCATTGTCATCCACATTTTGCTAAAAGCGCTCCATGGAACAGACACTGCCATTTTTATTTTGACGTTGGTAATGTCAAAGAGTTACCACAACACGGCAGGTGACGGCTTTAGGAAACAACTCCCTATAATCTTATTAATATTTATGTCATATTTCTGAGCGTAATTTGTAACATCACACTGGGCGTTCCACGGCTTAGATGCAATGCTTAATTGTCCGTTTGACATGTTCATTATTCTTGCTAATACCATGCAAACAGAAGACATAGGTAGAAAAAATAATCAAGATGACCATATTCAAAATAAATTAATCTTCATATTACCTGGTGTTTGGGCTACAATCCAGAAGCAAAGCTAACATAAAAGCGAATAATAACGCATACCTTCATAACCGACAACATTTCTGATAAACAATTTTCGATTCGATATTACGGTATTAACTTTCATATCTTGATTAGTGTATATGCGGACGAGTCTGAAACAATATATTCTCGTCGAAATGAATAGAGCATCCTAATGTAGAAAAATACACCAAGGCTATATGAACATAATTCATGGACGAGTCTGTATTAGTACAAGGCTGTTAATTTAGGCCCGTTCTATGTATCTGTAAGCATAAACGTTACACATTCTTAACACATGTAACCTAATAAAACAACTTATTTGTTCTGCTGTAGATGGGCATGCCTACTTGATTGTCACACTGGGGACTAATTTCGTGATCATTCCAAATATTTGGAGATTTTTGGACGGGATTACATGCGTCTTAATGATCGAACATAGAGGCGGTTTAGGGAGAGATAACATTCAAAAGCGTATCATGTTCCCAGTCCGCATATTCGCTATATGGCAGATATAAGACTGGCTGTGATTAGGAAGTGAGATGCCATTGACTTCATGATCCGATGTTGTCAAACATGGCATCCTCTATGTCTTAAATATTACATGGACCTCATTGGTTGATTGGATATCCCTATTTATAGTTAACCCACGGCAAGAGACCAGTTTATTTGTAATTTTAGCAGCATGAGCCGGTGAAAGTTTCCTGCTGGCAGCCAGGCTCTGATAGCAGTTTGATGCCAAAACATACGGAGGTGGTCACCCTCCAAGTGTCTGTGCTATTTCACTTTCTAACGTATCATGTCTGGCTTTTTGCATTTTATCGTTCCTTGGTCTTCTATTAAAATACTGGCACCATTTCACCCTGTCATTACTTCATCCTTGGAAGCAAGAATATCCAGGGGCAACTTCAATAAAACTGTTCCATCCGAAATCAAACTTGTTTGCCATTGGATAAAATTTCAGATACAAGATCCATTGCTAGTCGATTAACTAGAAACCGCTTCCTCTAAAACTAGCAAATCGCCAATCGATGTAAAAGTTATTTAGTGAATCCAAAAGCTCCTAAAAAATACATGGCTTGGCTACGGATTGACAGGGTTTCACGTAAAGGCATAGGACTCCTTGATGCAGATCTAAAGCAGATGGTTTGATCATGGCTTTTAGTCGTGATTGCATAACACATACTCTTGCAATGTTGATGGGTAAAATCATTTAATGGATTATTTGGCCAAACCCAGTGCCAATTTTAATCAAATGAAATGAAAACAGCACAATCGGGAAATATAAGAAGAGAACAATTGCCCTTTAAGTAATTGCCATTTCATTTTCAGCTTTTGTGGAGAGGTGAATCGATAATACATATTAGGCATGGCGTGTGTTCATTACTAGCAAACAATGACAATTCATGAAATCGGGACAACTCAATCAAATGATGATTTATTATAGGGCGAACAAGGTACGCAAATTGTTTTGTCAGCATACATCTAGTCGATATGTATATATATATATATATATATATATATATATATATATATATATATATATATATATATATATATATATATATAGATATATATATATATATATATATATATATATATATATATATATATATATGTATATGTATATATATATATATATATATATCTATATATATCATTATATATATATATCTACTGGATGTATATATATATATATATATGTAAATATATATAGATATGTTCATATATATATATATATTCATATGTATGTATGCATTTATATGTATATATATATATACTATACATATATATATATTTATATATATATTTATATATATAAATATATATACATATTTATATTTATATATATATATATATATATATATATTCATTGATCTTGTCAGCATAATTGTATTTATATACATATCTTTATGTGTATATATTTATATATAAATATACATATTCATATGCATGTTATCGTGTGTATTTGGTTGATCATCGGCCGTGTATCAATATTTTTTACACTATCAAGTTATGCTGAATGCTAACGGCGTTAACTGCATGCTGTTGTGTAGTTTTGCTACAGAAAACGCTCGATAAAACATCAGACTATAGAATCGTGCATGTTCCGAGCTCGTTTGCACCGAAGTACTACGAAAAAAACACAAGATATGGCTGCGCTCTGAAGCATTACCATTGTTGCGATTGTGCTATTTTCAGCACGGACCAATATTTTGTCACATTATTAGGCAATTGATAGGCATGGTTATATCATCCTTTTAACGAATAACTGGCACATTATGATTGGGACAACACATTCCTATGTATAATGTTATTGTACATAATTTTTGTAGCTATTATTCATTGAGGCGTTTGCATCTATGTGTCTCCCAATAGTGCATTTATAATAAACAAAAAGAAAAGAATCCTACAAAACCCTGTGTTGGCGTCGAGTCGATTGGAATTAAGTAGCATGATACCAAGTTCCAGTATCGTACACTGTTAGAAACCGAGAACACCTGCTGGTCTATTGATCACCAGAGTTATATTATAAAGAAACCTTACACATTTGCTTTCTGACAAACACCCGATAAAGAAACCTTAAAACACTGACGTTGTTCTGGAGAAGTAATGTACGCAGTTGCTGCTAAGCATGCTGTGTTCATTTGATATCAAGGGTTTAATTGAGCATACTTTGTATATACCATCTACACTGTGCATATACCAGCCAACGCCCCTCTATAAAGACGGTGTATACAACATGTCCAGTGCACCTAACACAGATGGCTTCGTCATTTATAGATAGGCGAATAATGGCAACAAAAGGTTATCCACTGCTCTAATTTATCATCATTATTACCTTTATTGTCATTTGTACTATAGCTTTAAGTAATAAAAATGGTCGTTCAGACCGGTATTTAGTCCCACCTTTCAAAAACATATGGTGACCGCGTCTTCATTTACCAGCAGCACTTATATATCTGCGCATGTTACTGTTAAGGCATTTGCTATTATTACAGTCACCTGCATGTATAATTAACCCGTTCACACAAAATGAGCAGTTAAGGCATTAATATGACTGCTTAGCGCTGCACATATACGTAACATGCTGCAGGTTATGTAAGGTTAATGTTTGACTAGTGAAATACTAAGCGGAATGTTTGCCGTGACTCCTCTTGATAACCATGTAAAAAACTACCAAGGCGACAAATTATCAAGCATGCCGTGCTTTGGTTGCGTTTATTATGCAGTTTTTACATTGATATGACTACTTAGCACTGCACATATCCGTAACATGCTGCAGGTTATATAAGGTTAATGATTGATTAGTGAAATGCTAAGCGGAATGTTTGCCGTGACTTATCATGATTACCATTTAAAAAACTACCAAGGCGACAAATTATCAAGCATGCCGTGCCTTGGTTGCGTTTATTATGCAGTTTTTCGTTGCTTAACCCAATTATGACAGCATTTCGTGAGATGTGAGAAATGCAACCGCCACACGTTGGCCATATACGACGCGGCTAACTTGGATACATCGCAATAGCTATGCAATCTCGGAAACTATTACCTTATGAGTAATACATTAGAAAATGGAAATGCTTGTTAGTTTAGTACAAGCACATTTACTCGAAATGCCAATATATTAATGTATGAGAATGCACCTTGCAAATCATGAGTCAAGCATTCTCAATTGCAAATTTCTTTCTATCCAATGAACACTAGATTAAAAATTTGAGAAACCTTTCTGAGCTCCCTGTATGAATACTTGCTTAAGCTGAATTAGCCTCCACAATGACATTTTAGTGTTACAGCAACATGATTGAACACTTTTTGAAAGTAAGTTTTTATCTGCAAAAATTGATAGATAACCCGCTACACCTGCAATCGGGCTTGATAACAAGGTATTATTTTCCTAAGTCACCATGCATCACATGAAACACTCTGTGCTCCAACGAATCAACACTAAGTTTATGTTTGATATTTCTGTATTCTAATGCAAAGATTTACATGTTCGGTAAATGATGCATACCACTTACCAGTCGAGTCTACAAGGATATATATGCACTTCGATTCCCCATACAATTGGTGCGTATTTGCGACAAATCGACCTGCCACTGTTGCATCCAGGATGCACTAGAAATTCGACTTCATTTTGTAGTTTTATAAAATTGCAACTATCAAATGTTGCCATAAGACATATGTCATGACCAATTAATTAGGAAGCACTTAAGAAACGTGAGCAGTTCTCGTAGATACTTTTTTCAGCAATGTAGCCTACATTGCACATTATTTTCGGCTATTCAAATTATATGTTAACTTATATTTCAATATAGTAGCGTGATTAAATTACAGATCCTCTAATTTCTATTGTGTTTTTCTACGGTTAGAAAGTTTTATGCGGACCGAAATGTCTCCGCAAAGTGAGGCAGAGGAACGGAGGGATATATCCATCGAATGCACAACTCACTCACCTGGTGCTTAACTGTACGGCTGACAACCTTCTTGTCAGCTTGTAATAATTGCACGTGATTAAATAAGTATGGTTGAATCAAGCAGTATAAGAACACCAACTTCCTAACCGATGGCATACCTGATTAATTACTTTTTGCCTCGACATTTACGTATAAAGCTCTACATCTTAAACTGTGTATATGCGTATGAGTCTATTTGTTTAACATGTCTGCCATTATATATTCGATTGCAAAGGAATGGTGCACCACAATGCTCAAAAATTACCCGAGACCATATGCATTACCTTACTACTAGTTCAAGGCTGCTAAAGCATTCCGTAAATCGCTCAGCTAAAACATTACAAAGAGCATATTTACACGAATACTTCGGATGTCAACGTTTGCTTTCTTGTAACACTGGGACATATTTCCTGGTCGTTCCAAATGTTACTATGTCCCTAACAGCCACGTGTCTATTTATTGTTACTACTCCGCCAAATGATCGGCCAATATGTCCAATATACACGGTACATAGTCAGCATGACGCAAATCCAATTATTCAACAGTGTTATATTTTGCATAATTTATCTGAATTAGACAAACTCTTTTATGTTTGGCTTGGTAGGGATGTTCACGTTGAAACATGTAACAACGGTTCTAGCTTATGTAACCTGGAATCTGGTATATGCTTATGCGTTTACTACCCTACCTGATTCGTCGTTTTGTTTCAGTGATAGTCGCCTTCATGTAGATTCACAGGGCTCCTTGTGTGATTAAGGCTGCATTGTACGGCGCTCATTCGAGGAATTCGAGGAATAACGGATTGGATGACGGATATTTAGAAAGCCTTGATGAGACGTGAAGGAAGTGATACCCAGTGTGTAAGCTTCTGAGAAAAGTGACTCTCTTATCAATACGCAGTGTTGGCGGTTGCTTCCGTGTGGTCGGAATGTCCGACATATGACCCTCTGTCGAAAAACAAATGGGCTTTCCACCAGGTAATATGTTCAATACATCTTTCAGTTAACTCTAAACACTTGGTTTCGCCAAGAAAGTCAGTGGTTGATTGAAACAAGCTGTGTCAGGAGAATGAAATCCATCAACCCCGCATGTTTGCAGAGCCAGGTCGAACAGCCTACTACAACACAAACTCGCCAAAATGAAATTTAAAACCGAGCAAAACTCGCTAATTAAATCCTGTTGTGGCCAATATTAGTATTACTTGGCGTAAGTGCATTAACATGTTTTAATTATATAAGAGTAGGTCTTATGTGCCTTTAAGTGGAATCATATATCATGGGCGATTCGGACCAGGTACTAGTTGTTGTTCTTTTGTAGGTTCAATGATATATGATATCTAGTCAATAGTGAAAGGTATGGAGAACTGCAATACAACGCAAATACCATGCGCCTAGTGCACATGCACCCACAGAAACATTTTCGAGCTATTTTAGTGGTACCATAGCGATGAATATCGATTATGTAGCCTAGTAGCCATGTTAATGAGCAACACACCCTATGTCATTTGCAGCAGACATTCGTACCCGTTGGTCGTCCCGTGTTCTGGTGCTTTCGCCTGTTGGGACCGATCGGTCAGGTTCGACTACTTTGAAGCTGAATTGCACTTACGGCTAGCAACATTGCGGTATCAGGACAGCTAGAAGATGAATATATCGCTTATTTTTATATACTTGGCACAGTTTTCATCCAACGCCGCTTACGTGTCTTTGTGCTCATGAGGTGAACGAGCCAGATATAGTAATATTGGGCCCTGCTTAATCTATAGAAGCAGTGGGGACACAGCACTGTACGTTCTACATTGATGGGAGAAGATAAACAGCTAGTCTATTGCTCTCTGTAGATTAATTTCCAGATTTCATACTGACTCTCAAATGATCTGCAAGCAAATGCCTAAAGATGTTTGGCGAGGAGATTGGTCATCCGAACATTGAGCTGGATTGTACAACCCGGTTCATAGATATGTTGATATCAAATGCGCGTGTCACGAAACGTTAAACCTAAGTAGTGGATCTTAAGCTCATAGCCTTAGGATCGGAGTGGCCGCGAGGTAGGGGGCTTAAGGAAGGCACGAAACTTCCTAATGCGGCTCGGATTACACTGCGTCCTCGTAAGAGAATTGGCCCAGTTTTTAAATTCCATGTTTTTGCCAACCCGTTTAGCTGGTCAGCAATATGGATCAAATCAGTCACGCATGTAAAGCTTCATTGCACTTAAGGCTTCTGCCTTCATTGACGAACATTCGATCAATCAATCGAAGCACACCAGTGTATTTTGTGTGTCAAATATGAGTACATATGGGCCTACATAACATATCTCGTTGTTCTGCCCATGATGGCGATTGGTCACTGCGTTTGGTCACTGCCACATAAGGAACCAATATACCACGGAAACATCTTATGAGAAATACTGTACAGAGTCGCTATGAATGTATTGTCCATTATTTGCTCAAATGCCTAAACCACCAGCAATATGAATATATCAAATGGTCATTGAAAAGTACTAGACAATGCCTAATTATTTAATCTATCGAGAAACTGAAATCATCACTGGCTGTTATATGTTTTGTTATATCCCATCTGAGATATCTGATAAAGGGCATTTCACAGTCAGTCGCAGCCTCCATTTGCCATCACTTTGACTATCCATTTGTATCATTTCCCTCGATGAATAAAAAACGATCCGCCCCTGGGTCAATCGGCCATCGCCGGTACCACACGCCCTCTTGTCGATGCATCCCCGGGACAACATGTCCCCGGGTCGATGCGCCCCCCGGTCGTTGCGGCCCTGGGTCGATGCGCTTCCGGGTTGGTGCGCCCCTGGGACGATACACCCCCGCAATGATACACCCTCGTTTTACATTAAGGAATATACTGAATGCTACATATTTCATTTAATAAAGGGACAGCATTAATGATTTTACATCTGTTGTTATGAAAAAAATTTAAAGCATAATGTTTACCGTGGGAAACCATGCATCGCACCATCGTTTTTGTTGTGAGAAAACATTAGCGGCAAAAACTATAGTTATATCGGAAGAATGCTGCTTTATTGTATTCGCCAACTTGACTGGGTCAGAGGATTGTGCACAATTGACAGCACATTAGTACAGTATCTCAGTTATCTTCTCATACTTTAAGAAAATAATGAAACTATGCCCTATTTTTCCAAGTCATCGAATTCATATCCCCTCATTGACGGATTTCTAAGATGTCTACTCATCATCATTACCAGGTATTTTACGTGTTGGCTCTGCATTTGACAGCTTTGCAAACTATTTAGCGAAGCAGTAGAACCCTAATGTCGCCATTTTAGCAACTAAATAGGTGCAGTAGTCAAAGAGGTGAACATACATCGACAAAAGAAAGACAATTATCACATTGGACCCTTATGCATTAAACCATAGCAATTGCAGAAAAGGGAATTATTATCCTTTGCGCTTATGCTTTGCTGTGCATGGGAGTGTTATAGCTCAAATAAAATTATTCTTCTCGTCTGATACATTTCTAATACTACAATCAACGTAACAACGTGTAACTTACGGAATATGACGGCAGATGCCGTCAATACATTGTACCTTCATAAATATCCTAGTGCTCTATGACACACTGTCGCATTGACGAAGTTTTATAAGTATGACAAATATGAAAATTGCATGACTCATTTAACCAAATACGTCGCCCGACTTTGTTAAAAGTAATGTTATCTCTGCGTACTTCAAATCTGTCCGATATAACGGGTTAGGATTTTGAAGGGTTATGCAAGATTTCATATATATCATGGAGCCTCTTACAGGTCTCATTCATTGCATGAATTTATTTGTGACACCGATTTAAAAGCAAATATTGCTGATGGCAAGCTTACGGGTAGCAATATGAGAAGGTAATTTGTTCCTGTTTGCAGCCCGTGATATTTCACCTCTTACATAACCTGTTTGGCTCACAGCATTTAGTCGTTCCTTGTTCTTCTTCATAAAAAATGACACCATTTTACCCTGTCATCATTTCTAGCCCCATCGACATTCCTAGATTGCTGAAGAGGCTCACCACACCGCTACGAAGCAATGGCAAGGCATATAGGATTGAATCGTCCGCAACTCTGAGGCTCAGCATATTACCCTCAAACCAGTTTGTTAGTGTCAGTGGCAGCTTCAATGAATCTCCACGATAAGAACGTGCCTTATTTTAGGGTGGCCATGCTCCGTTGCTAAAGCAAGCGGGAAATAGTATCTATTGGTCAACTTATATCTTCTTTATATTTCTTTCTTGTTGGTTTATTCCTCAGGTGCCTCCGGTAGACGCAAAAACACCAAATCCTCGCAATAGTTCAATAGAGTGTAGCATACTGCATGCATTGCAAACACCTGTTATCCCAAGAAATTAATCTGTGGCTCTGCATGTTCCAAGTTTGCACCATTTCTTGCCAACTGTATGTTATAAGCCAATATTACAACATCGCTGCATTGACGGTCCAACAGGTTCCTAGATCCGCAACATTAACGTGTCTAGTAGATATCACTTCTATTTAATCGTTATTTGTTATAGTTTATCTTGCATATCGTTCCATTGGCCACCTATTTAGAGCCTTTGCATACCTGTCTGTGGTCCCCGTGGACACGCTATGATTTGAGAGGTACAAGTTCGAATATGCGCTACTTTCGTTCGTAACCTTAGTCAAACCGGCTACGGGATTAGTAGCACGTACTTGTATTATTTTTTATAATGTAGCCAAAAGTGATGCGATGGTCGCTTATCTATGATTCACCATCTGGCGTTAATCGACCTAATTCCCATTTGTGATCGATAATGATCAGGCAGTGCAAAAAGTGTTCATACTATTTAGCGTTCAGGAACTGGCTTTTCCAGAACACGTTAGCTAGGATAAACGATTTAGATAGCTGTTGCCACACATCGAACACATCCCCAACACAGAAGAAATTGATTCACGAGCATTATTGTTTATTTTCCTTGAACCCGCTACAATATTTGCTTCCGGTTATACTGAGCTATATAGCAGTGTGGCGTGGCGGACACATATTGACAAATCAAAGTGGCTTTGACCATGCTGAATAGCAGCTATATATAAATGTTGTTAATGATGGCGAATTCGGTTTATCTATTCTATTACGCGATTTTATATTCTTTGCCGGCCAATTGGTGCTGTCTAATCTATGACCAAACCATAAAAGATGATGAAACGCACTCTTATCCCTGCAGACATCACAATCCAATCACCATTAAAATACCATTCTAATGCACGACGTCACACGACCTCAATCATCGACTCGGTCGGACTGATGTGATTTATAACTTGTGAATTTGTATTTGTGAAAAGGCATTGACAGCATGTGAGTTCAGAAAACTCAGTTCTATCATATGTTTTGTATTATAGTTGCGGCTATTACCCTCTTGTGTCGTATGCCCACGTCCCATCGTTTATCTTAAATTCGACCTCACGGCTGATATATGTCTAAACAGGAACATTGTGTTATTGATGTTATATGACGACAGGTGCTGACAGTACAATATAAATATTTACACTGCATTGCCTTTCTCAGTAGCCGGGTTTAATTATGCGAATATTTTGCCATCGCAAATATTTGCAAGGCAACCATCTCAAACATCTGTCGTCGTCTTGCAAACATCGCAGTCTCTGCTTTGCATGGTACAATATGCGAATGCTGTAGTAGAGCTTCACTGTAGTCTGCATATTTGAACTGAAACACAATATGCATTTAACAACCACACATTTGGCAAGTATCATATCAAATGCTACCCTCATCGTTTGATTCGATTTTCTCTTCGGGATAGATAGAAATGGTAATTGCTTAGGATATATTAACTTATTAGACACACCTGTTGTCTACTTGCTCCTAAACCTGTGCTTTTGTCGCACAGGATGGTGGAAAGTTTAGTGTTTGATCAGCAATATGAAGTCATAACAATATAGATACGTGCCCCGTGTCAATTAAATATAGGGCTTGTTTGTAGCATGCTTATCCTGACCTGTCAGTTTTTGCGAATGGCTAGTTCCCCCCACCCCATGGTGCCTAAAGCATAATTTGTCTAGCTCCAGTCATTACCGTCCGTTGTGCAAAAGACTGAACAAATGATTAGATTAGGTAATAGGTTTGGCAAATATATACCTTTGACTGCCCTGCTGCTGGTGCGAAGGGTGTTAAAAAAATCATAACAAAACAATACCAGTGAATGCTTGTAAGTAGAACGATGGTATTTGATCAGTTAATTAGTTCAAGAAGAAAGATATGGCTGTCACTAGAGCCCGAGGGCTTGCTAAGCAAATTTAGAGTTGATTAACATCATAGCATGATTTATATTATATTTGGCAGTGCATATCAGTTCCATGCCCTATTAAGTTAGGTCGGAAAGTTCCTTTTCCTTTGAAAATCCATTTATCTTAACAATGGTGACATCTTACATATATTTGTGCGGCTTTTGTGTTTGTGTATCTACCTGTTATATAAATCAACCATAGAAGAATACCACTTCACTCTGCGTCGCCTCAGTTGCAGCTTGGAGTCAAAATGGTATTATGCCATTTTTGCAGAATTGAAAAGCAGTTTATTTATCACTGAATTGTATCCAAGAGGTTTCACATAACTTGTCTAGACACTAGTTACGATATCTTTTGCCAGACGCCGATAACAAGTGGACTACTGGGGAGGCGTAGGGCTACTATACGCGGCTCTTATGCGAGTGGTAGCTAACATTGCCATCTAAACCTCCGATTAGAACAGGTGCACTTTGGGAATTTTAGGTGTGACAAAATGGCGTAGCCGGAGAGCTGGTCCGAGGTTTAGATGATACCAGCGCAGGCTCTTTCTAAGAATGAAGACAGCATATCTTATGTAGAACTGGTAACCAATCGCTTAAGGATTCTGCGTTTTATAAACGAATCACTCCCTCATCCGAAATGCTAATGTTTGTATCGTCGTGCGGTTACTGTGAATGTCGGCTCATACAGTCGACTGCAGCATAAAAGAGACATGTCAACGGAAATCACACACCTCAGTTATCAGAGGGTGTTACATGAATGACAAAGTCGGTATCATAACAAAAAATCCCTTGCATTTGAAAACGTGTTACATCTAAGCCAAATGAGCAAAAGAATGCCTCGTCATTCTGTTCATTTTGATATAATCAGGTGTCGAAACATACTTAATGAACACCAACCGTCGGATATACAACCAACGATAAACTTACGTATTTCAAGATATATGGTGCAACGTTACTTCAGATGCTTGGTCCATTTAATGACCTAGGCTCAGTTGGACGAACCAGGTCTACAACTTCAACATGTATTCATATGTCAATAAGCATTGAAAAACAAATCACCGCACAATGCTAATCTAGTCTCGAATAGGGTTTATTCTCTGACTGCTATATATGTGTGGTGCAGACAATAATGTTTCCCCATGGATGATCCTTCAATGCAAAACCTGTTTCCGTCTCTCACAGCTTCTATCATCATCACAACCTTCATATCGACTTCATATGACCTTTTACAATAAAGGGCTGTTGAGTCTGCTATTTATTCAGATATCTAAAGACCCCATGGTCATCGGGAAATCTTTCTCTACAACGGGGAAACTCTATAGCAACGTTAATAACTGTACAGTTTGTCATTTACAGGTGTGCCTGCAAGCATATCTACAAGCATCTCCAGATCATGGTAATTGATATCGCTAAGGCTATGTACCAGAACATTTTAGTGATATAATTACGCAGAAAAACTTTATACGTTGGTTATGAAGTTAACATACTTTGAGACGTTTATATAACATCGGAAAGAGTATGTCACTAGAATATAATTTTTTTTTCTTACGCAGCCCTTGCTTCGTAATTCGGGTGTTCGTAATGTGAATGTTTACCATCCGGATGGATATTGTAAGCAAATTTGCATTATATATTATTCCAATAATTCAAAACAAATTGGATTTGGTGGCGGTTGCCTTGGCAGCGGTTTCGGCATTTCAATCTACGGGGAGACAGACATGTAATCATTTACTGGTTAGGCATGAAATAAGTTGCTTGTGGAAATTGACCCCTGAGATAATTACACATACACAGCTTATCCGAAACGACTGTTTTAAAAGCTGCGGCTGCTTCTCAAGAATATGGGAACAAATATATTATTAAAATATCAGACGGATCCATATAGAATCGACTGGTGAGGTATTAAACGTAATGTTAAATAGATGACATATAGAGCTTGAAGATGTGCAGCTCAATGCATCGCTTAATACGAACATACGGATATTAATAGACCGCATGACCGATCTGTAGCTATGTGGTAGCTAATACCATTACGAAAGTATGAGATCGCGTTTTGAAGTACGCGTACGATGGGTGAGCACTGTGCATGTTTATGAAAAAGTCGGTGTCCTAACGCAGCAACTTTCATCTACAACGAGTATATGACGTCACACATTTTGGGCCCTTGGTTATGATATGCGGCATAAGTGTGCTCCCAACAAACTGTGGGCAACAGGCTTGGGAAAATGTATTGCAGTAATGGGGCGCTCGCCTAGCGTTTCAATCATTCCTCCATCATCTTTGAAAGAAAAATGCAGCTGCCTCTATACTTTTGTATTGAGTTTAAATAAGTAGAAACATTTGTCAGGTATACAGCGGAATCGCCTTAGAGTATGTAATCATTGCCTGGTCTGCTGTGTACATTTTATATAAGTGAAACTGATGTTTACCCGATAAATCAAATGGTGAAGCAAATATTTCAGCGAAGAGAAGTGCATCAAGGTGCCACATGTTGGGCACTTAAGTTAAGTTCAGAATTATACTACTGTCAGGGACAAGTTGTAGGGGTAATCTGTTGTATATAATATGGCAATTAGTGCGTCAAGCGTTGACAAGACTTAGAATTAGCAAATAAATAGTCTTGGACAGCTATTCAAGATAGCTTAAACAAGCTTTAGCTTGTCCAGATCTGGTAGCTTTTAGGTTGAGCTATATATGGTTAATAGTGTGGTTAATATAAAATACGCAGTACTATTCCTTGCGGTCAGTCCATTTTATCCCCTCCATGAGCCTATCGAAATAATCGAAGACTCTTGCGCTAATATCTCCGAAGACCCCACACTAATAATCACCAAGACCCTTTCTTTATCTTCGCTGTGGCCGAAAGCAAATAATAGTCCACGACATTGAAGTACATTAGGTTTCTGATACATGACAATCATAGGATGTCAACTACTGTGGGATGGTAACTCATCATCAGCATAAGTTAGTTCAGATGCAGGATTTGACAGACACGGTCTAGCAAATTATAACCACCACCACCAGCATCCAAAGTCACAATGCTCGGTTATGACAGTTAAAGGTTAATTTTCAAATTGTAAAACACTATTTCATTTGATGCTGTGCATATTGATTTCATATGTCGCAATTAAAATTCCATGATAACCTGTCATTTATGTAAGTCTGAGATCCTACGATTGGCGACATATTACATTGGCATGGTCATCCACATTTTGCAACAAGCGCTGCGTGGAACAGACACAGCCATTTTTATTTGTCAAGGACTTACCTCAATACGTCAGGTGACGGCTTTAGAGAACAACTCCCTGTAATCATGTAAATATTAATGTCATATTTCTGGACGTAATTTGTAACAACACACTGGGCGATCCACTGCTTAGATGCAATGCTTAATTGTCCGTTTGACCTGTTCATTATGCTTGCTTATACCATGGAAACATAGGTAAAAAAAGGGAATCAAGATGACCATATTCAAAATGAATTATCTTCATATTACATGATGTTTGGGTTACAACCTAGAATCAAAGATAACACGAATAATAACGCACACCTTCATAACCGACAACACTTCTGATAAACTGATAAACGATTTTTAGATTCGACATAACGGTATTAACATTTTGATTAGTGTATATGCGGATGAGTCTCGTGTGATAATATGTCGGAATCTATATATTCTCGTCAAAATGAATAGTGCATCCCAATGTTGAAAAATACACCGTGACTATATGAATATAATTTATGAACGAGTTTCTACTAATACAAGGCTGTTAATGTTGGCCCGTTTCATGCATTTGAAAGCATAAACGTTAGATATAACATTCTTAACACGATAAACCGATAATTATTTATGTAACCCAATGAAACAATTTATTGGTTCTACGTACCGCTTGCTAGACGGCGGGATACAGTAGATGGCCATGCATACTTGATTGTTACACTGGGGACTATTTTCTTGATAACTCCAAATATTGCTAAATCTTGAACGGCCACATTATTTCTACTACTCTGACCATGGTTTCACAGAATAATTCGCTCTGTCGACGATTTCGGAGTTCATTATGCAACACGTAAGCCTCTGGAAGGGACCTGGTCAGCATGACAAAAATTCAATTATTAATCTGTGCTTTATTCTGCATAATGTTTCTGAAATATGCAAACGTAGCACATTCGTTCTTACTTATCTGTTTAGATAAGTCGGACGGGTATGTGTATTATTGTTGTGTGATAAGTGTTAATTTCATGATAATATGTTATCATACCAACAGTGTAGATGTTTGAGTTTTGGAACAATTGTCCTGGCAATATGCTCAATAAAGCACGATGCGCTTCGGCAATATATCAACAAAACAGATCCAATAAGGAACAATAGTAAACGATTGAGTTAGTTACGGGGAATGCCGGCATCGCACTTCATTGCCCCTCGCTGTTTTTGTAGAAGGGTATCCCGAAGTCTACACGCGCTCTGGCGCTATCGCCTGCTAGGACTCTTCGATCAGCTTCGACTGCTTTGACGCGTTATTACGAAAGTTGCTTTCCGAATTACCTTGTCACGGTATTAGGCTATAAAGAAGTGGAAATATTTGTGTAGCCAGACAAGAACCATATTGGACCCTGCATTGACAATAAAGGCAGTAAGGACACAGGTTTGTACGTTGCGCATTGCGAGTTTCCGAATTAATGAATACGAATAGAAATGATGATAGAAAATGAACTTCTAGTTTGTAGCAGATCTTTCTGCATACCAACTGAGAAGTCGCCGACAGGCTAATTAAACCTGGAACGATCAGCTAACTAACGCTTAGAAATATATACCAACGGTAAGCCAAACATACAGCTGAGTTGTACAACTCGGTTTATCGATATATAACAGTTAGATGCGCATGTCAATGAATCTAGCGGATATCAAGCTCATGGCCTGCGAACTGGGATGGCAGCGGGTAAGGGGGCTTTTGTGAAGGCTCTGATACAAGTGGTTTGATCATGACATCGCGTACCACAGAGTGAACAGGCACACTTGTAAGATTCTGCGGGTGACAAAATGGCAGGTGTTTGCCGACGTGATGAGCTAGTCAGCTATATGCATTCAATCAGGTGCAGCACAAACGCATGTAGAACTACAGAGCATTTAGGGCTACGGCGTTCAAACCTTAGCTCTATCGATTAAAGCGCACCATGTGAATCTATTGGATATCATTAGTTGCAATGATAAGGACGACTACGGCACGTATGAGCCTACCAGGTAAGAATATATCTCGTGTTACTCTCCATAATGATGTCGAGTTGATATCGTCAGATAAAGAGCCCATTCACCTCGATATTATCTCAGGAGCAATACTGTAAAGTTTGGCACTAAATTCATTGTCCGCTTTTCGCTCTCATGTCTAAACCGTTCGCATATATTAATATTGCAACTGATCATTAACACTTGCTAAACAATGTCATACCAGCGGCGACCCTGTGTGTACCGGATGTGGCTGCATTGGTATCTTTCCACCATCTGTGTAAATACTGCCGATCATTAATAATAGCATTTGCATAAACGTTCACATGGTGGAAAACCAGGTTGACGACAATGAACTGCAAGCATTTAAACGTGATAGACCGTATGCGAATTGAACCATGAATAATTGAATTACTATTAATCTATCAGTCTCCATAATGAAACCATGCAATACTCATTTCCCAGTTCACCGCATTGCAGAAATATACTAAATCAATAATGATTGATGATTGGCAATCCCTATTTGAAATAAACCTACGGCAAGTGACAAGCTCTTTTGTAATTTTAGCAGCATGAGCCGGTGAAAGTTTCTGGCTGGCAGCCAGGCTCCAATAGCATATTGATGCCAAAACAGGCGGAGAAGGTCACCCACTGAGTGTCTGTGCTATTTCACTTTCTAACGTATCATGTCTGGCTTTTTGCATTTTGTTGTTCATTTGTCTTCTATTACAATAATGACACCATCGCACCCTGTCATCATCTCTGACCCCCTCGATTCTACCTGATTACGGGGGGCTTACCTCAGCCTTGGAAGCGATGGAAAGTCACAGATGATGGAATGGTCTGCGTCTCTGAGGCTTAGCATATTGACCACAAAGAAAGGGGTTGACCTCATACCTTTTTTCAGAGGCAACTTCAATAAAATCGTTCGATTCAAAATCATCATTTGTTTTTGTGCATGCAATTCTAGCAATGCCATTTGATAAAATTGTAGATATAAGATCAATTGCTTATCGATTAACCACCAACCGGTCCCTCCAAAACTTGCAAATCGACAATTATTTAGTGAAAAAGCTCATATAAGAGACAGGGCTTGCCTAGAGGTGGCCAGGGTTTCACGTAAAAGCATAGGACTCCTTGATGCAATAGTATAGCAGATGGTTGGATCATGGATATTCATCGTGATTGCATAACACATACTCTTGAAAAGTTGATGGGAAAAATCGATAATTAATGGAAGATTTGACCAAACCCATTGCCAATTTTAATTAGGGCTAGGCGTATGTGAACGATTGACGGGTTGCCTTTGACTGCCTATGCCGTTGTTGTGTGTTGGGCAATACATAACCCTCAATGCATTTTAACAAGCCGTATGTACGTGTTTTGACTACTCGGCTGAATAATATTGACATCACCCAATGGAACATTTCGTTGGCTTTGTAAACGGATGCTATATATATATATATATATATATATATATATATATATATATATATATATATATATATATATATATATATATATATATATATATATATATATATATATATATATATATATATATATACTATATATATATATATATATCGGCTATATATAATATATATATATATATATATATAGTTTTTCCGTAATATAATATGCATGGAATCAACAACGAATCCAAAAAGTAAGAAGCCGCTGTGTCTGAGCTCATTTGCTACCTGTTATCATTTGTATTTGGTCGATCCTCTGCCGTGTTGCATAATCGCAAATTGATTGAATCGTATCATTAATTTGGACATTATCCAGTTGTATTAAATGTCAGCGGCATTAACTTCACGCTCCTGAGTAGTTATGCTACAGAAAGCGCTAAATTAAACATAAGACTATCGAATCTTGCGTGTCCCCGAGCTCGTTTGCAACAAAGTGCTACGAAATAGGCATAAGATATGACTGCGCTTTGAAACATTACCATCGTTGTGATTGTGTTATTTTCAGCTGGGACCATCCTCTTAGATATGGCGCTAATGTAGAACAATTACACAAATGGTTTGTTGCCTGATTATGTCAGGATATTAGGCAATTGATGAGCATGGTTATATCGTCCTTTTTAAGCATCACTGGCTCAGTTATTAACCATAACTGCTTTATCTATTATTCATTAAGGCGTTTACATCTTTAAGTCTACTAATGGTCCATTTATAATAAACAAGCAAAACAGAATCCTACAAGGCTCTGCGTTGGCGTGGAGTCAATTAGAACTAAGTGGCATGATACCAAGTTCTAGTGTCATGCACTGTTAAAAACCGAGAATGCCTGCTGGTTAATTGATCACCAAACCACAAGCGCTTGGTAAAATTGATATTTTGTGAGAGCTGTTTCCCTGCACTGAATTGTCATGATTTAGCGTATATCACCTTAAAGTCATTATGTTGTCATTTGCGGTGTAATAGGGGTCTTATAAAAAAATAAATGTAATGTCAGCATGCCTATAACCTTCCATACATCACACGATTCCGCATTGCATTTCCTAAACAGCAGGTGCAATTACAGAGAAGGAAGATGTAAGCACCGCGTGCTTCATGCTCCTGTGCTGATGAAAACGCTGTTGTTAAGCTGCTGGTGCACGCATATATGCAAGTTAAGTACACTCAGATAGCAACCAAATTTGACGGTCGATAACAAAGGAATAATTAGTCTAAGATTGATGATATCTTGATTACGGCTGCACAAGTAGCCAAAACATGCTATGATCAATTTTCATTCAGAGATTCGTTGCGCGTAATCAATTATAAAAAAGATTAATTCGAAAATAAGGGCACGGTATTAAACTTATATTAAACGCATACTGTGCAAACGGAAGAAAAAAATTAATTCAATAAATGTGGAATGAAGTCTATAATCATAATTAAATTGTCCTTGAATGCACAATACAAACTTGTCATTAACAACTCAGCATGCATGTTGTCAACTGATACCAGATAGTTTGTAACTAGACTCTGGGCCACCGTCTCCTATTGCGCATTTCGAAGCAACATTACATTAACATAGATGTTTATCATGTAGAAATCTAATTGTTCATATTAATCTCGGTGGTCGAACACCCGTTGATATCATTGTAAAGTAACTTTGTACATCTACTTGGATCATGCAAATAGTTTGCCGAGATGAATCGAAAATCATCACAAATCAAATTCCAATATTGATACATCCAAAATTGTAGGATCCGAAAATGATGAATTGTTGTTCCACCTATCTGCACCAGATTGATCACAGGTTATTTCTTCAGGTCCCCAAGAGTTTGATTGGACGTCAACAGTATTTTGTATTTCTAACTGTAACCATTGTAGCTTCCGTAGCACTATGGTCGTATCGATGAACAGGATAGTACGCTATCCATGGGATATCTTGCACCTCGGAGGATTTACTTTGAACATCCCTTTTACCTTAACACGGGATGTCGTTTTACCACTGGCATTCTGGTGCGTGGAAGTGAACAAAAACATATAAGTAACATCAACTTCGGTTCTAAGCCATTACATGAGTTACTCTGAGGCGTACGAACCTAATATTTATGTTAAGGAACTTGGCTGTTCATGCCAAATGGAGATGCTTGTTAGTTTAAGAACAAGCACATAAACTCGGAATGCCAAGCTATTGATGTATGAGAATGCACCTTGCAAATCATGTAGCAAACATTCCCAAATTGCTAATGCATACTGGATGCAAAATTTGAGATACCTTTCTGAAATCCCTGTATGAATACTTGCTTAAGTTGGATTAGCCTCTACATGAACTTTGTTGTGTCACAGCAACATGACTGGCCACTTCTTGAAAGTAAGGTGTTTGCTAAACAAATAGATAGACAACCCGCTGTACCTGCAATCGGGATTGATAACCAAGCATTATTTTTGTTATGTCACCATGAATAATATGACACACTCCTATATACGTGCTCCAGCGAGTCAACACTAATGTACATGTTTTATAATTCTGCATTTTAATGCAAAGATTTAAAGGTTCAGTAAATGTTGCACACCACTAGCCAGTCGAGTCTACAGGGATATATATACACCTCGATTTCCAATACAGAATGGGTGCCTATTTGTGATAAATCGACTTGCCACTATTGCATCAAGCATATACTAAAATTTCGACTTCATTTGGTAGTTTTATAAAATTACAACTATCAGATGTTGCCATAAGACACATGTCATGACCAATTGATTAGGAGACATTTTAGAAATTGAGCAGTTCTCGTACATACTTTTTTCTGCAATGTAGCCTACATTGCAAATTATTTTCGGCTGGTCAAATTATATGTTCACTTATATTTCAATCTAGTAACGTGATTAAATCACAGATTCTCTAATTTTCTACAGTTGGAAAGTTCCTATCATGCGGACTAGTGTATACGCGTATGGGTCTATTAGCTTAATATGTCTGCCATTATATATCCTATTGCAAATGAATGGTGCACAATGCACAATGCTCGACAATATCCCGAAACTATATGCATTGCCTTGCTGCTAGTACTAAAACATTTTGTAAATCACTCAGCATAAACATTACAAAGAGCATACTTACACGAAAACTTTAGATGTCAACATTTGCTTTCTTGCCACATCGGAACATATTTCCTGGTCGTTCCAAATGTTCCTAAGTTTTTTACAGCCACGTGTCTATTTATTGTTACTACTCGGACCATGTTTCCGCCAAATGATCGGCCAAAATGTCTAATAAGCACGGTACATAGTCAGCATGACGCAAAATCAATTATTCATCAGTGTTATATTTTGCATAATGTATCTAAATGAGGCAAACGCAGTGCATTCGTACTAACTCTTTTATGTTTGGCTTGGTAGGGATATTCACCTTAAAACTTGTAACTACGGTGCTAGCTTATGTTACCTGGAATCTAGTGTATGCTTATGCACTTACTACCGTACCTGACAGCGATGGTCGCGTTCTTCTAGAATTGCAGGGCTCCCTGTATGATTAAGGTTGCTTTGATACGTGTCAAAAATGCATTGTACGGCGCTCGGTAAGGGCACATTTGAGGAATAACGGATTGGACGACTGATATTTAGAAAGCTTTGATGAGACGTGAAGGAAGCGATATCCAGTGTGTTAGCTTCAGAGAGACGTGACCCTTTCATCAATACGCAGTGTTGGTTTTTGCATCCGTTTCCACGAAATGTATGCATGTATGCGTTTATATGGCCCTCTGTCGCAAAACAAATTGGCTTTTCGACATGCAATATACTCAATATATCTATCGTTTAACTCTGAACACATGGTTTCGCCATAAAGTGAATGGCTGATTGAAATAACCTGTGCCAGGAAAATGAAATCCATCAACCCTACATGCTCACACAGCCAGGTCGAACAGCCAGGTAAAACACAAAATCGCTAATTAAATCCAATGTGGCCAATATTAGTGTTGCAGGGCGTAAGTGCTTTAACAAATTTTAATAATATAAGGGTAGGTCTTATGTGCTTTTAAGTGGAATCATATATTATCGGCAATTGGAGCCAGGTAGTAAGTTAAATGATATAAGATAACTAGTCAATAGTGAAAGGTATGAAGAAATGCAACACAACGCAACAACCATTCGCCTAGCATTTCCGAGTTTAGAAAACTTCGCTGTTTAAGTGGTATCATAGGGATGAATATCGATTATGCAGCCTAATAACCATATTCATGAGCAACACACCCTGTGTCATTTGTCGCAGAAATTTGCATTAAGTATGTACGTGCTCTGGTGTTATCGCCTGCAAGAACTGATCGATCAGTTTCGACTTTAAAGCTGAATTGCACTTAAGGCTAGCCGCATGGCGTCATCAGTACGTTTGGCAACTAGGAGGTTAATATATCGCTTATTCTATTATATATGGCACAGGTTTCTTACGCAGTTGATCATCTCATGAATAGGTATTATCCTAGGCCGTGTCTGTGTAAGGTGAACACACCAGAAATGGTGATATTGGGACCCGCTTTATCTATAGAAGCAGTTGGGACACAGCGCTGTACGTTCCACGTTGATAGGTGACGATAAACTGCTAGTGTATTGCTCTCTGTAGGTTAACTTCTGGGTTCTATACTGACTCTCGAATGATCAGCAAACAAATGCCTAGATATGTTTTGCGAGAAGATGGGTCATTCTAACATAGAGCTGGATTGTACACACCGGCTCCTATATATCAATAATAAATGTGCGGGTCGCGAAAGGTTAAATCTAAGTTGTGGATCTTACGCTCATAGCCTGGGGATCGGGATGGCCGCGGGGTAGGGGGCTTGAATGAAGGCACGAAGCTCCCTAATAGAGATCGAATAGCAGTAGCTATATTATGACACTGCGTCCCCATAAGAGAACTGGCGCAGTTTTAACATTAATTTCCTCGATGAGAAAAGTGTCATTAGGGTGTATCATTTATTCACAACTTTCAGGGCAATATTGTGTCCGTCTCGTCATTTCTTCACAGCGGTGACACAGTGCTTGACAGTTAACATCAGTACAGCCCGTCACCACCGGCTGTGGCTGTCGTTATAGCTATACGCCGACAAAGTTGAAACGGCTGCTTAAGTGTGTTGCGGGTCAGTAAGCCCCCAAGGACGATCCGCCCCCGGGTCGATTAGCCCTCGCCGGGACGAAACGCTCCCGGGTCGATGCGCCCCCGGGTCGTTGCGCTTATGGGACGATACGCCCCCGCAATGATTCGACCTCGTTTTACAGAAAGGAATAAACTGAATGCTGCATATTTCATTTAATGACGGAACAGCATTAATTAATTTATATCCGTTGATATTTAATAAATTTGTAGCATAATGTCTGCCGTCCAGAAAAAAAATGCATCACACCATCGCCCCTGGATAGAGTGCAGTAAGGGCAGTTGAACTCGGCGGCCAGAGCATAGAGGCTGTAAAGGCAAATAGCATCATACCACCACACTAATTTGTCTGACAGCTGACATCTAGTTACTGGCAAAGTTTGCATATTGTAAACTCAAGCATCTATCGATTGTAAAAATTACTGTGATATGGGCAAACTGACCAGATACCGCTAAAGTGAGAGGTATGTCTATGCTAATACTTCCGATATCTAATAACAGCTTTAATATAAACGCTAACAAGATGGAAAAGCTGGTTCAACGCAATGTTTCGCAGAATATTTTAACGGGACAGTCTGTATACGACTTGAATCATGAATAATGTTGTTCAGTATTAAACTGCCAGTTTTTAATTTTGTCAAAGGAACGACATTTAGCGCTCAAACGTGACCGGCACTTTCTATTATTATGTCTGCCAATACTTTGTTATTCAGAACACCGTGTCGGGCGAAAATATTAGCGACAGGACGGATCAGAGTCCAAAATCACAATAAACTATAGTAATATCGGCAGAATGCTGCTTTATTGTACCCGCATAGTTTTTGAAAACAAATAATTAAACTATGCCCTATTCTTTCCAGTCATCCAATTCCCTTAAAATCCTGCATCTGGCAATCATAGCGTTTCTACTAATTATCATTATCATGTATTTCAAGTGTTGGCTTTGAATGTGCTTTGCAAACTATGTAGCGAGGCACTAGAACCATAATGGCGCTATTTTGGCAACTAAATAGGTGCAGCAATCACAAAGGGTGAACATACACCGGCAAAAGAACGACAATCATAAATATAAATTAGATTAGCACATAGGACTCTTATGGATTAAGCCATAGCAATTGCAGTAAAAGGAATTATCATCCTCGTGTGCTAATGCTCTGCTGTGCATTGGAATTTTATTGCTCAAATAAAATTACATCACATTTGTCAAATATAACCGGTAAGATTTTGAAGGGTTAGGCAAGATTTCAAATATATTATGCAGCATCCCACATGTCTTATTCATTGCATGAATTGATATCCCTGATTTAAAAACAAACATTCCCGGTGACAAGCTTCCAGGTTGCAAGATGAGCAGGTGATTTGTAGCAGCCCTTGATTTGCTCCATGTTTGGCTCTAAGCATTTCGTCATTCCTTGTTCTTCTTTATCAAAAATGAAACCATTTCACCCTGTCATCATTTCTAGCCCCACCGACACTTCTTGATTGCTGGAGAGGCGTACCACACCGCTATGAAGCAATGGAAGGGCATATTACTCTTAATGGAGTGTACCAGATTGTTATTGTCAGTTGAAGCTTCAATAAAACTCCACGATCAGAACGTGCCATTTCTAATGCTGGTCATTCTCAGTTGCTATAGCAAGCGGGAAATAGTATCTATTGGCCGACATATCTCATGCCTCTGGTTATATTTCCTTCTTATTGATAGGATGTAGTATCTGCATGCAATGCCTCTGTTATCCTAGAACGTAATCAACACCAAATCCATTTCGTAACTGTATGTTATAAGCCATGTAGTGTACTGCATTGACGGCAAATGCTACATCCGCATCATTCACGTGTCTAGAAGATTTCACTTCTAATTGTACGTCCTGTAGGGCTGAATTTACCCATTGGAATGACACAATCGGATGTCTAGTCTACCCTTATTTTATGTCAAAAGATAAATCTGAATCATATTGGTTTCGTCATTAGTGTGGACATATTTGCGGCGGAATATCATCAGTTGATTTAAATACATGCTCATGATTTCCCGATTGAATGATATTAGATTTGTAACCCGATCCTCCACCAAATCAACAAGCTGTATTGTCGGTTGATGAGGTGCCCTGTGCAGACGTATGATTTCATTATATAGTACTGCAACATGTATTCTTGCTTATTTTGAATAACAATATAATAATGAATTATTTCAGGACATAGCATATACTAAAATCATTGATGCAGCATGAATTTAACCATCATTAACTCTCTCTCCCTCTCTCTCTCTCTCTCTCTCTCTCTCTCTCTCTCTCTCTCTATATATATATCTCTCTATATATATATATATATATATATATATATATATATATAGGAGATGATATCGTAAGACATTGACATTTATATAAATATATACGTATATGTATATATATATATAAATGTCAATGTTTATATATATATATATATATATATATATATATATATATATATATATATATATATATATATATATATATATATATATATATATATATATATATATATATATATATATATATATATATATATATATATATATATAAATGTCGATGTCTTACGATTTCATCTCTCCTTATGGTCCCTTAACTTACAGTTAGCCTCTCTCAGGGAATGAAGCAACCTGATGTTCACCATAATACATATTACAGAAACAGGACACCTGCATGATTGACATTGGAGTTTCTCTAATGAAACCTCTTAAGCTAGAATGCTTACAACCCTGGCTTTCACTTGCTTACTGTATAATGCTGTGTAAATGAATTAGAATGCAATTGCGGCAATGTTCCTTAAGCCAGCATAATGCATCTACTAGTGATTTGCTTGGGACAACAAGCCCTTCCTTTGCGCTTCGGTAATTCTTCTGGTTACGTATATCATTGACTACATACAATTTTGTTTGTGCATATTGCGAACAACTCAATTTACGGGAAATACAGCCAGAGACATATGCTAGAACATTCACTTCCTGGGTGGAAAGGCTCTTGTCAATTCAAACAGGTAATTGAAGCGCAGAAATGCTCATTTGTGTTTGACTTTTAGTCAGACATACTCGCAAGTCATAACAAAGCTGGTATGCTGCTGCGCGTCGAGTAGCTTCCACCAAAGTAGGGGGCGCTGCCTCGCGGTGTCACGGAATTTGTCGGGCGAGCTGCCGAGTTATTATCATAACAAGACCTTTATTCAAACCGGCTACGGGATTAGTAGCACGCGTTTGTATTATCTTTTATAATGTAGCCCAAAGGTCTGCGATGGTCGCTAATCTATGATTTAGCATCTGGCGTTAATCGACCTAATTCCCATCTGCGATCGATATCGATCAGGGCTGTGCAAAAGTTTTCACACTATTTAGCGTCAGGAACTGGCTTAAACCGAACACGTTTAGTTGGGGCTGATTTAGATAGCTGTTGCCATACATCGCACACATCCCCAAAACTGACGAAATTAATTCACGAATATATTTTTTATTTTCCTTGAAGCTGTTACAATATTTGCATCCGGTTATACTACTCTATATAGGAGTGTGGCGTGGCGGACACATATTGACAAATCAGATGGGGGAGTGGGATCGGCTTTTTTACTTCGAAGTAAACCGCGTCGGTCAAAGTAAAGATAACAATCGATAGATGCTTGGGTTCACGATATGCACACTTTGCCAGTAACTATATGTCAGCTGTTAGACGGACTAGTGTGGTAGTGTGATGCAATTTGCCTCTATATCCATCGGAGCGCTGAGAATACTCACATCGACGGCCTGACGAAAGAAGATGACCTATTGTGAGTATTGTACGTAATATACATGGAATTGATTGTAATCCCGGAAACACCTTTCGCTGTAAATTCTAACAACGTGAATTGGTGAAAGCTGTTCGACTTTTACCAGGGTCTTATGGTATTGCTTTTCAGTAACCCAGAACGAATTCAACCGATAATGCATTTATCACATGAAGAAATTTATTCGAACGAGGCATTTCATGGTTGAGGTCATGCTTTCCGGCGCATCATGTTCGTCAACTACTCTTATCGCAACATCAGGGAGGGGAAGTCAGATTACCTTGATAGGGATGTGGCGGTTATTATGTGAGAAATGGGATCGGTTGAAGTTTCACATGTGTGGTGACCTTGAGTGCTTGGTCCATGATACCAAGCTTCCGTTCTCCGACTTGCTTGGTCAATATGAGCTGAGCGGCTTGTTGCAAACTGCGTGATAGATATCAAGAAGTGACCACCTGCAATGGTGACAATCTTTCGAATGTGCTTATTCTCATGATACACGACATCATACGACCTTAATCATCATCTCGGCCGGAATGATATGATTTATCACTTTATTTTGAAAGGGCATTCACAGCATGTCAACTCATTGGAGAAGACAACTCAGTATCATTATATGTTTTGCAATATGATTGCAGCTATAACCGTATACCCACCCACCGCCGAAATTCACCACACGGCTGATATATATCAAAGAGTGATAAAAGGGACCATGGTGGTATTGACTTTATATGACGACAGGTGGTGACAGTACAACTTTTATATTTACATGAAAATGAAGCCTTAGTAAACATTTTTGCACTACAATACCCTTCTCAGTAGCCGGGTTTAATATTTCGTATATTTTGCACACTGGCATCGCAAATATTTGCAAGGCAAGAATCTCAAACATATGTTGTCGCCTTGCAAACAGCGGGAGTCACTGCTTTGCATGGAACGTTGTGCGAACGCTGTAGTAGAGCATCACTGTAGTCTGCATATTTGAACTGAAACACAATAGGCATTTAACAACCACACTTTCTGTCATTTGGCAAATATTGTATCAAATGCTACCCTTATCGTTTGATAAGCTTCTTAATATACCAATCATGCCTGTAATGGGGCTCACACGTGCTGTCCTCACACACAAAACAGAAATGCTAATTACTGAGGATACATTAACTTACTAGACACACCTGTTGCCTACTTGCTCATAAACCTGCGCTTTTGTCGCACAGGATGGTGCAAAGTTTTATGTTTGATCAGCAATATGAGGTCATATCAATATAGATACAGGCCCTATGTCAATTAAATAAATATCTTGCCTGTAGTATGTTAATCCTGACCTAGAGAATTGCTAGCTCCCCAATCCCGAGGTACTTAAAGCATAATCTTTCTAGCTTCAGTTATTACCGTCAGTTTTGCTACAGACTGAACAAATGATTAAATTAGGTAACGGTTTGGAAAACATATATCATTGACTTCCCTACTTGTGCGCATTGTTTTAAATAAATCATAACAAATTAATTACAGTGCGTGCTTGCGAGTAGAACGATGATATTCGATCAGTTAATTAAATAGAAGAAGAAAAGGAATGGGTGTCACTAGATCCCTTACAATCACCCGAGGCCTTGGTTAACGAAGGTAAAGTTAATATATATCATGATAAACCCTATATGAAATTGGGCAATGCATATCAGTTTCATGCCCACTTAACTTAGGTCAGAAAGTTCCGGGTCATTAGAACATCCGCTTATCCTAACAATGGTGGCATCTTATATGTATTTGTCATGCTTAAATTGAACATATATTGTATAGGAACCACATAGTCATTCAGATTGGATCATGTATTTCACTGTGCGTAGGTTGTCGAAGATGTTGCACAAAACTTCAGGTGAATGCTGCAGATAACAACATCCTCGTATGAAAGAGAGTACCGATTTGTAACAACAGCTCGATACACTTACGGCACTGTACGTCACAGCAGTGCACAGATATTTCAATTAAGTCTCCTTATACTATTTTAAAAAGTACATTTGTGAAAAAAAGAGATGGCCATGTTCAATATATGGAGTGTTTCCTCCTTCTCTCGGGCCCACAATGCAGAGTCATGGAAACCACAAGAAAGAACGAAATGCACGAGTATTACCAATGGCATAGTTTGAATCCAGAGATCGAGATGACCCCAGCGTTCTTTCTAAGAATGAAGACAAGACATTCGTTAGTTAATTCATAAACTGATGTAGAACTGGTAACCAATCGCTAAAGGATTCTGCGTTTTATGAATGAATCACTCCCTCATCCGGAACGCAGATGTTTGTATCGACGTGCGGTTGCGGTGAATGTTTGCTTATTCGGTCGACTGCAGCATAAAAGAGCCATGTCAGCGGAAATCACACACCTCAGTTATCAGAGAGTGATACATGAATAACAAAGTCGGTATCATCACAAAATAATCCCTTGCATTTGAAAACGTGTTGCTTCGAAGCCAAATAAGCAATATATATGTTAATATTGATATAATCAGGTGTCGATAAATATTTTGATAACACTAACCGTCGGATATAGAACCAATGTAAAACTGATGTATTTCAAGAGATAAGCTGCAGCGTTACTTCAGAAGCTTGGTCCATTACATGACCTGGGCTCAGTTGGACATTTATTCATATGTCAATAAGCATTGATAAAAACCCACCGCACAGTGGCTAATTTAGTCTCGAATCGGGTTTATTCTCTGGCTGTTATTTATGTGTGGTGCACACAAAAAAAATCCCCATTGATGATCCTTCGATGTAAAACCTGTTTCCGTGGCTCACAGCTTCTATCATCATCACAACCTTCATATCGACTTCATATGACCTTTTACAATAAAGGACTGTTGAGTCTGCTATTTATTCAGACATCTAAAGACCCCATGGTCATCTGGGAATCTTGTCTCTACAACGGGGAAACTCTATTGCAACATTAATAACTGTGCAGTTACTGGTGAGCCTGCAAGCATATCTACAAGCGTCTCCAGATCATGGTTTTTGATATCGCTAAGGCTATGTACCAGAACAATGTCGATGCCTATCTGAGTGTGCAGGCCTTTAAGTGATATAATTACGCAGAATCAACTTTATTCTTTGATTATGAAGTTAACATACTTTTAGACGTTTATATATAATCGGAAACAGTATGTAATTAGAATATCAAATAACGGTTTTTATATTAGCATCCACAAGATGCAACACGAAGTTTGAAGGTACTGTTATTTTCGTATGCAGCACTTGCTTCGTAATTCGGGTGTTCTTAATGGGAATTTGAACCATCGGGATGGATGTTGTAGGCATACTAGCATTATATATCGAAACAAATTGGATTTGTTGGCGGTTGCCGTGGCTGCGACTTCAGCATTTCAATCTACGCGGAGACAGACCTGTAATCATTTACTGGTTAAGCATGGAATAAGTTGCTTGTCGGTGAACTAAAGCAGCATCTTTCATCTATTACGAGTATGTGAAAACATACATGTTGGGCCCTTGGCTATGAAAAGCGGCATAAGTGCGCTCCCAAACTAACTAAGGGCAACAAGCTTGTGAAAATGTTATATCACTAATGGGGCGCTCGCTTGTCGTTTCAATCATTCCTCCATTATCTTTGAAAAAAAAATCGATCTGCGTCTATACTTTTGTAATGAGTATAAATAAGTAGAAACATTTGTCAGGTATACAGCGGCATGCCTTAGAGTATGTTATCATCGCCTATACAGCGGCATCGCCTTAGATTATGTAATCATCGCCTAGTCTACTGTGTTCATTTTTTATCAGTGAAACCGATGTTTACCCGATAAATCAAATGGTGAAGCAAATATCTCAGTGAAGAGAAGTGCATCAAAGTGCTACATGTTGAGCACTTATATTGAGTTCAGAATTATACTACTGACAGGAAAACGTTTTAGGGGTAATCTTTCGTATGTCATATGGCAATTAGTGCGTTAAGCATTGACAAGGCTTTGAATTAGCAAATAAATAGTCTTGGACAGCTATTCAAGAAGGCTTAAGCAAGCTTTAGCTGGTCCAGATCTGGTAGCTATTAAGTTGAGCTATATATGGCTAATGGTATGGTTAATATAAAATACGAAGTACTATTACTTGCAGTCAGTCTATTTTATCCCCTCCATGAACCTATCGCAATAACCGATGACAATTGCGCTCTTATCTGCGACGGCCCCACACTAATATTCCCTTAGACCCTTTCTTTATCTTCGCCGTGGCCAAAAGCAAATGAAGGTCCACGACATTGACGTACATTAGGTTTCTGATACATGGCAATCATAGGATGTCAACTACTGTGGGATAGTAACTCATCATCAGTTATTTCAGATGCAGGATTTGACAGACACGATCTAGCAAATAATGACCACCACCTCCAGCATCCAAAGTCACAATGCTTGGTTATCACAGTTAAAGGTTAATTTGCAAATTGTGAAAACTATATCATTTTATGCTGTTCATATTGATTTGATATGTCGCAACTAAAAATCCATAATAACTTGAGATCCTAAGATTGGTTACATATTATATAGGCATTGTCATCCACATTTTGCTAAAAGCGCTCCATGGAACAGACACTGCCATTTTTATTTTGACGTTGGTAATGTCAAAGATTTACCACAACACGGCAGGTGACGGCTTTAGGGAACAACTCCCTATAATCTTATTAATATTTATGTCATATTTCTGAGCGTAATTTGTAACATCACACTGGGCGATCCACGGCTTAGATGCAATGCTTAATTGTCCGTTTGACCTGTTCATGATGCTTGCTTATACCATGCAAACAGAAGACATAGCTATAAAAAATGAATTAAGATGACCATATTCAAAATAAACAATCTTCATATTACCTGATGTTTGGGCTACAATCCAGAAGCAAAGAAAACATACAAGCGAATAGTAATGCACACTCTCATAAACGACAACATTTCTGATAAACAATTGTCGATTCGATATTACGGTATTAACTTTCACATCTTGATTAGTGTATATGCGGACGAGTCTGAAACAATATATTCTCGTCGAAATGAATAGTGCATCCTAATGTAGAAAAATACACCCAGGCTATATGAACATAATTCATGGACGAGTTTGTATTAGTACAAGGCTGTTAATTTAGGCCCGTTCTATGTATCTGTAAGCATAAACGTTACACATTCTTAACACATGTAACCTAATAAAACAACTTATTTGTTCTGCTGTAGATGGGCATGCCTACTTGATTGTCACACTGGGGACTAATTTCGTGATCATTCCAAATATTTGGAGATTTTTGGACGGGATTACATGCGTCTTAATGATCGAACATAGAGGCGGTTTAGGGAGAGATAACATTCAAAAGCGTATCATGTTCCCAGTCCGCATATTCGCTATATGGCATATATAAGAATGGCTGTGATTAGGAAGTGAGATGCCATTGACTTCATGTTGTCAAACATGGCATCCATATATGTTAAATATTACATGGACCTCATTGGTTGATTGGATATCCCTATTTATAGTTAACCCACGGCAAGAGACCAGCTTATTTGTAATTTTAGCAGGATGACCCGGTGAAAGTTTCCTGCTGGCGGCCAGGCTCTGATAGCAGTTTGATGCCAAAACATATGGAGGTGGTCACCCTCCAAGTGTCTGTGCTATTTCACTTTCTAACGTAACATGTCTGGCTTTTTGCATTTTGTCGTTCCTTGGTCTTCTATTAAAATACTGACACCATTTCACCCTGTCATTACTTAATCCTTGGAAGCAAGCATATCCAGGGGCAACTTCAATAAAACTGTTCCATCCGAAATCAAACTTGTTTGCCATTGGATAAAATTTCAGATACAAGATCCATTGCTAGTCGATTAACTAGAAACCGCTTCCTCTAAAACTAGCCAATCGCCAATCGATGTAAAAGTTATTTAGTGAATCCAAAAGCTCCTAAAAAAGACATGGCTTGGCTACGGGTTGACAGGGTTTCACGTAAAGGCATAGGACTCCTTGATGCAGATCTAAAGCAGATGGTTTGATCATGGCTTTTCGTCGTGATTGCATAACACATACTCTTGCAATGTTGATGGGTAAAATCATTAATGGAATATCTGGCCAAACCCAGTGCCAATTTTAATCAAATGAAATGAAAACAGCACAATCGGGAAATATAAGAAGAGAACAATTGCCCTTTAAGTAATTGCCATTTAATTTTCAGCTTTTGTGGAGAGGTGAATCGATAATACATATTAGGCATAGCGTGTGTTCATTACTAGCAAACAATGACAATTCATGAAATCGGGACAACTCAATCAAATAATGATTTATTATAGGGCGAACAAGGTACGCAAATTGTTTTGTCAGCAGCATCCAGTCGATATCCAGTCGATATATATATATATATATATATATATATATATATATATATATATATATATATATATATATATATATATATATATATATATATATATATATATATATGTAAATATATATAGATATGTTTAACATATATATATATATATTCATATGTATATATGCATTTATATATGTATATATATACATATATATATATACATATTTATATATATATATATATATATTCATTGATCTTGTCAACATAATTGTATTTGTATACATATATATATATATATATATATATTTATATATAAATATATATATTCATATGCATGTCATCGTGTGTATTTGGTTGATCATCGGCCGTGTATCAATATTTTTTACACTATCAATTTATGCTGAATGCTAACGGCATTAACTGCATGCTGTTGTGTAGTTTTGCTGCAGAAAACGCTCGATAAAACATCAGACTATAGAATCGTGCGTGTCCCGAGCTCGTTTGCACCGAAGTACTACGAAAAAGACACAAGATATGGCTGCGCTCTGAAGCATTACCATTGTTGCGATTGTGCTATTTTCAGCACGGACCAATTTTTTTGTCACATTATTAGTCAATTGATAGGCATGGTTATATCATCCTTTTAACGAATAACTGCCACATTATGATTGGGACAGCACATTCCTATGTATAATGTTATTCTACATAATTGTTGTAGCTATTATTCATTGAGGCGTTTGCATCTATGTGTCTCCCAATAGTGCATTTATAATAAACAAAAAGAAAAGACTCCTACAAAACCCTGTATTGGCGTCGAGTCAATTGGAATTAAGTAGCATGATACCAAGTTCCAGTATCGTACACTGTTAGAAACCGAGAACACCTGCTGGTCTATTGATCACCAGAGTTATATTATAAAGAAACCTTACACATTTGCTTTCTGACAAACACCCGATAAAGAAACCTTAAAACACTGACGTTGTTCTGGAGAAGTAATGTACTCAGTTGTTGCTAAGCATGCTGTGTTCATTTGATATCAAGGGTTTAATTGAGCATACTTTGTATATACCATCCACACTGGGCATATACCAGGTAACGCCCCTCTATAAAGACGGTGTATACAACATGTCCAGTGCACCTAACACAGATGGCTTCGTCATTTATAGATAGGCGAATAATGGCAACAAAAGGTTATCCACTGCTCTAATTTATCATCATTATTACCTTTATTGTCATTCTTACCATTACCTTAAATAATGTAAAAGGTCGGTCAGTCCGGTATTTAGTCCCACCTTTTGAAAAACATATGGTGACCGCGTCTTCATTTACCAGCAGCACCGACCTTTTATTTATGCTACAGCAAATATTTTATAGCCTGACATTGCCTGGTGTAATAGTCATTATAACCAACCATGAAAACGACAGCATGCTAAGTAACTCATATATCTGCGCATGTTACTGTTTAGGCATTTTCTATTATTACAGTCACCTGCATGTATAATTAATCGGTTCACACAAAATGAGCAGTTAAGGCATTTGTATGACTGTTAGCGCTGCACATATCCGTAACATGCTGCATGTTATATAAGGTTAATGATTGATTAGTGAAATACTAAGCGGAATGTTTGCCGTGACTACTCTTGATAACCATGTAAAAAACTACCAAGGCGACAAATTATCAAGCATGCCGTGCTTTGGTTGCGTTTATTATGCAGTTTTTACATTAATATGACTACTTAGCACTGCACATATCCGTAACATGCTGCAGGTTATATAAGGCTAATGATTGATTAGTGAAATACTAAGCAGAATGTTTGCCGTGACTTATCATGATTACCATTTAAAAGACTACCAAGGCAACAAATTATCAAGCATGCCGTGCTTTGGTTGCGTTTATTATGCAGTTTTTCGTTGCTTAACCCAATTATGACAGCATTTCGTGAGTTGTGAGAAATGCAACCGCCACACGTTGGCCATATAAGACGCGGCTTACATGGGTACATCTCAATAGCTATGCAATCTCGGAAACTAGTACCTTATGAGTAATACATTAGAAAATGGAGATGCTTGTTAATTTAGAACAAGCACATTTACTCGAAATGCCAATATATTAATGTATGAGCATGCACCTTGCAAATCATGAGTCAAGCATTCTCGACATTTACGTATAAAGCTCTACATCTTGAACTGTGTATATGCGTATGAGTCTATTTGTTTAATATGTCTGCCATTATATTTTCGATTGCAAAGGAATGGTGCACCACAATGCTCAAAAATAACCCGAGACTATATGCATTACCCTACTACTAGTTCAAGGCTGCTAAAGCATTCCGTAAATCGGCCAGCTAAAACATTACAAAGAGCATATTTACACGAATACTTCGGATGTCAACGTTTGCTTTCTTGTAACACTGGGACATATTTCCTGGTCGTTTCAAATGTTACTACATCCCTAACAGCCACGTGTCTATTTATTGTTACTACTCCGCCAAATGATCGGCAAATATGTCCAATATACACGGTACATAGTCAGCATGACGCAAATCCAATTATTCAACAGTGTTATATTTTGCATAATTTATCTGAATTAGACAAACTCTTTTATGTTTGGCTTGGCAGGGATGTTCACATTGAAACATGTAACAACGGTGCTAGCTTAAGTAACCTTGAATCTGGTATATGCTTATGCGTTTACTACCCTAACTGATTCGTCGTTTTGTTTCAGCGATAGTCGCGTTCATGTAGATTCACAGGGCTCCTTGTGTGATTAAGGCTGCATTGTATGGCGCTCATTCGAGGAATTCGAGGAATAACGGATTGGATGACGGATATTTGGAAAGCCTTGATGAGACGTGAAGGAAGTGATACCCAGTGTGTAAGCTTTGGCGGACGTGACACTCTCATCAATACGCAGTGTTGGCGGTTGCTTCCGTGTGGTCGGAATGTCCGACATATGACCCTCTGTCGTAAAACAAATGGGCTTTCCGCCAGGCAATATATTCAATACATCTATCAATTAACTCTGAACACTTGGTTTCGCCAAGAAAGTCAGTGGTTGATTGAAACAAGCTGTGTCAGGAGAATGAAATCCATCAACCCCGCATGTTTGCAGAGCCAGGTCGAACAGCCTACTAAAACACAAACTCGCCAAAATGAAATTTAAAACCGAGCAAAACTCGCTACTTAAATCCTGTTGTGGCCAATACTAGTATTACTTGGCGTAAGTGCATTAACATATTCTAATTATATAAGGGTAGGTCTTATGTGCCTTTAAGTGGAATCATATATCATGGGCAATTCGGGCCAGGTACTAGTTGTTGTTCTTTTATAGGTTCAATGATATATGATATCTAGTCAATAGTGAAAGGTATGGAGAACTGCAATACAACGCAAATACCATGCGCCTAGTGCACATGCACCCACAGAAGCATTTTCGAGCTATTTTAGTGGTACCATAGCGATGAATATCGATTATGTAGCCTAGTAGCCATGTTAATGAGCAACACACCCCATGTCATTTGCAGCAGACATTCGTACCCGTTGGTCGTCTCGTGTTCTGGTGCTTTCGCCTGTTGGGACCGATCGGTCAGTTTCGACTACTTTGAAGCTGAATTGCACTTACGGCTAGCAACATTGCGGCATCAGGACAGCTAGAAGATGAATATATCGCTTATTTTTATATACTTGGCACAGTTTTCATCCAACGCCGCTTACGTGTCTGTGTGCTCATGAGGTGAACGAGCCAGATATAGTGATATTGGGCCCTGCTTAATCTATAGAAGCAGTGGGGACACAGCACTGTACGTTCTACATTGATGGGAGAAGATAAACAGCTAGTCTATTGCTCTCTGTAGATTAATTTCCAGATTTCATACTAACTCTCAAATGATCTGCAAGCAAATACCTAAAGATGTTTTGCGAGGAGATGGGTCATCCAAACATTGAGCTGGATTGTACAACCCGGTTCATAGATATGTTGATATCAAATGCGCGTGTCACGAAACGTTAAACCTGCGTCCCCGTAAGAGAATTGGCCAAGTTTTTAAATTCCATGTTTTTGCCAACCCGTTTAGCTGGTCAGCAATATGGATCAAATCAGTTACGCATGTAAAGCTTCATTGCACTTAAGGCTTGTGCTTTCATTGACGAACCTTCGATCAATCAATCGAAGCACACCAGTGAATTTTGTGTATCAAATATTAGTACATATGGGCCTACATAACATATCTCGTTGTTCTGCCAATGATGGCGATTGGTCACTGCGTTTGGTCACTGCCACATAAGGAACCAATATACCACGGAAACATCTTATGAGAAATACTGTACGGAGTCGCTTTGAATGTATTGTCCATTATTTGCTCAAATGCCTAAACCACCAGCAATATGAATATATCAAATGGTCATTGAAAAGTACTAGACAATGCCTAATTATTTTATCTATCGAGAAACTGAAATCATCACTGGCTGTTATATGTTTTGTTATATCCCATCTGAGATATCTGATAAAGGGCATTTCACAGTCAGTCGCAGCCTCCATTTGCCATCACTATGACTATCCATTTGTATGATTTCCCTCGATGAATAAAAAACGATTCGCCCCTGGGTCAATCGGCCATCGCCGGTACCACACGCCCTCTTGTCGATGCATCCCCGGGACAACATGCCTCCGGGTCGATGCGCCCCCCAGTCGTTGCGGCCCCGGGTCGATGCGCATCCGGGTCGGTGCGCCCCTGGGATGATACACCCCCGCAATGGTACACCCTCGTTTTACATTAAGTAATAAACTGTTTTATGAAAAAAATTTAAAGCATAATGTTTACCGTGGGAAACCATGCATCGCACCATCGTTTTTTGTTGTGAGAAAACATTAGCGGCAAAAACTATAGTTATATCGGAAGAATGCTGCTTTATTGTATTCGCCAACTTGACTGGGTCAGAGGATTGTGCACAATTGACAGCACTTTAGTACAGTATCTCAGTTATCTTCTCATACTTTAAGAAAATAATGAAACTATGCCCTATTTTTCCGAGTCATCGAATTCATATCCCCTCATTGACGGATTTCTAGGATGTCTACTCATCATCATTACCAGGTATTTTACGTGTTGGCTCTGCATTTGACAGCTTTGCAAACTATTTAGCGAAGCAGTAGAACCCTAATGTCGCCATTTTAGCAACTAAATAGGTGCAGTAGTAAAAGAGGTGAACATACATCGACAAAAGAAAGACAATTAGCACATTGGACCCTTATGTATTAAACCATAGCAATTGCAGAAAAGGGAATTATTATCCTTTGCGCTTATGCTTTGCTGTGCATGGGAGTGTTATAGCTCAAATAAAATTCTTCTTCTCGTCTGATACATTTCTAATACTACAATCAACGTAACAACGTGTAACTTACGGAATATGACGGCAGATGCCGTCAATACATTGTACCTTCATAAATATCCTAGTGCTCTATGACACACTGTCGCATTGACTAAGTTTTATAAGTATGACAAATATGAAAATTGCATGACTCATTTAACCAAATACGTCGCCCGACTTTGTTAAAAGTAATATTATCTCCGCGTACTTCAAATCTGTCCGATATAACGAGTTAGGATTTTGAAGGGTTATGCAAGATTTCATATATATCATGGAGCCTCTTACAGGTCTCATTCATTGCATGAATTTATTTGTGACACCGATTTAAAAGCAAATACTGCTGATGGCAAGCTTACGGGTAGCAATATGAGAAGGTAATTTGTTCCTGTTTGCAGCCCGTGATATTTCACCTCTTACATAACCTGTTTGGCTCACAGCATTTAGTCGTTCCTTGTTCTTCTTCATAAAAAATGACACCATTTTACCCTGTCATCATTTCTAGCCCCATCGACATTCCTAGATTGCTGAAGAGGCTCACCACACCGCTACGAAGCAATGGCAAGGCATATAGGATTGAATCGTCCGCAACTCTGGGGCTCAGCATATTACCCTCAAACCAGTTTGTTAGTGTCAGTGGCAGCTTCAATGAATCTCCACGATAAGAACGTGCCTTATTTTAGGGTGGCCATGCTCCGTTGCTAAAGCGAGCGGGAAATAGTATCTATTGGTCAACTTATATCTTCTTTATATTTCTTTCTTGTTGGTTTATTCCTCAGGTGCCTCCGGTAGACGCAAAAACACCAAATCCTCGCAATAGTTCAATAGAGTGTAGCATACTGCATGCATTGCAAACACCTGTTATCCCAAGAAATTAATCTGTGGCTCTGCATGTTCCAAGTTTGCACCATTTCTTGCCAACTGTATGTTATAAGCCAATACTACAACATCGCTGCATTGACGGTCCAACAGGTTCCTAGATCCGCAACATTAACGTGTCTAGTAGATATCACTTCTATTTAATCGTTATTTGTTATAGTTTATCTTGCATATCGTTCCATTGGCCACCTATTTAGAGCCTTTGCATACCTGTCTGTGGTCCCCGTGGACACGCTATGATTTGAGAGGTACAAGTTCGAATATGCGCTACTTTCGTTTGTAACCTTAGTCAAACCGGCTACGGTATTAGTAGCACGCGCTTGTATTATTTTTTATAATGTAGCCAAAAGTGATGCGATGGTCGCTTATCTATGATTCACCATCTGGCGTTAATCGACCTAATTCCCATTTGTGATCGATAATGATCAGGCAGTGCAAAAAGTGTTCATACTATTTAGCGTTCAGGAACTGGCTTAAACAGAACACGTTAGCTAGGATAAACGATTTAGATAGCTGCTGCCACACATCGCACACATCCCCAACACAGAAGAAATTAATTCACGAGCATTATTGTTTATTTTCCTTGAACCTGCTATAATATTTGCTTCCGGTTATACTGAGCTATATAGCAGTGTGGCGTGGCGGACACCTATTGACAAATCAAAGTGGCTTTGACCATGCTGAATAGCAGCTATACACAATCTATAAATGTTGTTAATGATGGCGAATTTGGTTTATCTATTCTATTACGCGATTTTATATTCTTTGCCGGCCAATTGGTGCTGTCTTATCTATGACCAAACCATAAAAGATGATGAAACGCACTCTTATCCCTGCAGACATCACAATCCAATCACCATTAAAATACCATTCTAATTCACGACGTCACACGACCTCAATCATCGTCTCGGCCGGTCTGATATGATTTATAACTTTATTTGTGAAAAGGCATTGACAGCATGTCAGTTCAGAAAACTCAGTACTATTATATGTTTTGTATTATAGTTGCGGCTATTACCCTCTTGTGTCGTATACCAACGTCCCATCGTTTATCTAAAATTCGACCTCACGGCTGATATATGTCTAAGAGTAATAAACAGGAACATTGTGTTATTGACGTTATATGACGGCAGGTGCTGACAGTACAATACAAATATTCACACTGCATTGCCTTTCTCAGTAGCCGGGTTTAATTATACGAATATTTTGCCATCGCATATATTTGCAAGGCAAATATCTCAAACATCTGTCGTCGTCTTGCAAACATCGCAGTCTCTGCTTTGCATGGTACAATATGCGAATGCTGTAGTGGAGCTTCACTGTAGTCTGCATATTTGAACTGAAACACAATATGCATTTAACAACCACACATTTGGCAAGTATCATATCAAATGCTACCCTCATCGTTTGATTCGATTTTCTCTTCGGGATAGATAGAAATGGTAAATGCTAAGGATACATTAACTTACTAGACACGCTTTCTGTCTACTTGCTCCTAAACCTGTGCTTTTGTCACACAGGATGGTGGAAAGTTTAGTGTTTGATCAGCAATATGAAGTCATAACAATATAGATACGTGCCCTGTGTCAATTAAATATAGGTCTTGTTTGTAGTATGCTTATCCTGACCTGTCAGTTTTTGCGAAGGGTTAGTTTCCCCCACCCCATGGTGCCTAAAGCATTATCTCTCTAGCTCCGGTCATTACCGTCCGTTGTGCAAGAGACTGAACAAATGATTAGATTAGGTAATAGGTTTGGCAAATATATACCTTTGACTGCCCTGCTGCTGGTGCGCATGGTGTTAAAAAAATCATAACAAAACAATTACAGTGAATGCTTGTAAGTAGAACGATGGTATTTGATCAGTTAATTAGTTCAAGAAGAAAGATATGGCTGTCACTAGAGCCCGAGGGCTTGCTAAGCAAATTTAGAGTTGATTAACATCATAGCATGATTTATATTATATTTGGCAGTGCATATCAGTTCCATGCCCTATTAAGTTAGGTCGGAAAGTTCCTTTTCCTTTGAAAATCCATTTATCTTAACAATGGTGACATCTTACATGTATTTGTGCGGCTTTTGTATAAATCAACCTTATATAAATCAACCATAGAAAAATACCACTTCACTCTGCGTCGCCTCAGTTGCAGCTTGGAGTCAAAATGGTATTATGCCATTTTTGCAGAATTGAAAAGCAATTTGTTTATCACTGAACTGTATCCAAGAGGTTTCACATTACTTGTCTAGACACTAGTTACGATATCTTTTGCCAGACGCTCATGGCCCGGCAACAGGGGTCGCCGATAACAAGTGGACTACTGGGGATGGGTGGGGCTCCTATACGCGGCTCTTATGCGAGTGGTAGCTATCTAAACCTCCGATTAGAACAGGTGCACTTTGGGAATTTTAGGTGTGACAAAATGGCGTAGCCGGAGAGCTGGTCCGAGATTTAGATGATACCAGCGCAGGCTCTTTCTAAGAATGAAGACAGCATATCTTATGTAGAACTGGTAACCAATCGCTTAAGGATTCTGCGTTTTATAAACGAATCACTCCCTCATCCGAAATGCTAATGTTTGTATCGTCGTGCGGTTGCTGTGAATGTTTGCTCATACGGTCGACTGCAGCATGTTAGCAAAAGTCAAACACCTCAGTTATCAGAGGGTGATACATTAATAACAAAGGCGGTATAATCACAAATATCCCTTACATTTGAAAACGTGTTACATCTAAACCAAATAGGCAAACAAATACCTCGTAATTCTGTTCATGTTGATATAATCAGGTGTCGATAAATATTTTATGAACACTAACCGTCGGTTATAGAACCATTGTAACACTGATGAAGTTAAAGAAATAAGATGCTGTGTTACTTTAGATGCTTGGTCCATTTCATGACCTGGGTTCAGTTGGACGTACAAGGTGTAAAACTTCAACATATATTCATATGTCAATAACCAAATAAAAAAAGCACCGCAAAATGGCTAATTTAATATTGAATCGAGTTTATTATCTGGCTACTATTTACGTGTGGTGCACACAAAAATGTTTCCCTGTTGATGATCCTTCAATGCAAAACCTGTTTCCGTCGTTCATCATCGCAACCTTCATATACACTTCATATCACCTTTTATAATGAAGGGCCGTTGAGTCTGCTGTTTAGTCCGACATCTCAAGACCACATTGACACCGCGTAATATTTTCTCTACAACAGTGAAACTCTATAGCATCGCTAATTACTGTACAGTTTGTCATTAACAGGTGTGCCTGCAAGCATATCTACTAGCAGCTCCAGATCATGGTAATTGATATTGCTAAGGCTATGTACCAGAACAATATCGATGCCTATCTGAGTGTGCAGGCCTTTAAGTGATATAATTACGCAGAATCGACCTAATACGGTGATTATGAAGTTAACATACTTTGCGACGTTTATATAAAATAGAATATGTAACCAGAATATCAAATTATGGTTTTTACATCAGTATCCACACGATGTAACACGGCGTTCTTAATGTAAATGGTTTCCCATCGGGATGGATGTTGTGAGCTAATATCTGCGACGACCTCACATTAATGAACGCTTTCTTTATCTTCGCTGTGACCGAAAGCAGGTGATGATCTACGATATTAGGTTTCTAATCAATGGCAGTCATAGGATGTCATCTACTTTCCAATAGACACTCATCATCAGCATAAGTTATTTCAGATGTTGGATTTGTCAGACACGGTATAGCAAATTCTTACCACCACCACCAGCATCCAAAGTCACAATGCTCGGTTATCACACTTAAAGATTAAATTACAAATTGTGAAAACTATATCATATTATACTGTTCATATTGATTCCATATGTCGCAACTAAAAATCCATTATAACCTGTTATTATGTAAGTCAGAGATCCTAAGACTGGCGACATATTACATAGGCATTGTCATCCACATTTTGCAAAAAGCACTGCATAGAACAGACACCGTCATTTTTGATTTGACGTTACTGTGCTCTGCTTCGGTTATATCAAGAATTTACCACAAAACGTCAGATGACGGCTTTAGGGAACAACTCCCTATAATCTTATCAGTATTAATGTCATGTTTCTGGACGTAATTTGTAACAACACACTGGGCGATCCACGGATTAGATGCAATGCTTAATTGTCCGTTTGACCTGTTCATTATGCCTGCTTATACCATGCAAACAGAAGACATAGGTAGAAAAAATGAATTAAGATGACCATATTCAAAATGAATTATCTTCATATTACCTGATGTTTGGGTTACAACCTAGAAGCAAAGCTAACATAAAAGCGAATAATAACGCACACCTTCATAACCGACAACACTTCTGATAAACAATTGTCGATTCGACATTACGGTATAAGCCTTCACATCTCGATTAGTGTATATGCGGATGAGTCTCGTGTGATAATATATTTGGTACTATAAATTCTCGTCGAAATGAACAGTGCATCCCAATGCTGAAAAATACACCGTGACTATATGAATATAATTTATTTATGTTTCTACTAGTACAATGCTGTTAATTTTGGCCCGTTCCATGTATCTGTAAGCATAAACGTTACACATTCTTAACATAAAAATCTGATAATTATTCATGTAACCTAACAAAGCAACTTATTTGTTCTACAGTAGATGGCCATGCCTACTAGATTGTCACACTTGGGACTAATTTCTTGATCACTCCAAATATTGCTAAATCTTGAACGGCCACGTGTTTATTTCTTTCTACTGATCTGACCCTGCTTTCACAAAATTATTCGCTCTGTGGTCGATTTCGGAGTCTATTATGCTACACGTAAGCCTCTGGAAGAGACCTGGTCAGCATGACAAAAATCCAATTATTAATCTGTGCTTTATTCTGCATAATGTTTCTGAATTATGCAAACGTAGCACATTCGTACTTACTTATCTGTAAAGATAAGTGGGTCGGGTATGTGTATTATTGTTGTGTGATAAGTGTTAACTTCATGATAATATGTTATCATACCAACAGTGTAGATGTTTGAGTTTTGGAACAATGATCCGGGCAATGGACTCAATAAAGCACGATGCAATTCGGCAATATATCAACAAAACAGATTCAATAAGGAGCAGTAGTAAACGATTGAGTTAGTTACGGGGAATGCCGGCATCGCACTTCATTTCCCCTCGCTGTTTTTGTAGAAGGGTCTGACATTCAATTTCCACCTCTGACGTAGCTTCTAATCAAATCGAATCCGCGCTATACAGCTCTGTGAAATGGTCATTTAGCCTCACTGCTTGAATAGTTGGCAAGCCCTTTTTCACGCTCTCGTAGAATAGTGGCAAACAGTACGAATCAAATTTGTGATTTAAAATTCATATTATTTTTTGATGGACCCTCTAGGAAGAAGGCAAACGTTTCATTCAACCTTTGTCACTGATTTACCGGCGTAGTCAACAACAAAGAGGTTACTAGCACACTGGGCTGAAATCATCAAAATCTATGTACGTGCAACTTTATATGTGTTTATGTAAATCAGGCAGGCCTCAATGCATCATGTGTTGCTGTATACGTTAATCCTTGCTGTGTACACAGACAGCAAATTCACTTACAGCTGTTTTAACAAATTAATGCTTCAAAACGAGAGGAAAGGTACGGTTGTGCTTTGCAGGTTTGCTGTTGCAGATTTGCAATTCCACTTACGCTATGAATCGAACTGACTAAATTGCCTTTATTTTGTTCATGATAATGGCAATTTTGCATATCTTCTTATAAACCTGGGGCTGAATTCCTTGACTCCAATGATAAAGTAATATATACTACTCCACTGGCAGCTTAAAGTACAGCACTGAATCACCAATATGAAATCTAAACCCAGCGAAGCTCAGTAATTATATCCAGTTGTGGCCAATATAAGTGTCATTGGGCGTAAGTGGATTCCAATGTTTTAATGATGTAACGGCACCGTTGCTAACTGTATCCTCAAGTCTACACGTAATCTGGTGCTATCGCCTGCTTGGACTCTTCGATCAGCTTCGACTATTTTGACACTTAATTACACAAGTTGCATTTCGCATTGCCTCATCACGGTATCAGATAATAAGGAGGTGGAAATGATTTTGTATTACCCGGAACATTATGAGATTGACGGCAGGTTTTATTCGATGCTCGATGCTCGATGCTCGAGTCAGTGTTCTGTTTTTAACACAGCTGATCATCTCATCAATATCTCCAATGCCACTTTCATGTCGGTGCGTCTACTCATTAGGCAAACCAACCAGAAAAGAACCACATTGGGCCCTTCGTTGCAATAGAAGCAGTAAGGACACAGGGTTGTACGTTGCACATTGGCATTGTTCGAATAATGAACACCAATATAATTAATGATAGAAAATGAATTTCTAGATTATAGCTTATTGAACTTGGACCGATCAGCAAACTAAGGCTTAAAAATATATACCAACGGTAAGCCAAACATACAGCTGAGTTGTACCACTCGGTTCATCGATATGTAACAGTTAGATGCGCATGTCAATGAATCTAGCGGATATCAAGCTCATGGCCTGCGAACTGGGATGGCAGCGGGGTAGGGGGCTCCTGTGAAGGCTCTGATACAAGTGGTTTGATCATGACATTGCGTACCACAAAGTGAACAGGCACACTTCAACGATTCTGGGGGTGATATAATGCTAGGTTTTTGCCGACGTGGTGAGCTGGTCAACTATATGGATCCAATCAGGTGCAGCTCAAACGCATGTAGAACTAAGTCAAAATTCAGATGTGAATCTATGGGAGACTACGATGCATGTGAGCCTACCTAGGTTAGAAAATATCTCGTTTACTCTCCATAATGATGTCAGATAAGGATCCCATATACTTCGAATATGTATCAGGAGCAATACTGTAAATTTGGCTCTGAATTTATTGTCCGCTTTTCGCTCTCATGCTTTAACCGTTCGCATATATTAATATTGCAGATGTTTATTAACACTTGCTAAACAATGTCACAACAGCGACGACCCTGTGTGTACCGGATGTGGCTGCATTGATATATATCTATCATCTGGGTAAATACTGCCCATTATTAATAATGGTTTTTGCATAAACTTTCACACGGTGGAAAAACAAGGTTGACGGCAATGCACTGCAAGCATTTAAAAGGGATAGACTGTATGCGTATTGAACCATGAATAATTATATTACCATTAGTCTCCATAATGAAGCCATGCAGTACTAATTTCCCAGTTCACCGCATTGCAGGAAATTATTAAAGGCGGGAGTATATGGGAGCTGATCAGCACTGTGGAAACAAACTGAACTTTGCTTAGGTCAACTGCTAACTTTCGCGAAGAAAAGTACATGCTCGAAAATAGGACTCGCAAATATAAGTAACTATTTGGAGATTTTCAGATGGGATTATCTGCGTGTTAATGATCGATATAAGATTCGGTTTAAGGACACTCAGCCTATCATGTTCCAAGTTTGCAAATTCGCTATATGGCAGATATAAGACTGGCTGTGATTAGGAAGTGAGATGCCATTGACTTCATGATCCGATGTTGCCACGGTGGTCTAATTGTCAAACATTGCATGTTATATGTCTTATGTATTACATGGAGCTCATTGATTGATTGGGAATCCCTATTTTTAGTAAACCCGCGGCAAGAGACAAGCTCATTTGTAATTTAAGCAGCATGGTTTCCGACTGGCAGCCAGGCTCTAATAGCGGTTTGATGCCAAAAGAGGCAGATGAGGTCACCCACTGAGTGTCTGTGCTATTCCGCTTTCTAACGAAACATGTGTGGCTTTTTGCATTTTGTCGTTCCTTGGTCTTCTATCAAAATAATGTCACCATTTCACCCTGTCATCATCTCTGACCCCATCGATTTGTCTTGATTACTGGAGGGGCTTACCTCACCGTTGGAAGCTATTGAAATTCATTGATGATGGAATCGTCTGCGACTCTGAGGCTAAGCATATTGACCACAAAGAAAGGGATAGACCACGTATCTTTTTTCAGAGGAAAATTTCGAAAAAACCGTTCGATCCCAAATCACAATATTTTGCGCATGCAAATCAAGAATGGCATTGGATAAAACTGCAGATACAAGATTAATTGCTAATCGATTAACTACAAACCGGTCCGTCCAAAACTCGCCAATCGATATAAAAGTTATTTAGTGAATTCAAGAGCTCCTAAAGAAAAAGGGCTTCACTAGGGGTGGCCAGAGTTTCAAGCAAAGGCATATGACTCCTTAATACAGATCTGAAGCGGATGGTTTGATCATGGCTATTCATCTTGATTGCATAACACATATTATTCGCGATGTTGATGGGAAAAATCGACACTAACTGGAATTTGGAATATATATATATTTATGTATTAATATATATATATAAATATATATACATATATATATACAAATATATAAATATATATGTAAAAAAACAAAAATATATATATACATATGTATAAGTGTATATACATATATATAATTATATAGATAGATAAATAAATATATATATATAGAGAGGGATTTATATAAAAATATATCTACACATATATATATATATTAATATATCTTATATATAGATATAGATATCTCTCTCTCTCTCTCTATCTATCTATATATATATATATATATATATCTATCTCTATCTATATATATCTATCTATATATATATATCTCTCTATATCTATATATATATATATATATATATATATATATATATGTATATTCATATGTATATATATATATCCATTGGAGTCCCCCCGGATAAAAACACCGACGGTTTAGACGGGAAAAGATGACTTACCACGTTTTGTGATACTGTATATAATATTCGCAAACAACAACGAATTAACTGCACGCTGCCGAGGTATTATGCTGCAAATGCGTGTCCATGAGCTCGTTTTCAACGAAGTTTTACGAAATTAGCCTAAGATATTGCTGCGCTTTGGAACATAAAAGTAGTTGTGATTGTGCTATTTTCTGCTAGGACCATCCTCTTAGATATGGCACTAGTGTAACAAAACCACACAAATGGATTGTCGCATGATTATGTTACGATATTAGGTAGTTGATAAGCATAGTTATATCGACTTTCTAAAGAATCACTGGCACATTGTGATTTGGACGCCAGGATTCATTTAATGCTCTAACGATTGCACATTCCCTGGTAAAATGTAGCTTTTAGTCATTAAGGCGTTTGCATCGCTGTGTCTACTAATGGTCCACTAATAATAGACGAACAAAAAACCATCCTACAAGGCTGTGCGTTGTCGTCGAGTCAGTTAGAACTTAGTGGCATGATAAAAGTATCGTACACCTTGAACACCTGCCGGTCTATTGATCACTAAAGAGGCATCTACGATAGGCCAATCAAATGTCGGCTGGTTAGCAAGAAGCGTCTAGCTAACATAGCCACATTTATATTGCAAAGTATCTTTGAATATTTGCTTTCCGACGAACACACTGTAAAGAACCCTTAAGACCCTGACGTATTTTTGGAAAGGTAACGTATGTAGTTGCTGCTAAGTATGCACGTTTCATTTTATATTAAGGGTTTAATTGAGCATATTTGTATATACAACCAACACTGTGCATATACCAGCCAACGCCCCTCTATAAAAACGTTGAATTCATCTTGTGATGTCCAGTGCCTCTAACACAGATGGCTTCGTCATTTATAGATAGGCAAATAATGGCAACAAAAAGTCGTCCACTGCTCTAATCCATCATCATTATTACCTTTATTGTCATTTGTACTATAGCTTTAAGTAATAAAAAAGGTCGTTCAGTCCGGTATTTAGTCCCACCTTTCAAAAACATATGGTGACCGCGTCTTCATTTACCAGCAACACCGACCTTTTATGCTACAGCAAATAATTTTATAGCCTGACATTGCCTGGTGTTATAGTCATTAGAACCAACAATGAAAACCAGAGCATGCTCAAATTACTCATATATCTGCGCGTGTCATTGTTAGGTCATTTGTTATCAATATAGTCACGTGCATGTATAATTAACCGGTTCACACAAAATGAGTAGGCAAGGCATTAATATAATTGCTTAGCACTGCAAATATCCGTAACATGCTGTAGGTTATGTAAGGTGCCTGGCGCGTTAATGATTGATTAGTGAAAAGCTAAGGAGAATGTGTGCGGTTACTTCTATGATAACCATGTCAAAATCTCCGGTCAATCAGAACTACAAATGTTAACATTTCGCGCATGCATGTTGTCCGAAGCCATAATTCCTTAAAGTATGGTTTAGAAGAAAGAAGAAGAAGAATTTATTTGTCTCCCGATAATAAATATACATGTACATACTGATGTTGAATTCACAACTCAAACACAATGTCAGGAGACGGGCGTGGTTTAGCCACAGATGGCTATCTTCCAACCATCCCGACGATCTCTAAATAATGCAATACTACACGAGGTACATCTAGAAATTATAATAGGTCAACCAATTTGTTCTAAAACAATAGTCTATGGCAAAATCCCAAATATTCACAAAAACATAAATTAACTTAGATCATTCTGCATTAAATTACAATCAACACAATGGCGGTTTGAACAGTTAATGGTACTGTGGTAATTACTTATGAATGTATACATTAAATGTTTTTTTACTTAGGATAATACTGAAAGTGAAGAGAGGATTTTTGCCGTTTGTTCCAAGTGTTAGGAATGGATGTAGAGATAATGTTTTTACAAATTTGGTATTCGGGACAGGAGTGACCATTAAATGGGAATTACGCGTGTTATAAAATGGTTGATATTGCATTGTTGATGGAATGCATTGATGAATGATGATGGCAACATGTTATTTTTGTAATGGTACATAAATAAGGCTACATTATACTCATAGAGATCATTTAATTTCAATATATTGCTACGTTTGAAAAGGGGTTCTGTATGAGCGTTATACGAAGATTTGTTAATATATCTCAAAGCACGTTTTTGTAGTATTTCAGTACGCTTCAGTACGTTTTTGCCAGCATTTCCCCATGCAAGTATACCTTTCGATAAATGTGAGTGAACAAGAGCAAAATATAGACTGCGTTATATTGATTTAGGTAGAAAGTCTTTTACTTGTTTGAGCATAAAAAGGCCATGTGATATCTTTTTATTGACATGATTTATATGTGTTTTCCAGGATAGTTTTTCGTCTATAAATATGCCCAAAAATTTATGCGCACCGTTGTTTGTATCTATCCTCGTGATTACTTCATCACCTATTTTTATCTCACAATTACTTAAATCTAATTTCTTATCGTGTCTTCTTATCACCATATAACTTATTTGACTAGTGTTTAATACAAGACCATTTGTTACTAGCCATGTTTTTAAGTTGTTAACTGCATTGTTAGCCTATTGAAAAGCTGTTTTGATATTTGAGGATGAAATAAGTAGTGTTGTGTCATCAGCATATAGTCCAGGAGCCCATGGAGTTTTGTTTAGCATTGCAAGTACAAAAGGTTTGAGGCATGCAACATGTTGATTAGGGTCAATGTACAATCAAATGGCCATTCTTAAGTTTCCACGCCTGTACCAACTCTAGGGGGAGCCACTCAAAATATCCCAAATTTAGATTTAATTAGCATAACTGAGTACATGTATGAAACCAATGATAAAATGTTCATTTTTAGGGTCTAAATAAAGATCCATCTTTCTTAACCCTCAACTCCTGTACTTAATCCATTTAAGAAAGCCACTAATTAGCGCTAATTAGCAATTTAATTAGCATAATTGAGTACATCAACGAAACCTTCGCTAATGGATTTGGTAGGTTCACCCAACTAAGAAAAGTGGATTCTTAAGTGCCAAAACCTGTACCGTGACCCCTTAAGAAGGGGTCAAAGGTCAGGGTCAGTTCAACCAGGACTATAATTAGCATAACTGAGTACATGTATGAAACCAATGCTGAAATGTTCATTTTTAGGTTGTAAATGAAGATCCATCTTTCTTAACCTGCAACTCCTGTACTTAATCCATTTAAGAAAGCCACTAATTAGCGCTAATTAGCAATTTAATTAGCATAATTGAGTACATCAACGAAACCTTCGCTAATGGATTTGGTAGGTTCACCCAACTAAGAAAAGTGGATTCTTAAGTGCCAAAACCTGTACCGTGACCCCTTAAGAAGGGGTCAAAGGGGAAGATCGAAAGAACTCGACAGTTTTGTGTTCAGGTACATAGATTTTAATTAAAATTCTAGTATCTATGATTTTTTTACTGAAAAGACAAACAATGAGAAACTACATCACTAGTGACTCATGCAACATGCTGTAAGTTGTTGGACTTGCTGATCGATTTTGACCATAATGAAGGGTGATTGGGGTGTACACACACATGAAGTGACTTCCTGAAATAGAGAGACTTGCATCTCCCATGCTAATGACTGAATTCTTGTCCCCTTAAAACATTTTGCAAAAAACTTACATGCATGTTTTGATTGCATTGACAGACTATGGAGTAATATGCCAATTTCTGCTTTTCAAATTGAAATTAAAATTCTCAATGATTCGAAATTTCAACCAGAAAAATGCAGAAATTCGCCTTATTTTCTTCATTGCAGGCCGAGCTGATTCCACAGTGTTGATTAGCAATGCACCATATTTTGAATATTAACCCAAACATTATCCAGTTACATACATGCTACATCGAATTTATTGTCTTTGAAAAATTTGGCTATATACATATTGTAGGCCTATGTCTTCAACAAACAGGAGAATTGGGCATGCAGTGCTCATCACCAGTACAGAGAAACATCTCAAGTGCATCTACATAATTGTACTCATTTTAAGTTGGGTAAATAGTGTATATTTAAAGTAAGGTCTATGCCAAAAGACAATGATTGTGGCATACAAAGTAACGAAAAAAGAATTATTCCATTTTCCCCAAATATCACTAGGAAGGCAAGCATTTCCCTGAAACATCATTTTTATCACTGAGTTTCCTTTTGGTTGAATGCGGTCAAAGCAAATGATGCAAAGCCATGCTTCTGAAATACACGGCTAGCCTCATCATTAAGAACTACAGATTATTTTTTGTGTATCATGAATGTAAATAACGAGCAATTTAGCTGCCATTGCAGGGGTCAAAGTGGAACAAGGTGTTAAAGGTCACAGGCAGCATAAGGTTTTTCCCCACTTGCACCTAATCCTCTTCTTCTGTCCAGTCTGACTCATCATCAGAAGAGATTGTCATGTCTACATCTTCAGCGTTTTCATCATCATCATTGACGACCTCGCCTTGTTCAGGAATAAGGGTACCTGGCATCTGGGGTCCTTCATGCCATATTGGCATGTAACATCCATTTTCGAGATCCCAACCATTTGATGCATCTGGGTGTTGTTGGATTTCAGCAGAATCTGCCTTTGCCCACATTTGTGCAACAAATGCAGCTCGTTTCAAATGCACATTCAGCTCTGCCTCACAAGGGGGAATGGCACTGGCATTTATTCCTTTCAACTTTTCCAATGGATTCTTTGACAAGGACTTTGGTCCATAGCCTTTTTCAAACATCTTGTACCTATGTTCATTTAATGTCAACTTGGTGTTTTCCTTGGCTCCGTACATAGTTGTGGTGAACGTTTGAAGGGTCATCTGGGTTCTTAGACTCTGTTGTTGGTCTGTTGCTAGGCTGTGGAAAGCTTTTTGGGCTTCCTTGTTCTTTTTCAACTTGGCCAATGGTCTGACCTTTCCTTTGCGAACAAATGCGCTGGTGTAGTCACACCCAGTAAATGCATGGAATCCTGGTAGTGCAGCGCATATCTGAGGTCCGAGTACTTCATGAATGTTGGTGATGCTAATGTATCTCCGGTTGTTCTTGGATGACGTTTCAACATCCATCCATATTGGCGACTTGAACTTGTTGCAGTGATACAACAAGATGACTGCTATATCTGTGTCTGATGCCCGAACGACTATGGCTCCTTGTTTTCTGTCATCATCCACTACCTTGGCATGAAGAACTATCTTGGTGTCAGCCTCTTCATGGTTGTTCCTGCAATCGTCATCAGAATCGTGTCTGAGAATGCCGTTGGCAACATAATAATGATGGGTCTCCCCTGGGATGTCAAGATGTAGCTGACAGTCACCTAGTATTGGTCGATATGCCTTGTTTTGCCACTCCTTCGCCAGGAACTTGGGAAGCTGTGTCTTGAATGATCTCGATTTCAGCGCTTTATCCATGTCCTTAGGTCGTTTTGTTCAGGACCAGTAATGGCGAACTCCCGTTCATCTATGCCCCTCCTTCCTCTTTCTGTGTCTTTTAGGGATGGCTGAGGGTAATCATCAAAGATAAGATGGACTTCTTTTTTGCACAACGCAACTGTCTGGATTAAAATACTTCTTGCGAGGCCTCCATAGGTAGCTGGTAGATTCGGAGGAAGTGTATGAAGGAGGAATTGGCCATCAATAATGCAGGCTCTGGTCAATCCAGGACTGGCATCTCCATGAACCTTCGACTCAAGCAGGTTGAAGAGGGCACTCTTGTCGGTTTTTCGCCATTGTCCCATCTGTGCTACACATGGACAAAGGGACTGGAGTGAGTGGGAATTCAAAAATGAAAGGCAAGTCCAGATTCCGTTTCGTTGCAAGTATTACGAGGCGGCCCATTAGATCTCTTGTACCCTTGAGTTCTGTTATTCGTTCGTCCTCTGCTTTATGGTTTCTTGCACTATCATCGGTAAAGGTCTTAAGTTTTGCCTTGGTTATCTTCTCTTCAAATCTCTTTGCGTCAGCTATGCAGGTGTCCAGGAAATCTTGATGTCGTGCCTGACCGGTCTCTGGTATTTTCAACAGACTTTCACTGATCTCATGGCTGGTGGCCTTCCCTGTGTTGATGTTGAAGAGTTTGTCTTTTGATTCAGATTCTTTATCCATCTCAAATCTCACCCTGTTAACTAATCACAGGTTTTTCCTTTATTGAGAATGCGATGAGTAATACCAAGGGATAAAAACTGCTTGTACCAAGTGTGCAAAGTTCTGATTTATGATGAAGCCACATGTAGGCCTACAAGTATGATTCATATCCATAGGTTTACAATGTACAGATGGGGATCTAAAGACTTCTTAAGGGGTCACGGTACAGGTTTTGGCACTTAAGAATCCACTTTTCTTAGTTGGGTGAACCTACCAAATCCATTAGCGAAGGTTTCGTTGATGTACTCAATTATGCTAATTAAATTGCTAATTAGCGCTAATTAGTGGCTTTCTTAAATGGATTAAGTACAGGAGTTGCAGGTTAAGAAAGATGGATCTTCATTTACAACCTAAAAATGAACATTTCAGCATTGGTTTCATACATGTACTCAGTTATGCTAATTATAGCCCTGGTTGAACTGACCCTGACCTTTGACCCCTTCTTAAGGGGTCACGGTACAGGTTTTGGCACTTAAGAATCCACTTTTCTTAGTTGGGTGAACCTACCAAATCCATTAGCGAAGGTTTCGTTGATGTACTCAATTATGCTAATTAAATTGCTAATTAGCGCTAATTAGTGGCTTTCTTAAATGGATTAAGTACAGGAGTTGAGGGTTAAGAAAGATGGATCTTTATTTAGACCCTAAAAATGAACATTTTATCATTGGTTTCATACATGTACTCAGTTATGCTAATTAAATCTAAATTTGGGATATTTTGAGTGGCTCCCCCTAGAGTTGGTACAGGCGTGGAAACTTAAGAATGGCCATTTGATTGTACATTGACCCTAATCAACATGTTGCATGCCTCAAACCTTTTGTACTTGCAATGCTAAACAAAACTCCATGGGCTCCTGGTTTAATAGGAGAGAACTGTTTCATTACAGGCATTGGAAATGTCATTGACGTAAAGTAAAAACAACAGAGGCCCTAAAATGGTACCCTGAGGGACTCCTATAGCTACATCGGATACAGATGATTTAATGTTTTGTATTTGTGTATATTGTTTACGAAGTCGTAAATAACTTGAAAACCATTTATGTGCGAGACCTCTTATTCCAAGCGAATACATTTAGAAGTGTTTCATGGTTTATTATATCGAAAGCTTTAGAGAGGTCGCAAAATACTGGGAGTACATATTCATTGGGTGATTTATTGTTGGCGTCTGCGCAGTAATTGAGCAAATGCAATATTGGATGAATAGTTTTGTTGTTTTTTTAAAATCCATATTGGTGCTTATATAGAAGTTTAAATTTAATCAGGAAGGACATGGTTCTGTTATACATAATTTTTTCACTTACTTTCGAAAAACTTGGTAGCAAACTTATAGGTCTATAGTTATTAAAGACGCAGTCGTCATCGGATTTATGTACGGGTATAATTTTTGATATTTTTAGTTGGTCGGGGAAGATTCCTGTTTTCATCGATACATTACATATATGTGCTAGAGGAGTCAATATTATTGGAAGGGTTTATTTTATAGTTTTAGTACTGATTTCGTCGTGGCCATAACTTGTTTTCGGTTTTTGGTTATTAACTACAGCTGCAACTTCATTTTCAGTTACTTCTTCAAGGTACATCGAGTGTGGCAGTTGACTTGGCAAATAGGATGTGAAGTGTTCATTAGGTAAGGGTAAGCTTTCAGATATTGTTTTACATGTATTGGTAAAGTAATTGTTGAAATTATTGGCAATTATACTTTTATCTGATATTTGTTCGCCATCAATTTTAAAACCATTGGGCATTTTTTGTTTGCTATGTGCTTTTCATATGTTTTGTTTAGTACTGACCACAAAGACTTGGTGTTCGTTTTGTATTTTTCTATCATTTCAGAATAGTAATTACACTTGAGCTTACGTTTAACCTTGTTAAGAAGGCTATTATATATTTTGTATTTCTGTGTATTGCGCTGTGACGGGTTTTGCTTGTATTTCCTATATAATTTTAATTTAGTTTTAGTTGAAGCTATCAAACCAGGAGTCATCCACGCCATTCATAACGTCTCGTCTGAATAGCGAAGGCAGTTTTTTGTCTCTCGTAAAAAGCGATAATATCCCCTGTATGGGGCACTTGAAATCGACACGAAAGTGGTCAACAAGATTCATAAACATCCTGGGGCCATACGTACGACAAATCAAGTACGGATTAAACAGAGGATCTGGAGAGGAATAGGATCTTAGTTTAAAGATGGTCAAAGGAAAGGGGAATCAGAAAGGGCAGGCCACGCCCAGTCAGCAAGCTGTGTCATCGGCTGACCCACTGGACGAAGCCCTGAAGAATTTAACCGGTTCATCGGTCACAGCTGAGCTATTAATAACTTTGTTTAAGGCTCAAAACGCTTCGCTGAAGAAGCATTTTTTTGATCTTTTAAATGAAAAGGACGTCGAAATTAAACAACTTAAAGACCAAGTCAACAACCTTGAAAACAGGCTTGACGACCATGAGCAGTATGGAAGACGCAATAGTGTTCGTATAACGGGTCTGGAAGAAGACGCAGATGTCTGTTCTTCCATAAAAGACAAGTTCGATGTCGACACCACCAACAACATTGACAGATTTCACCCAGGTGGGAAAATTCAATCGGGTGGACGAAAGAGACAGATATTGGTCAAATTCATAAGCTACATCATCAAGGCATCCATAATGAAAAACAGATATCGTCTGAGAGGAACAGGCATCTACATCAACGACGATTTAACCAAGAAACGATACGAAATGGCACAAAGCTGTAGATCCCTTAAAAAGGAAAAAAGAATAAATGACACTGGGTTCGAGATGGAAATAGCTTTGTGAAACTTAAGTACAGCTCAATCAAGAAGATTTCATCTCCTGACGAAATTGACCAGCTGAAATAGACAATATCTTGAAAACAACCAGTGCCCCTGCAAGGGGATATTAACCTCGGGATGACAAAATCATCGTCACCAGCTCTGCGAGCTAGCCTCCCCTGTAAAACACTACTAGAGGATCTCGACAATATGACCGTCGACAAAACGCACAAAAAGGTAAATCAGCAGCTACAAATGGTGGACTTAGCAAACTCATCTGTCAACCAGTTGGAGATAGTGGTGAACTGGAATTTTTGCATGAACACCTTCAGCATTCAAATTGCACGTATTATGAACCAGATGATTTTGTGAAACAAACTGAAACACACAAAAATGGAACATCGTTCTTTAATTTAAACTGCCGAGGACTAGTATCATACTGCATAATACTTTTGCGATTTTTTTTTTGCCCTAGAATCGGAAATGCTTGATCAAATGCACATTTGAATTTATTTATGAACACATCATACGACTGATTAGGACATTCATGCTCTGAGACATTCGAAAAATCGGTTATTTCTGAATAATTAATGAATCTGTTTATACATCAACCAGGCAAAGTTGGATGGTTAATCATTTAGTTACAGCTTGCGCATGCAGGTCGGTGAATAATTATTTATCTATTTTTGATGCTCATTACCCCAACCGTTCGGCTAAATAATAGATTCATTAACGAGTACTTCACAGAAGCAGATCAATGAAATGAGTAATGTAAGCACTCGACAAAAACATGCTGGGATATTGTATCAGCAACCCTGCATGGCCATAGGGACAGAGCACGATTTTAAAGTTTCTCAACCAACCAAGTGATTATCAGATTAATGTAGGTTTTTACTGTACAGCTATTTCTCTTTTGTATAATACCAGAACAAGACCTATCGCTCACGGTCTAATCTATTCCTCTTATCCGACTCATCTCTCTAACATTTATCTGACAAATTAAGTTCTCAATCAGGCCTGAGTTTACTACAGACTGTAGCTAAAATGTAGTAGTTAAGTTGGGTTTGTCGTGCCAAGTGTTGTGAAGGGGGGATGTAGAATTATTTAAACGAACTGCAAGAAGCTAGACGTTGTTAATTAGCATTATATATGGCTGATCGGTCTGACTGCATCGATTCTAAACCACAAGCGCTTTGTTGGATTGATGTTTTGTGAGAGCTGTTTCACTGCACTGAAATGTCAGGATTTAGCATACATCTCCTATAAGTCATTATGTTGACATTTTTGGTATAATAAGGATCTTTTGTAAAAGATAATGTAATGTCAGCATGCCATCTGGTGCCGATAATCCTGCATACATCACACGATTCCGCATTGCATTACCTGAACTACAGGTGCAGTCTAAGAGAAGGAAGATGTAAGCACCGCGTGTTTCATGTTCTAGTGCTGATGAAAACGCTGATGTTCAGCTGCTGATGCACGCATATATACAAATGAAGTACACTCAGATAGCATCCAAGGCCAATATCAAGGGGAAAAAACGTCTAATTTTGATGATATCCTGATTACGGTTCTACAAGTAACCAAAACATGCTATGATCACTTTTCATTCAGATATTCGTTGCGCATAATCAATTATAAAAAAGATCAATTCGAAAATTAGGGCACGGCATTAACCCAATATAAAAAGCATAACGAAGCAGACAAGCCTTTAATCTTGAGCATGCACATTGTCAACTGAGACAAGATAGTTTAGTTTGGGTCAAATCTGTTATTGTGCATTTCGAAGCAACATTTAATTAACATTCAAGTATGTCATGCAGAAGTCTAATAGTTCACAGTAATCTCGGTAGTCGAACACACAATGATATCATTGTACAGTATCTTTGTAAATCTAACTGGATAATGCAAAAAATTATTGTCCGTTTTTGCACCAGATTAATCACAGGTTATTTTGTCGATGCCCAAAGGTTAAATTACACGTAAACAAGATTTGGTATTCCTAACAATAACCACTGTAGCTTTTGTATTGCTACGGTCGTATCGATGTTAAGGATAGTACGCTATTCATGGGATAATTTGCACCTCGGAGGGTTTACTTTGAACATCCTTTCGACCTTAAAACGGGATGTCGTTTTGCCACTTGGATTCCCGTGCGTGGAAGCGAACAATAACAGATCAGTTGCGTCAAAATCGGTTCAAAGCCTATATATGAGGTACTCTGAGACGTAAAAACCTGATCTTTATGTGAGAGAACTGTTCATGGCATATGGCTCAGTTGACTCATCGCAACGATTAGGTTCTAATAACGATTTTGAAATCAGCTGATAACATACCAGTGTAGTTTACATAGTTTAGGCCATCTGGCTGTTCTAGTACTATGGTCATGACTTACATCCTATCTTTTCTAGGTTCCATAATCAAGCATGAGGAAACATTATAAACAGAGAGAGCTGAACGTCTGTAAATATGAGGCTTGTATCGATACTCAATGAGAGGTCAGGTGCGAGCATAATCTGTGCGGTGCAAGAAGGACTTAATCAGGTGGTGAGTTTACAAACAGATAAGCACTGTCATCATGCTGAATATAATCAGTGTCGGCGTATACCAAGAAGCCAGTTGTCAGAGGCTAATTGAGCTCTTGCTCTAAACATATGGTATGCTCCATCTAACAAAAACTTGTTTATACTGGCCCCTTTTCTAGACGCAAGCTATTGTAAATATCCCCTGTCAATAGAGCTTATAGCGGAGACCATATATTATCTATTGAGTCGAGAACGCAAAGTTGTGTAATTCCTGAACAGGTGTTGTGCAGTCAGTTTTAAGCTGTCAAAGCAGGCGACAAATTATCAAGCAAACCATGCTTTGGATGCATTTATTATGCAGTTGCTCGTTCCTTAACCCAATTATGACAGTATTCGCTGGGTTGGGAGAAATGCAAACGACACACATTAGCCATGTAAGCCACAGCTTACTGGGGCACATCGAAGTAATAGCTTTGCAGCTAATATGTCATGCGTCATACAATCGAAAATGGAGATGTAAGTTGGTTTAAGAACGAGCACATAAACTCGGAATGCCAACCCATTGATCGATGAGAATGCACCTTGCTAATCTTGAAGCATACATTTACATTTGCAAGTTTCTTTCCATGCAATAAATACCAGATGCAAAATTTGAGATTGAAATACCTGGATGAATACTTGCTTAAGATGGATAAGCTTCCACAATGACATTTTGGTGTCACAGCAACATAAGACACACTCCTATTTACGTGCTCTAACTGGTCAACACTAAGGTATATGTTTGGTATTCCTTTTTTTCTATGGAAAGATTTATAGGTTTATTAAATGATGCATACCACTAGCCAGTCGAGTCTACAAGGATATATGTGCACCTAGATTCCCCATACAGAATGGGTGCGTTTTTGTAATAAATCGACTTGCCAGTGTTGCATCAATCCTTCTCTAGAAATTCGACTTCATTTTGTAGTTTTATAAAATTACAACTATCAAATGTTGCCATAAGACATATGTCATGACCAATTGATTAGGAGACAGTTAAAAACTTGAGCAGCCCTCGTAGATACTTTTTTCTGCAATGTATCCTACATTGCAAATTACTTTTAGGTGGTCAAATTGAATGTTAACTTATATTGCAATCTAGTAGCGTGACTAAGTCACAGATTTTCTGCTTTCCATAATTGGTTCCACAGTTTAAAGTTGCTATCGTGCAGACCAAAATGTCTTGCCAAAGTCTGACAGAAGAAAGAAGAGATAAATCCATGGAACGCACAACTCACTCACCTGTTGCCTTACTGTACGGACGATAGCATTCTTGTCAGCCTGTAATAATTTGGAAATCAGATGCCAACACAACATGCTTCTGAGAGATGTATGTGATTAAACAAGTATGGTTGAATCAAGCTGACTGTGGATGTTTATTTGCATGTTGTCATATAGTGCATATCAATCGCCAACTTAAGTAGAAAGTAACATCTCAGGGTTGTTCTGTAACATGCGGCTTGATTCATTGAATATGAGGAATGCAGCTATTGGCACACTGTGCTTTGATCACATACGTCATGGATGAAGGTGACGAATTAAGCGAAAGTACTGTAGAATATCCAATGGGTGCAAAGCTCAGTCATGGAATTCAGCAACGTAGCTATTATTTTTGATACAGGTAGATGAATTATTAATCATTTATAATGCAACGGCATTAATATCAACCGTACATCACATTATGCTTTAATTTTTTGAGGGATTCAATAGAATGTGGTATGGAAGGTAACGAAAATGCACCTAGTGCGCTTGTACTCGTCTAAGCAGTAGAGGAAAAGGCTTCGTGACGATGGTTGATGTTTATCCACCCTTATTCTCAAAGCGATGAATATCGAGTAAGCAGTGCAAACAATAATCGCATTAAAGAGCGTTTAGATATGTTTGCGATTTGTCTTACATGCTAATTGGGCTTTTAATTTCGACAGCAATCGTCACAATTAGCTGCCCGCTATAACATAACACAATAATGCAGGCCTATAATCAAAGTATTTTCGATGTAGAGCCAACATTTTATAGCTGTTTAATCAAACCATTAAATAGTTATGACCTCGTAATGGTCACATAAGACGATATATTACATACGTTATTTTTCGTCCAAGACATTGATCATTTAACGTCACTGATGCACCATCTCACATAGACTGCACTTAATATGTACCGACTCGTTTGATTAGAATTGCCGGTTTTTACACACCATCGATGATAACCCGTTGACTTGAAACTTAACTCGCCTGGGGTATTGAGTTTGTTCGGACTTGCCTCATAATACAATAAATATACATTCATGTATTTGGTCAACTTGGCCGTCTATTACAATTATGATATCCTTTCACTGTGTCTAAATCAGACTTTATCTAATTGTATTGATTGCCAACGGGGTTAACTTCACCTTTCTGGCGAAAGATGCTTCAGAAAGCGTCGGGAGAACGTAGATTACGAAATCGAGTGCGACCATAATTCTCCGGACATACTTGACATCCATTACCGCGGCAGTCTCGAACACATCTGCGATGGTGAATTACCATCTTTATGACAACCCTAACGCAATGCATTCACCTGCTAGAAACGATCGTATTAGCATTGACGTCAGCGTATCATAGCATAAACGCCCCGTCGCATGACGATGCCACGATATTATGCAGTTGAATAGCCTGATATATCGCCATTATGAATATCTATCACATAATGATTGAGTCTACACGTTTCATTCAATTGTCTCACCTAAGCAGTTCTCTGTATAATATGTAGTTGTCATCCATTCCATAAGCAATTATTTACTCAGTTATTTGCATCGGTATGTCAATGCGATGTGTCTATCTGGAATAAGCCGTTACATAATCACCTAGTACTCCGCGTTGAGCTTTAGGCAGTTAATTGGATTCCAGTCATCTAATCAAGTAGGCCTTTCAGCGAGAAACGTCTATACTTAAGGTTTTTGAAATACTTAACAGAAACATCAGTCGCCGAAACGCAAAGCTAGATTAAGCGCTCATGTTTACGAAGCTATACATATCTTGTATGCGATTGTCAATAGATAAATGGAAAGAGGTTGCTTCTTGATAGAGCTCCGATGTTCGTGGTCAAATAATTACATAACTCGGGGGTCAGATAAGGATATATCAGCAGTTTGGTCGATTGCATACCAAATTTACATAATGCCAATCAAACCAGTAGGTGCATCGTTATTTTGATCAAAGGGAAACAATCAAGCAACCATACAGGATTGATATTTGATATATGCCGACCATCGAATGAAGAACCCATATAACTCAAAAGTATTCCCGGAAAATTAATGCACAGTGTTGCGTTTTATCCAACGGCCGTTTTATACCACCAATTCAATTTGCGTTAACAGTCAACATTTTGCGTAACATCAATTGGTGTGTGAAAGGGGCCAGCAAATGCCTCATTTAACGCGGTATGGGATTTATCTTTAGCTGTTATATATGGTCGGTGCTCATAAAAGGTTTTTCCATTGATGATCTATCAATAAAGTTCATGTTGTCTTTACTTTCTTTCATAATCATTATCTGTATTGTCGTCATACGTGCTATGACCTTCACATATATCAAGGGTCGTTAGATCAGTAATTTAGCCGCTCCTATCAAGAACACTTGTTGACCACATATCTACTGCTCCATAGCGGTACAGCAAATCACATTGCCGTCTCTCATTATTAGAAGTGGTTGTCATTATATCCCAACATAAAAGCCAAATCATGCTTAATTAGTTAATGATTCTGTGAAGCAATGATAGTCAAATGGCACTTGACGGCATTTATTATTATTATCTGGGTCACAACGATGCATGCTTATATGGACAGTTTGGTTATGCGAGATATAATGATTCAATGAATTATATATATCAGACTAATGAGGCGTAGAAACTGTGCGACATGAACCAACGCAGATAACAAACACCAATAAGGTGTAGCTTCAGTAATAAGTTATTGTAAGGCATACTACGCCTGTTCGAACGCAATCTAATATTGTTATACTCTTTAATATTTTCCTCCTCCATTAAGAATTCTGAACGCATGCATCTTGTTAATAAGATTCGACATTTTTGAGCTAGTTCGAGTTAATCAATGCTCCGCTATGATGACACCAATAAATACTGTCAAGCAATGTTTTCAGCTATATGTACCCGACTAGACAGTCAAAAGTAATTACACTGAATGAGTAGTGCTCAAGCATCTAAAGCATCCCGCCAATGTTGTTTATGGTGATGTTTAACACCGGTATATCATGACACTGCATTTGCGTTTAGTGTGGTATTGTGAATAACCAGTTGCGACAATCGTTATCTAATTCTCTTTAATAACTTTTTTAGCAGTTGGAATTGCTCATATTTAGCAAAAAAATATCCAACTGGTTAAAACTGTGTTCATGCGACAATTTATATGCTGTAATCAAATCCAAGTATCATAGATCAGCAAAGTGACCGGCCAAAATGACAAAGATAGGCCCATAAGCAGATTGTAATGCACTGCATTAGCTATTGGCTCCACCTCAAAACAGCTCAATCTTTAGCTTATTGGCCTGAATTGATAGTTATAAATGTTACCCCACTAAAGGTTGCTTCGTTCATTGTATTCCGGAGTTGTTACCGCGGAGAAATGACATAATTCATCGCAAATCAACAGCAAATTTTGAGTGAAATGCGTAAGGGGTCTTGTGAAATAAATATAGACCTGCCAGATTGCCAAATTGTGCCAATAATTCTGCCGCACATCATTGACCACCCTTAACAGCCGATAAGGAAGGTGTCATTATCTCAGAATAGATGAGGAAACACTAAGACAGTTACCAAGAATGATGGCAAATGATGACGCAGCCATGCGTCCTCGCCCGATGACCAGCTCCTTGCAAAGGTCATTGCACTGTAATATAATGCAAGGCCAAGTGATGATGGATTATTTGATTAGCAGTGAAACCGCCTGAAGTGTGATTAACAATTGCCATTATTCAGATTTATTACTTTGTGAATCACTGTCTACATGTTAATTGTGTTATATTGCCTGTTTGCGGAGGCTTAACGTACTCCCATTACTCACATAAATATTTATGATGATTGGTAGCTAATAATGACAATAAGCAATAGTTGTACAAACGGAATTTCTCCCCAAAAAAGCAGGGAAACAAGGACCTTTGCTTTTGATCGCTATCGTTTTCAGGACATTCTTTGGGTATTTGTCATTTTCAAAACATTTGGTACAGCTATCATTGTAGGGTTTAGTTGTACCCATAGTTCATATCATGGAATAGCTCTAATAGCTCCTTTGCATGTGTTTCCACGGCTGCCTATCATGCTTTATCACCTCTCCTTCCACAATCACCTGATCACCCGCCAGTGTAATTTAAACTTATTGTCCAAGTTGGGATTTGCTTTAGTTGCCTACTGATACGTATTATGCCGCCAGTTTCGTTTATAAAATCCCGGGCGTTAACATATCGTATGACAGATTACTTTAACTACAGCAACACAGTACACATTGAGAGATAAAACAGCTACAATTAGTTGGAGAAAGGCGGAGAACATCGAAATTCGATATGATCTAAGATACATGCGTCATTTTGTGCCTTGTACCAGAACGACTACACCCAAGTGAGGTCAGCAGCTAACTAGTACATGCACATCAATAGTTTTAAACGAAATTAGCGTATATCCAGGAAAACATTGGACAAGAATATAGATCAAGTCCGCCATTTAGAATTAATGTGACAAAGAGTCTTCACAAGGCATCCAATCAATCACTCTCTAAGCTTTAAATCACAGATTAATGTATGTAGTCGACTACTGCTCTGCGCCTACAGCGTGAAATTCATGAGGGGCCTGTAGTGTAATAATCTTTTAGTTGATCTTTGATACTAATGCGTTCGTTGGTAGATATACGATCTGCTTGTTGTCCGCAATTACCGAAAGCTACTTAGCCAGGCAACGATATTGATATTTTATGAAGAACAAACGAACCGAGATTTATGAAGAACAAACGAACCGAGATTTATAAGCCAAGCCACTGACGCGCGTGTATTTATGGCCAATTGTACGTAAAATCGATTGCCAATTGATTTCTTGTCACAAAAATATAACTTAACCCCACCACGCAGTTTTTTACAATGATATATGGGCTGACAGATACAGCCAAACTCGCAATAAAATCACCGAATCCGCATACACCAAATGTATGAGGTCAACTTAAAACTGCTTCACACCTACGAGCGATTAAGTTTAAATAGTTGTAACACAACGTCCGGGCTTGTATGACTTGGTTGATAACAGTATGTCTGCATATTAGTAACTGAACCGCGAATTACGAATGCAAAGATTCATAGAGCTGCATATATTATATAAATATGAAGTTGTTACACGGTCAATAATCGTTGGTTTTTAATTTTTCATGTAGATCTAAAGTCACTATTGTCGATATCTAAAAGGAATTAATCTTCTATTATAGCACGTAGCACGGAACTATATCGTAATTACTTCTCTATTGTTTTATAGAGCAGTAACATCATAGGTCATTTTAAGGAATAAGCTTACCTTGTAACTACCGTTTTCTACTGAACTGTATATGAAGCCACATTTTGGGAGTTTGGCAAACATAATCAATAGTCTTGCTTGAAGCAAAGATTCCACTAGTATTTGCAAACTGTTTCATGTTGTAGTGTGTTGCATTGGATAAGGCAATATCATTTCGAGTTACATAAATAAAGAATGCATTTTTGACTTTCGAGGAATTAACAGCAGTGTTGAGAAGAGTTTTGAACTTTTCAATGTTGTCTTCGTTCTGTGAAGAATGATTTATACAGAGGCTTATCTGATAATATAGTACGTATTCTCCCGAGCAACAATTACATGTTTACTTATACTGTGTTCAACCAGATCACATCCACTTCCGTCGTCACTTGTGAGTGTTTTGTCCGTTGATAAACTGTAGCCACTGTATGCGACTCAACTGTCGTATTCAAGTTACTGTTGTTGTCATAAGACAGTCATGGTCGCGAGTTACTTCGTTTCATAGATTTAGCTAATCAGGTATCCCGCCAAAAAAAGTAGTCTATAAATCTATGCTGTTTGTGAAGCAACTGATTTATCATGCAGCAAAGATATCGCGATGAACGCAGAAATGTTGTGAATTGCTGGTACTTTTGTTAAAACTGTCCCGGCTCCAACCAGATGCTCGTGATAATATTAATAGACACGTCATTTCTATGCTTCTTGCAACTCCTGACATAATACATTTAATTTATTGTATTGGAGGCTCCTATGGCGCCCGTTACAACTGCAATATAATTTTGGTCCTATCCTTCGATTGGTTAAGTTATGCTCTAAGTATTATGAGGCCGAAGAGTGATAAACACGGAGATGGCATCATGCGCGAAATTAGGAAATAACCGAACTGCAAGAGCTGGTGACCAAGCAAAGCAAATATGTAGACACTGCTTCGGATTCCTAGAGATGTCGAAGAGTTTTATGTCGCCTTGGAGAGAGTGGTTGGATGATTACAAGGCGTCCTTGATATCTTGTTTGTTTAGTGTGATGAACATAGACGCAAGACTGGCTGTCAAAGCTTGTCATTAAGCGCTTCCTCCGCCCGCAGCATGATAACAAAACGTGTTATGATATAGGTTTTATGGTTGATAAATTATCGAATGCATTGAATTTCATCATTATACTTTTGCATGTAGCAAAAGATTTTGATAGTGTCACTTTAGTTGAAGTTGGCCGTGCAAATATACACATTGGATATCGGACTTACCACTATGCTCTTGCATATACGGCTCAGAACTAAAGGTTTAAAATATTACGCCATGGGCTTCACATATGCGTAGACACATACCTGAAAAACGAAAAGTATGGTTTATTCACATGAGCTTCTTAACATGGGTCGATAATTGAGCTGCGGTGAGATTCACAAATGCGCCGACTCAGATTGCGGGAAAGCAGTTTCGTTGATCTCGGACCAGAACGTTGTAGCCGAGCAGCCTCTTCCTCTGATCAATGATGGTGGCATGGAGCCGTGTAGACTTGTGCGTCACTAGCGTAGATATTAATAGCTACAGATTGTTGTTTGCTTCGGCAAATGTCATTATATATCTCATAAAGCAGAGCGAATTGTCGCAATGATTCTGTTGCTACCATAAATTGACCATTGTTCATTATTTTGCATTAAAATGGGTACAGATAATTTTGCCCCGCGAGATTCGATGCCGTTGACTGAGTTCGACCTTTCAATTATTGACGGAGTGACGATGACGTCTCCTCTTTTATCTTCCCTGCACATGTGTTCATTCTTATTCTGCTTTTCACAATATCAAACAGCTGTGTATTGTCAAATATCTTAGCACCCTAAAGCTCCAAGATACTTTTTACCGGCATGTTCTGAACAAGCAACGGTCTCAGTACATCTGGCCAGGGCAGTTTCCCGCGATAAACTTGAACCTGTCTTTATCATATACACATTAGCAAGAACTGTATGTAACACAGGCAACTTTGGGCTACGATCAGTAGACTATGATAATGAAGCGCCAAGATGTTGCTTCGTTAAATACTCATGGCTTTCTGGAGTAATATGCACTATACTGCTATTTATAACAAGCTGTAATCCTAATTTATTCCCGGTCTGTGCCCTGCTTATTCAGAATTCTAACATCTGTTGAAATGCTCTCCCCCTAACTTCAACTTCTACGTTTCAAAAATGTCCGATACAATTGCTCGTTGGTTAAACCTGATAATCATATTTTGTGGTCTGGTCGGTCCTTATCTCCTTTTGAGATGTTCTATCTCGATGTGTCTGGCACGGCCTGGCTTTTCCACTTCTCCCGCAATGTCTTGATTGATATTCCAAGAGCATTTTCTCCCGCCCTTTCCTATAGACCTCTTATTGTTATGCTGTGGGACCTGCTGCGGATAGATTCATTCCTTTTATTCTTACGAGGGTCGAGTCGGAAGTTGATTTTATGACTGAAATGTCTTTGTCCTTTGCCGAGAGTTCTTCAAAGAGCTCCACAATACAGATCAGAGTTAGATAGTCTTTTTTCTAAGTAAGTTGATTGGGCCGGACAGTCCCTAATAGGTATCTTTTATTTCCTGTCACATTTCTCCCATATTAACGGAGATAATTGCTCCAGTTTTGCATTTGTTTCTCCGTGGTATCGTGGATTACGCTACGACGTGGGCGGGCGTTGACTCTTCTTGATGCAAATAACTCTTGTCAATGAACACCACTTCCACTGTTCAATATGTTTAAAAACTCGATGGCCTTTCTGCAGGCTTATTCGTCAGCCATTTTCTTATAACATGGTCTATTCCAGTCGCTGTTTCAACCGCAGTATATGATACCCTAGCTTATTCTATGTATTACATATGCATATCTGCCCAACGAGCAGGTATATTTTGAAAGAAATATAATATATGTGTTTTCCGCTGACAATACAGCAATGGTTTTGGCTTTCTTGGTTGCTATTGATTGCTCCAGATTATGAACCACAAATGCTCATTACCGCAATGCCTGATTGGTTTAAGTTTAACTACATGCACACACAATCCGAAAATCATTCATTGCTGCAATGTTTATTATGACTGTTGCTCACCGTCCGATGCAAAGAGTCACATCGAACCATATGCTTAGTTAAAAAAAACAATGATGAAAATGCATGTATATAAAAGGCAGGCTTTACACGATTCCGGCCATTTTAGGATAGCTGTGTATTTCAATTGTTTGTCTTAAAAGATATAGTGTAACGAAATAAAAGTACACTGATTACCGGCACCGAAGTGCGCCGGCCGTAAATGGTGATTTTTACATCATAATGAAATGTTGAGCTCTCGATAAATCCATCAAAGTTCCACAACAGCATTTACGCATAAAAATAAAGCCATCAATTAGAATGGGAATATACTGAGGTTTCAGCGATATATCAGTAAGCATTCACCCATACATATGACTACTTACAATGTCGTAATCTAGAGGGCATCAATTGCCACCAAATACGTCACTCTGTAGTTGGGTAAAAGGAGGTTGTTTTGTGCAAATATGCGGTCGTACAAATATTGACATTGCTGTCATTAGATATCCATTGGACTAGGGTTGAAATATGAAGTGCTTTGAAGTGATTGATGAGCCTACCCAAAATATAGCATAGTGTATGCATCTAACTTGATTGCATTGGAAAGACAACATTATCTAATGGCGAAAATGTGATAATTTGACTTTGATACATAAGTTGTGGCATATCAAGTGCAACAAAACGAATGATGTTCCAATCACACCCAGGGATGCGAAACAGATTGAGGAGATTACGCGTAGCCAGTTATGTGCATGTTCGGTGGTTCCTCATTTATTACGCGATCAGTTCCGTCGCATCATTCTCTTTTCAATCAGTCAATGGTTGTTGATTCCATGTGGGTTACCATAGCCCACAGAAAGTATTATGATACGCTGAGCAGTTGCATTACCTATACTATAGTATCATTTGCAGCTCTGAACGCGTTCTCCAGTGCTGCAAATTAGTCAGTGTCTGTGTTGCGTATTGTAGCACTCACAAAGAAAATTGTGTGTCCCCTCAAACTAACTATACGCCGGTGTTGTTGCCTGAATAGACCATTCCCTAAGCTTAGACGTCAATGTTTATAGATTGCCATTTTGGCTTGTCATCCGGCGTTGCCATGACATGGGACAATCAACGAATTGGATTTATGGCTCTCTTCAAAGGATTGTTTGGATGCAATGATTGGGCCGGAATGTTTTATTCACTGTTTTAAGGGAGAGAATGTTTCCTTCTTTGTGCATTTTTAGCAACGACCAAAGCACATCTTTGTGTCTGTGTGTATCCTCTTTGTTCATCAGGAATCCTTTAATCTTGTGTTTTAGACACGGAATAAATTAAAGCTCATTCTTGTCTAATACGAACCTTGAGTGGGTTATGCACATAACAGTGATGTTTACACTGGTAGTTAATTGGTCACTAGAACCTCATCCGAAGAATATAGCAAATGCCAACCAGAAAATAAAATCTTACTATAAGCTGGTTATGCGGTGCTTTGTCTACGATCACTGTCACTTAATGCTCTGCACTTTATTTAATGTCTTAGGTCGAAATGTTTTCTATTCATTGTGTATGTGCAACTAAAGTATAATACATCACTTACTGTACGTATGCAAATGTCATAACGGTAGGTTGGTTTGGGTGATGATAATAAAATCAATGAGCTGTGCCACTCTAATGCTAGTTGCTTGATGATAGCAAGACATCCTGCACCTCTAATGTTAACAGGCCAACTTGCACTGTCTTACGTTTAAAAGAAGCTATATATAGAAAGGACCAGACCGCTGTATAATATTTTCAGAAAATAGTTTTTATCAGCATTCCTATATTTGTATAAAGCAAATCGTTGTTATTTAAACCTTGTTTTTCTATTCTGTTTGGCAATTGCCACTAGTAAAATTGTACCATGATCAACAATGTTCCATTATGTTCGGAGAACAAGAGAATGAACCACTTAATCTAATTTACCAATACTTAAGAATTCGAAAATACTTCAACATAGAAATCTACATTGAGATATCTCTGTTTGCATACACCACAAAAGCCACCATTGCACCAACTTGAAACAAGTTCGCTCATAGACACTTCGGCCTTCCGTGCTAACATAGATATAATGTAATACACTGTTTATTCACGACTCATCAGATGCCTCTGCTACTAGCTGTGACTCTTGTTCGTTGGTTATCGATTTGAATATTACAGTAGCTTACATCATATTCTTATAAATCAAACCCTTAGTGGAAAACCAATGGTACTTCCGGTTGGTTAAAGAATTATTAGGCTTACTTAAGCAAAAACAGATCATCCATCATTTGCACATGAACAATAATCAGCTACGCTTACATTCGTAAAATGGTTTTACGCAAAGCTCCTCCTTGTGACGAATGTATAATATAATCTGCACTGTATTGTTAAGTACAGCAATAGATCTCTAAGCAAAGGCAAAAGCAATGGTTTGCTTAAGGTCTAATATAGGAACCAATTTGAATGAAAATTTTCCGCTGAAGAATTTATGGTCACTTTTAAAGACAAAGTAGCGCCACTAGGTTATCGAATATTTTTATTCGAAAAGATCAACTTTGCGAAGGGCAGGAGCAAAGACGGAGCAGTAATATCATAGGATGAGATCATGGTGTTTTGTGTCCAACGTAGTGAGATGGCTACATTGATTCTAAAAACGCCGCATATGTTCGATTCTGGAAAGGCGTGATTTATTGAATAATACTACGTTACACAATATTACGCTTTAAAGCAGACAATTTTCTACACAGGGAGATTACAGGATCGCTGGAAATATGAGGTAAATCACAAAAAACTCAGTTTTGCTGGATCCTTAGCAAATACGCGTGAGGGGCGTCAATCGGGGATTGTACTCAATCTTGTTGCATCTGATATGCAATGAGACTATCATGCAATTACCGCAATCAGCAATACCCACTTTCTGATGCGTATTGCTTGCTGTACCGAAAACATGGGTGGATACGACATTTTGATATGGCCCAATATTCAGCAAACGTGGCGCAATCATTCTACTTCAGGGCAAAATCCCTTTAGCTCAGTATAACCTGCTATCGTATTGATGCTAACACAGAAGCAGTTTTTACTTCAATATATTAGGCCGATACCTGATTCAGTCTGTTATCATCGCAAACATCTAATATTATGTATCCTATCTTATAAGGTCACCTGCATCCTTGTGCTGCATTCATAATATTTCATGCGCTGAGCTGTTACAATGAACGAATTTCTTCATATTATTAACTGGTCCAAGATTGTAGTTAACTGAAACCATATGTCTATCATCTATAAGACTGTTTGTGCATTCAAATGTTACTTCATTTTGACCGATAAAACGTTGTGCTATGAGCCATCATAGGCGCATATATAATGGAGTGTGCTCTACACACTATAGGAAGTAATTATTGTAATTAAGTCTTTAATTGTGTCAAATTATTTATGACAACCGAAGTGACATGTACTGAAGTAACGAAAAACGCTTATACGACCTAACAAACTTATAACAATCGCTTTGTAAGTAGATTGCACACCTAATACATAGGCACAATCAGGATTAAATTAACTTCCAACAAACCTTTCAGACACTTCAAGTGTCAAGGTTCATGACACATCGAAATGTAAATGCTTCTACTAATGCTTATCAAATTTGTTCTCATTTAAATTTGCTCCTACATCCGCCAATCATGATTTAATATAGGTACAAAAAGCGCCATCTCAATGAGCTAATTTTTCTCTCTATATTTGCAACCATAAACTAATATGTTCTGCTTTAAATTGCTAATAAGACTGCATGAGGACTGCGTTGTCATAGCAACAGGCATAGTGAAATGCAGTGAATCATTGCGATGGGCGGGTCTATTTTGAAAAGTTCTGTGAGAGTTACTGGCATCGGAATGGAATCAGTAATACATTATGCGCCCCAAACAGCGAAAAATATTACGTGCACACTGGCCAACACGCTCAATTTTATTAACAGTCAATCCATCAATCTATCAGTTAAGTTATTAGGTGCTGAAAGTAATAATCCGTTCCTTCTGTGTGATATATCAGTTAATAAATAAGGTTGATATCATGGTTGTGAATAAGAGGTGCATGTATGAAAGTTATATAAGCGAATATAGCAATGAACGCAGTCGTGCACGACTTGAAGGTCGTTTACAGCCACATAATACTTTACAAATATAACGAATAATAATAATAATAATCTTTATTTTCGCACAGCATGTGTACAGGAACAATTATTATTTGATACAACAGCAACAAAACACACGAGAACGAATAAGCAAATAAATCAGTTAAGATAAACACAAGTCCTTTAACAGAGCTTCAGCTTCTTGTCGGGTTAGCACTGATAATGAATCCCCATCTCTAATAGAAATAAGCTCCTTTATGAGCATGGCTATATGACCATATTCAGAATTACCTGATGGCTTAAACTTATAGCTGAAGTCCTTAATGCATTCACTATGCTGTAATAGATAACAATTATTGATGTTCATGGTATGCATTATTGTTCGAACATTATCGCTTACAATTGTTCTGCTATGGAAACAACATCTACTTACATAGGATACTACAACATTAGGGCTGTTCTGGCACTTATGAAAGAAATTGACAAAGCGCAAAATCAATTGATTTCTAAGGGGCAATTTTCCCGAAATGAACTGTAAATACTTTGAACATGTTCTGAACTCTAATTTCCATATAGTTCGAATACACCTCCTCCAAACACAACACAATTTGGCCAGCTGGTTGGGTCTTAAACTCCACATCGCCGATCCCAAAAAACTACTACAGTATACTTCAAATAGTGAGTTTCTAACAACAGAGTTGCAGTATCCAAAGCGAGACATAATCATATTCGTTTTCGCTATCATATCCCTACATGCACGCTGAGTATTTATCAAATTTGCACAATAACCAATATTACTTCCCAAGTGAACAGCTTGTTTTTCTTGTACAATTAGTTCATCATTTAGTGTTAAATGTACTGGACTGTCGCAAGCATTGAATGCAAGCAACCGGCTTTTGCAGAATTGAACTTCACATAGTATTCCTCCGAAAATTCCTCGCATATTCTAAGCATTGTCTTAGCCGCTGTAACTGAAGGTGCAATGAGTGAAACATCATCAGCATAACTCAAAGCACCCATATAATGATGGCCCATGTGACATCCTACATTAGCTTCACGAAGGCGCCTTAGTAATTCATCGATATATACACAAAACAATAATGGCGAAAGAACTACGCCTTGCTTAACACCATTCGTGCAAATAAAAGGCTCAGAGCTAGAAGCATTCCATCGGACTTTCAGGTTCTGACGTGTGTACATATTAATGAGTAATTTACATATTGTTGGACAGAGTCCTTTCTGCCTGAGCAGCGCAAACAATTTCACATAATTCACACGATCAAATGCTTTAGATGCGTCCAATAGAATAACAAAACAAGATGACCCCTGAGTTACAAAGTGATCAACAATCTCTTGCAAAACAAACGTGCATTGAGTGGTAGAGTGTGACTGTTTGAAACCGAATTGCAGATCGCTTGTTTTCAGTGCTTCACTCTGGGATGTTAAAATAATATTGTCAAGTAATTTTCCCAAAATACTACTGATTGCTATGGACCTGTAATTATCACTATTATTCAACGATTTCTTTCTATTCTTTGGTATAGGTATCAGCGTGGAATGCAACATACCCGGTGGAGCATATGCATGCGAAAGCATCGCATTAAACAACAATGAGATATGAACAAACAATTCTTGACAGGCATTCTTAATGTGATCAGAGCTGATTTCAGAATTACCATCGGTTTTGTCTGGTTTCAAATTCCGCGTTGCGGATTCGACCTGCTTAACGGTTATGACATGATCAGAAGTGCATTTGCCCGTTTTGCAGCATAATGCGGCATCGCTACATATGGATCTGTAAAGATCGTTCATTTCAAGCTCGTTATATGAAACGGAGTTATACAGCCTCGAATACTTGTCCTTAAATGTTTCGCATATATTAACCTCATCATGAGCATCGTCCACAAGAGTAGGGTTGGACACACGTGCGCTAAATTTCTTACGAACTTCCTTCCAAAAATTGGGGTTATTTTTGGACGCGTTTGCAGCCGCCATTCTGGCGGCTACTAATTGGTCTTGTTTACGCATAACGTTCCGTGATTTCTTTTTGTAGTCTTTTTTAGCCTTAAGCATTATATCTTTAATTGTCCCGATAGAAGGGCAGCCATTCTCTCGCCACAAGCTGCACCAAAAAATTGATTTATTTTTCAGGGATCGGACTTCGTCGGTCCACCCAGCCCGGCGCTTCTTTGGTCGGTTAGCCGGAATACTACAGAGAGACGATGCCACGCAAGCATGAATTATGTCATCGTGAAATTGATCAATTTTTTTAACATGCTTGCAACGGCTCGGGTTCGCGCATGATAAAACTTCCGTTGGAACATCCACATTAGCCAACATTTTACGCAGAGTGTTCTTGTACAAATCAATGCCATTGCCCTTTGCGCTCTTCCAATTCCTTTTAGTATCCGATGGTAATTTGGCGATATCTACATGTAACATTCTAAAGCACAGTTTTAAGATAACCGGACTATGATCCGACATATTGTCACCATCATGAATGCATTCATAGCTTACAAATTGATGACTCAAGATTCTCTGAAACCATTAAGTGATCAAGTGACGATCTGGCATGCGACATGTCACTTTCATAAGTGAAATCGACATTTGCAAGGGGTTTAATGTTTTGTGTTATTTCACTTGTTGCCCTGATACCTATGGTACGAAGCTTATTCCAAT